>WUAM01001871.1:0-35603 GCA_024336885.1 Actenoides hombroni
TGTTCTGAGAAGTACTAATGTATGTATGAAATACTTTTCAGACTAGGAACACTGCAGTTACTGTGGTTTTGTTGTTGTTGTTGTTGTGTTGTTGTTTTAAATTTCTGAGCACCTCTCAAACTCTTTTCCAGTGGCTAAATGTGCACATTTTAGCCCTGGTGGTTCACAAGCTATGACAGCTTAGGGTTGTCATTGATGTAGAACTGAACATAATGAAGGTCTAATATGCTAAAGTTGATTTATATTATGGCAAGGTTTGGGTGTAAAGGAGCTAACTATTCCTGATTTGTTCTTCTGTGGTCTGAATTAGCTTTTTCTAGTTAAAAGAAGTGTAAGCTAATGCACATCTGTATAAAAATAAAAAAATAAAAAAAATCAAAGGACCACATCTGAGTTTTATAGTCAGATCCATTCATTCACTTGATGAAAATTTATTTTTTGATGATTCAGCATCTTCGTATTATAATTCTCCTATACAATGCCAAGGGTTGCACAAGTCACAGGCTTATGCACCAAAGCAATACTTTGGACATTTTAGGTATGTCAGGACTTAATGTTGCATTATTTGGCCAGTTAGTGCTTTTCTTAATAATCAAGAGTTAGGTTCTCCAACATCCCACAAAAACAAAAAATGGGGACCTGAGCAGATGAAAAATGAACTCAGAGCCCCTGAACTTGGAAACTTCTGGTCAATAGCTTCACCAGGGCTAAATGTGTGTGTTGCTGGTACAAAACCTCCATGTGCATTGGGTATCTGATGCACAGATTGTGATTTAATTAATGCATTAAATAATTACACATCAAAACCCCCCAGAGGAGGGTGCTGTAAGGTGACAGGTTTGCCCTTAGGTAAATGATGATGAAATAACAAAGCAGGGGGAATGATGACATAACAGCAAACCTCCAGAGGAAAATAAAGCAGCTCTTGAACAAAACCAAGTGTGTTTTCACACCTGAGATCCTTGGGAATCTCACTGAGAGACAAAAGCTGAATTTATGGAGCATGGCAACACAGAGGAGTGCCTGGGAAAAAGGTAATTCGGCACTCTAACCTGAACGCCTAGGGATGAATCAGACCCTCCATCTCTACACACACCTCAAATAATCACCCATCTTCCTCACAGACTTGAGATTTTCTACTGTGGTCCATCCCTAAGTTTCAATTTCACATTTTCCAAGCTTCTCTAATTGGAAAGCCCAGAGAGGGTAGAAGCATCAACATTTAGATGACCACAGGAATGACAATCTAATGATACATTAATTATGACAAGCCATGAGCCACACTCAGAAAGAGCCTGCTGTGAAGGCAAAAGCAAATGCCTTTTCCCCTCTCTTGCTGAAGACACAGAACTGCTGCACAGAGCGAATGCCATCCCCCGCTGCAGGCCAGTCCTGTGGTGATTTTCAATTGGATGGAGTAAAGTTCTTGGTTAGGTGCCTGGAAAATGTTTGCTTTGGTGCCTTCACTGTGCAAGGCTTCTGTTGAAGCTGAAGAGTAAGTTGGGCATCTTTCTGCTCTCACAGTCTCAGTTGTGAACACCACAGCTCAGGAGAAAAAAAACCCTAATAATAGTGGGGTTTTCTATAACATTATTGTTTTTCTCAGTGAGGAATCAGTTGATACCACTTCAGCACTGCCTTTGTTGGGAATTTAATGTTGGTGGCCTTGAAATGAGTAATTATTTTCAAAGATTAGTAGCTCTGTGAAGATCTGATGGATCATTTGTTAAAATACAGAATGTAACCATAATGCATCTCAGTTCTGCCTATAAACCTCCTCATGGTCAAAAAATCTATGCCCTGGGCCAGTCCCTCTGACAAGACAGAGTGACCTTTCATGGACACCTGCTCTGTTGACACTGCTGTATCCCAAGCGCAAGTCTGGCCTTGCACAGGGATGCCTAGAGAGCCCGCTACTGACAAGGCAGCATGAGCATAACCACGGTGAGTGTGGAGGCCTGCATTGTCCTGGGGAAATGAGAGAAGGTCTTGGCTTGTTCACTTGATTGGGTGATTGATTGATGATCTTCCAGCAAGGGTATAAATCTCCTCTGATCTCTATGGCTTTCTCTGGACTGAACAACAAAGAAATACTGACCTCTACTCTCTGTGATGCTAAAATCTTGGTGAAAGACATATCAGCTTTTAGTAGCCTTTAGCCTTTACCTTATTTTGTAGTATCATGTTACACTCTGTGAGCTAAAAAATCCATCTGTGTGAGCAAATGTGGCTCAGGTTCAGCTCTGTACTGATTCACACCAGACAGACTCTTACATTCACTCACTGCTTTGATTGTCTTGATCTAAAAGTAGAGCTCTTATTCAATACACTTCTGTGTCAGTTTCACCCCAGAAAAGAAGTTTTCCAAAACACTAAAAATAATCTCATTTAATGATAATTTATGAGAAGCATTTGAAGTTTCCGATTGCAAGAGTTCTTGAAAGTTTAATTAATCCTATTTAAATTGGCTTAGGGGAAAAAAATAATATAAATTATTAAATATAATATATATTATTATATATTAAATATATTTATTGATTTTAATGTCAGAATACACACCCGTATTCAAGAGATGTCCCTCTCGTGCAGGAGTTATTTTTAATTTCAATATATATTTGAGTATTTGCTTTAGATTTTTCAGAGGAATTTTGTGTAACACCTGGATTAATTCCAGAAAAGAATGGAAAAATTCTTCCATGCTTCATTCAAACAAGCAGGAAGGGTTTTCTAAACTAAAACAGGTCCTGTCTCTCTTTAAAGGGGTTTTTTTAAATAGAAGAATAGGGACACTGAAAAAAAGTGAACTAGTTGCCTAAAATCAGATTTCAGAGAATCCCATATATGACAGCTAGACTTTCATTAGACAAAGAACATGGACTTTTCTAGGTGCTAATTAACAAGGTAACTGAGTAGATCCACCAAAGGATCAAACAAGACCAAATACTTATTGTGCTTCTATTGGGATGCAGGATTTCCCAATCTGCAAAACCAGTTGTTCACTTGTTTGTGTTTCATATTGCTGCAACTCCTATAATAATAGTGTTACATTTTATCTTTTCAAATGCAACCAGATTATCTCTTCAAGTATTACTGGTAATCTGAACACAATACATAATGTCAGCTTTCCAAACTAAAATGAATGGTACTGTGAACTTCAATCTTTTTCCAAACCAGAAAGTGTGTGCATCTCCAGCTTCAGGGGGAGCCTTAAAGAGATCCAGCCTTCTTTGCATGCAATACTGCCATTAAGGAATGCCTTCCCCCCCTTTCTTCTTTGCTTTCTTTTCAAGAAAGTTTTCTCCCTTTTTTTTCCGTCCGGGATGCTTGCAGACAAATACACGCGCGGAACTTTCTTGCGATCGACATGCAGAAATACATTTTTCCCTTCTGAAAAGAGAGAGAGAAACCGGGGGGGGGGGGGGGGCGGGAGGCGAACGGAACGCAGCATTAAACGCTTTCTAAAGCCCTTAAAAGAAAATCCTTTTAGAGGCCCCTTGGCCCCAAGCTGCACCAAATACTGGGGGGGCCGAGTTTCTCTTTGTTGCCCCGTTTCCCTTTATTACCCCTTGTTTCGCTTTGTTGCCCCTTGTTTCATGTTGTTGCCCCTTGTTTCCCTTTATTGCCCCTTGTTTCCCTTTATTGCCCCTTGTTTCACTTTGTTGCCCCTTGTTTCTCCTTGTTGCCCCTTGTTTTACTTTATTACCCCTTGTTTCTCTTTATTGCCCCTTGTTTCCCTTTCTTGCCCCTTGTTTCACTTCATTGCCCCTTGTCTCACTTTATTGCCCCTTGTTTCGCTTTGTTGCCCCTTGTTGCACTTTATTACCCCCTGTTTCCCCTTATTACCCCCTGTTTCCCCTTTTTTCTCCTTGTTTCCTCTTTTTTCACACTGCAAGGATTTTTTTGTTTCCTAAATACTAGCTTCACATACAACCAAAAGTCACTGCGCTATTTCTTCTGGGATTGAAGGCATTATTAACCAGGTTTTATTTATGATGCAAAATAAGTTAAGAGTATTAAGTTTCAAAGAGGTTACCAAAACTTGAGAGGTATGCATTTAAGTGAAATACTCTTTCAAAAAGCAGATCAGCGAATATGAGACAAAAAAAAGCATATCAGAATTAGCTTTAGAGAAGTCAGCAAAGTCCCTGTTCTCATTATTTGGAACACATGGAAAGCAGTACCACATGCATGCCTAGCATCTTAAGCAGCAAATCAATATAGTTCTTCACACAGAATCCTGCTAATTTGATCTTTCAGATACAATCTTCTCTACAGATATAATGGCTTAACCAGTATACATTACATGATGTCTCTTCACACTGCAACGGTATTTATCCACTAGAAAAGTAATTCAGCAGAGCTCAATTACAATACCTTGACTAGAGTATAAAAGTTGAAAGGATATGTGCAGTAGTCATATTTTAAGCAAAAACATTTTTCAATCAGTCTTCTATTTGTTGGTACCTGTCACCTTCTGAAACTGATGTTCCTTCACCTTTGAGTAACAGCTTATTAAAATATTCCAATTTAACATGGGATTTTGACAAAAGTGGATTATCTAGCAAATCACAATTAACATTTGGTAGAACAGAAGAGTTGTTGAAATTATGATTCAGCTCTGTTGTCTGCTGGATGGGGTTGAAGTTCGGTGAAGGACTATCTTGCTTCATCATGCGCGATGTCAGACCAATACTGGTGGGGAACAATGTGGTCGGGTTGATTGAAGAGTTATCACTGGGGAGCACTGCAGACAAAGTGGTGCTGTAGGTGTCTGTGGAGTTACTTGTTGTCACTGTGGAAGTAGAAGTAGATGCAGCACTTTTGGTCACTCCAGTAAAGTCATCCATTGTTGAAAGTGTTGCTAAAGATGTTGGGGTTTTGTTGAAGTTTGTGGCAGAGTTATTTATTCCATCTTTTGGTACCATAGTGGTCCTTGAAGATAGGTTATGGGAGGATTAAGTTTAAACAGATGTTTTCAAAGCTAAAGTAGAGCCAGCAGTTCCCATAAATACAGTAAGGAGGGGAGAGGACATTCTTCTGTTAACAGTATGCTTGTCAACAGAGGGTTGTTTTTGTTTTGGTTTTTTTTTGCTTTTTTTAAATGTGCACTTTGAAAATACCTACCTACTAAATATGGGTAAGAAAATAAACCATCCTCTGCAGCCACAAAGCCAATAGGCACACTCCCTCTCTGGGAACACTGGGAACAAAGAAAAAAGTACTCACTGCTCACAGGTTACAGCAGTCCCAAGATATTTCTTTTCTTGAAATCTTGTCATCAGGCAACCTTCCTAGGGGGGGGGGTGTCTATTGTTGGGGGGGTGTCTCTTGTTTGAGGAGGGGTCCTTTATTTGGGGGGTGGTCTCTTTAGTTGAGGGGGTGGTCTCTTTATTGGAGGTGGTCTCTTTCTTTATTGGTGGGGTGGTCTCTTTATTTGAGGGGTGGTCTCTTTATTTTGGGGGTGGTCTCTATTGGGGGCATGGTCTCTATTGGGGGGTGGTCTCTTTATTGGGGGATGGTCTCTTTATTTGGGGAGGGGTCTCTATTGGGGGGGTGGTTTCTTTATTTGGGGAAGGGTCTCTTTATTGGGGGGTGGTCTCTCTATTTGGGGGGGTAGTCTTTTTATTTGGGGGGGGGTCTCTATTTGGTGATCCATCTGAAACAGGTTACTCATTAGATAGTTGGGTGGTAGAATTTAATCCAAGTATGGAGATGACTTTGCCATGACCCTGAATCCTGCAAGATCTCTTATCAAATGCAAATATTCCATACGTCACTCCCTTGGGTTCACAGGAAGATTTCAGCCCCAACACAGGTTTTCCAGGGGGCTCCTGTGCGACAGGAGCAAGTCTGATAGTCACCCTTACAGTGTGTTGCTCAAATAGGAAAAGTCATTACACCTCTGCCAAGCAGGTGCATATTAACCACCAGTGCCTTGGAAAAAACAGAATGTGCACCACTCCTTCAACAAGTCACTGTTCATGAATATTTACTGCTTCATTTTTCCCCCCCTTGTAATTCCCCCCCCCACACACACACACACACACCCCGTTTCCCTTTCTTCCCAGCGCCGCTCCCGCTCGGGAGAACAAACCACGTACGATTATTTCCCAACAAAGCGAAAACAAAAAAAAGAAATCATAGAAACATTTAAAAACCCCTCGTACTTGCACAGCCCGAGGAAACGCTCCCCGAAACCGTCGGGTTTGGCACCGGGAGAGTGAAAAATAATCAAAACACCACGGGGAATAAAGTGGGGTTGTTTTTTTTCTCTCGCCCTACCACCAACCCCCTATATCACCACCCCCCCACCCCCCCCCAACCCGCCCCGTCCAGCGCTGCCGGAGCCCCGGGGGGGGGTTTTATTCTTCCTGTCTGCCAGTGTTAGTAGAGAAGCATGTAGGTCTTTCCCAGAGTCCGGGTGCTAACAGCATGTGCTCTGAAGTTATTGCCCACTGGAAGAATGGTACAGTAGAACCCTTTTGTGCCTTTCAACTCTGAGATCTACAGTGCTGAAATGTGTCTTTTGGAAAACTAGTTTTATTAACTATTGGAGCTAGGTGCTTGCACCAGAGATCCTCTGTGGAACTATCCTGCAGTGGATAAGCTGGGTGAACCTCCAAAAGGTAGCTGCTTAGCTCTGTTTGGGGCTTTTTTGGTGCTGGTAGTTGTTCATTTTCTTTGCTTGGTAATGGGCCTAGAGCTTTGTGGCATACTGGAAGAGTATTAGCTATTCATTGGAGCTGTTCTCTAACCTGCTTCAAATATTGAACAGGCCAGCCCTTTTTGTTTGTGAAAGATGAAATAGCTGTAATTACTTGTACTGCCCAAATGGGTCACTGGAAGGCTCTGGGGATTTGGAGATGTGCTTTGTGCACAGTGTGTGAAGCATGTGGCTGCTAATGGGAAATACTAACCTAGCTGCACACACATGGTGCAAAATATTTGGTGGCTTCCTCGGAGAGTGAGCAGCTTGAAGGTATTTAAAACAAAGACTGACTTGAATGTGAAAGTGATTCAGGGTCAGGCAGAGGTGATCTTTGTAGCTCTACCAGGCTAAAGTGCTTTCCAAACTGTGGTTCCAATTTCAGTGCTCCTGTGAGGACTATACTTGGTCTCTTGCTGCTGTCATTTTTTGGTTTATTTGTGTTTTTTTTTCCCCCTGTCCAGCTCCGGAAAGCCCAGCAATGGACACTTTCCTGGTTCTACTTTATAAGCAATAGCTGCAGTTACCACAGAGACTTTCTTGGGTCACTAATAGCTGCCCCAAGTCAGTCTCTCTGGTAAAATGTGGTCTGCAGTATTAGACCAGGAGCTGTTAACAATGCCCAAAGAGACTTCTGCCTGATGGCAGAACTGCCTCCATCTGGCTTCTGGATTTCACATCCTTGTGTAGATGCTGAAATAGCTTTGATTTGCCAGTGGTATTTGATTCACAGATGACTGATTTATGGCCTTGAGCAAAGGCCAGATACAGGACAACATTTATCATCAGGGCTGCAGACTGTAACAACTGTTTGGAAGCTGACTCCTGTTCTAGGTACTACATCCCAGAGTAAAGCATTAGGAGGATGTCTTCCAGCTTGAGACAATGGTTTCTTTACAAGCAAGGCAATTGCAGAGAGGTTATGCTGAATTAATCCAGATGTGAATTTGTTTGCTTTCTGTAATATTTAGTGGTGTAATTTTCTGAAACAGTGTCTAAAATCAGTCACTGATTAACTGAAAACCACCAATGAAAGGATACTTGTCAGTGTGACTAAGAGACATTCTCGCATCAGACTTCTTCTGCCCCCAGAACGTTTGCTCTTCACAGTGGCACGATGGATGGGAATCGTGCCCAAGGTACCAGCCTGAGCACAGCCACAACTGAAGGTCACACAACAGCAAGTTCCCACCATCAGCCACAGAAATGGGTGTCTGTGCTGCTACACCCTGAACTGCAAACACACTCCCAGTGCTGGTAGATCCGAGTGCTTGGGAATGAGTGAAATCTGAGGTCTCAATTTAGCAGGGCACCAGGGCACATTTCATCTGCCGTCCCACTGCACTTCAGCACGTATTTCAACTGATGCAGGGGAGACTTGGGTACATTAATTAGACTCCAGCATTATTCAGTTAAAATTCTTTCCTGTTGTTTTAGGCATTATTCTTCTTATTATTTTATATGTTTTTATGGAAGTAGAATGATAAGTCTTCCAAAACAGCTTCATACCAGCATCAAGCTCCATTTAAAATTGCACATGAACTTTGCATAGAAAATGTATTATATCATAGAGTTCTTTCAACTGTCTGTGATAGTTGCATTTGGCATAAATTGTTGAAGTTCATACAAACAAGCCCAGTGTAAACAGATTAACTCCTACTTAGCAGGAAAACTTTTCTTAGATGTCTGTACTTCCTTTGGCTCTCCAGACCTTCTCAGATGCTGATCATCACATCTAAACTCCCTCTCCGACTCCTCAGCATCAGCCTGCAGAAGGATTATAAGGAACAGACTTAATCTTGTCGGGGTTGATAACGCCACATCTGGGTGAAGTGTTAGAGGCAAAGGTCCTGTTGCTGTCAGTGACCATCCCAGTAATGTGTCCCACCAGCAATGTTGTCCACCCTTTCCCATTTGTTCCACAACATGTTCTATTTCTTCTGCATCATGAGGAATGGTCACTGGGGTTCTTTGTCCATGAGCTTGCACTTGTTTCAGCAGTCAGTACAGATCATTGAAGTGTCACAGATTTGATACCAATGTGAGATCATACCAGTGGGGGTAGGGAACAAATCTGGATGCTATGTATCAAGAGACACATCCCGTAAGATCAGGAAAACCAGGAGATGTATGGAAGCTGTATATCATTAGACTTATGACTTTATACATAAAGTATACATAATATTTATTATTATTATTATTATTGATTTATACATCATAGACTTATGACTGGAAGCTTGTTGCCTGTCCACGGCAGCATCTCAGTTTCGTTGGTGTAGCAGAAGAAATGTGATTTGCAGAGCACTGTGTTTGTGGCTCAAGGGCAAAGCTGTGTCTTAATCCTGGTTCTGCTATCAAACTGGTTTTGTGCAGCTATGCAGAGTACCCCAGGAAGGCTGAGTTTCCCCATTTCAGATGGGGGTTTTGCAAGGGAGTGACGTGTGACAGCGATACGGTGGGGTGGTGTGACTGTTACTGTGCTAAATTTTGAATCCATGCTTAAACATGTCTGCAGTGTGGATTTCTAGCTCCAGAGCTCTGGCTTCCTTGGACACCATGACTTCATATGTGCTGTTGTCACATATACATGACAATTTCTTGGTGTTCCCCTTCACTACTGTGATTTCATACAGCTTTTGATTTTTGATAATCATTCTGGTCCTTAACGCAATACCTGTTCTTTTTTAGCAGGATCCCACAGTTTACACATTTTTCAGGTTTTCATGGGGCATATCACCATTGCATGTTACCTGCACAGAGGAATGGGATTTGACTAAGACAGGAAGATAGACTTTTCCAGTGCTTGAAGTAGAACATAATTAATTTGTCACTATAAAGCAAACAGGGTTACACTCAACCCAGGGAATGCACAGCAGCTGCAATAGATGAAAAAGCCATCCTCAGGAGTAGGATGGCAAAGTGAGCCCCTTCAGGGATAGAGAGAAGCAGGAAGGAAGGAAGAGTAGACCTCCTGTCCTCTGCAGACATCCCCCTATATGCTGAACAGGACATTTAGAGTCTGGGATACACTTGTAACCAGGTTGGGTCAGCTGCCTTGGCTTTTCTCCCTCCTGGCTGATTTGGCACACCAGAGCTGGGCTAGGATTCTATGTCAGCAAGACCAGGAATCATAAGCAAACTTTAATCATTGGATAGCCAAGTGTTGTACAAAGAAAAGATCCGAGCTCCTTCTTCATCCACTATCCTCCTCTGCAGCAGTTGGTATGGGATACCAGCAAGTTGATTTTAATAAGGAATGTTCACATCCAAACCAGTGAAAGCTTCATTCTACTCATAGTGTTTTACAGATTTTTCTTTCCTATCCCATAGCAAGTTGGCTTTGTATCATCAGCAAAGCTTGTCACAAGCCAGGGAAAAAACTGCAATGTATAATTAGTTGATAAATGATCAGGCCATTAAAAAATCTTGTTCTGTTACAGAAGGTCTCTTAGCCTCATTCCTGTCCTCCATTTTTGTTCACACACACACCAAAATTATATATATCAATATATATATAAAATAAAGTAAATGTTCTGGGTTTTTTTTGTCATTTTTTTGCTGCTCTGGAGCTCCAAAGTTTGCTGCTGAAGGGGTTGTGCACCCCAAAAACTCCCCTCCCAGTGATAATTGATCACTCATCAGGCTAATCAATCTTGTCCAAAGCCAAGTGCCAAAGATGACTGGCTTGTTCTTCTCTGCCTGGCCCACCTACCCTCATCCCCTGAGAATCAGCAAATTGCCACGTTTGGCCTAAAGAAAAGATGAGAATAACCTCTGTGATCTTTTCAGGTCAGCAGAAGATGGAAGGAAGCTTTTGTTCTCCATGAGGAGATGTAGCAAGGATCAGTCTGACTTGAAATGAGGGCTCATTTTCTAACTGCAAGTTTATGTGATTAATTTAGGTTAATGAGCAGAAAGAAAGCATAACCTGGCCCAAAGACTTTGTTAGCAGAGACACTGTTATTCACAATAGAACGTGTTCCTCTAATTTTGCTTTTGAGCAGAAGTATTAATGATATTCTGGCCATTTTGTTATTTATCCATTTCAGAATAAGTTTGCTTTGGACATATTTGCATTATATAATTGCCAGAAGTTTTAATTAAAAGTTTGGGGGTTCAATACATCTTTTTTGCAGTAAAACAGGAGCTAAATGGGGAGCCATCCCATGATTTTGATTAGTACTCGGCAACTAAAAAACATTTGAACAAACATTACATCATGTTTGTTTTTGAAGAGTGGTCTAAATAGCACTCCCAGTTTAACCTCTTCCTTTGTCATCAGTATAAATATCTACAAACCACTGGCTTCAAAGCCAGAATGACTTAATCTGTAACAATTTAATAAACAATTTACAATTTGGTTAATCCTATAATTCATGGCATATAAAATTCTGTCTGTTTCACCCCCAAAAGTGGTAACCACACTTGTGGTTAGATTCATTCTATGTCAATAACATCCTATAAAACAGATCTTTTGTAAAGAAAAGAAGCTCAATTAGACATTAAAAATATTTATTAATATCAATGCAAACCTCTTAAAATTCCTGTTAAATTCATATAATCTTTCAGATTAAAGTCTACATAGAGTTTGAATGGGGCATGGAGAGGAGATTGTCTTTATGGATGTGATGGTGTGAAGAATTCATAGTATAATTTCTGGCTTTTGTGGCATGAACAATAATATCTTTTGTGCATTACACTGTATATTTCACAGCCCTTTACAGTCAGCTCATAGCAGTTGCCCATTTTGGTTGCCAATTTGCAGACCACTTCTACTGAAAGAGATTATTCCTCCTGAAGGAGACACTTGCTCTGTTTAATCCGATTATGGCACAAGGTTATTAAACCCAAATGCTGGTAAAAATATGATTTCCCACTAGATTAATATACTTAATTCTAGACTCTGCAATTAGATCTGTGGCCACCTACTTGTAATATACGGAAAATATTTCTCCCTACACATAAACACAAATAAAAAGTGTAGTACAACTTTGGTCCCTCTATGAACTCTCTGAGTTGACAAGGCTATCACCATTTCTACTTTTCAGGAAAGGATCCAGTCATTCCCTCCCTTTTAAAGACATCTTGCAGCAAGCTCTGAGCCAGCAGCACTTACTCTCCAGAGCTCAACTGGGATTGGCATCAACACACTTTTTTTTTTTTCTCCAAAGATTACAACCCAAGATGAATAGAAGTGAACATATTGGTCAAAGCTTATCAAATCTTCACAAAAGAAACAAACACATAGAATAAACAAATTATAAAAACAAACAAAAAACAACTTAAAAGTTCCATCTCTCCATCTCCTGCAGCCCCTTTTTGCTGCCTAATATTAATATGTAAGTATTAATGGTATTTCTATAAAATGAAGAGCTCAGGCAAATAGCACATGAACAGCTTATTTTTGTTAGTCTACAGCTTTGGCTTTCCCCTGGGTATTTCATCCCACCCCTTTTTGCCTTCTAATCAATGTGCAGCAGAACAGGGGAACATTTCCTTCCTTCTCTGGTCCTGCTGCCCAAGGTATTAGACAGCTGATACACCCTTGAACTAGTGGATTATTTAAGGATTGCTCTCTTATGGCTTCCTGGCAGAAGAAACCCAGTCTCTAATTGTGGGTCATATTTTCTAATGTAACTAATTCACTTCTAATTGCAATTACTTTTGGTCACTGAGAACTAGATATTGTATTTTTATTGAACTGAATACAGATCTCTCCTCGGCAATGGTAGAAGTTCACCAAAGAGATGGAAGCTGCAAGAAGTCTAAAATTGTTGTGGTGTTGCCATTTTCATGCTCTTTCAAAATCGAATACAGTTACACAGAACATAGAGGCCCCACATATTTTCATTCACCTCTGCAGTTCAGCACAGCTTACTGCCTTGCTCAGCTGCAAAAATGTTTGTTGTTTCTGACTACTGCTAATTGGATTGGTGTCATACTGTACTACACAGAGAAAAAAAAAAAAAGTCTCTTTCCACAGGGGAGGTTGTAAAGGGCAAGGAGCCCTCAGCTTCATGCCGGGACACTGATTCATTCCTTAATCCCACAGAAGAGTGATCTTCAGTCTTAACAAACGACTGAGTTATTTCTTGGGCTGTGTTTAGTTTCCCTGCAAGGTGTCCAATCCCAAAGCCATGCTTAGCTTGCGAGAGTGGCACAGCCTGGCTATCGTGGCCATAGGGAAAAGGCAGTTTAGGGGCTTAGGAAATGTCAGACAAAGTTTCATCACTGGTTTCTGCCACCGTTGTTGCCTCTCACTGAGGACACTTAATCCTTTCAATTTATTTCTGAAAACCACTCTGTGCCGTCTCTTCTTTAACCGTTCTTAAAAAGTTGGTAGCCCATGACAGTTTATATTTCCCATATGGTCCTAGAGCAAATTAAAGACAGTATTTTAACAATGTGGCTTTACTATAGAAAATATATTTCAGTCACTCAGGATGCATGAAATTATTTTTGATGCTTTAAAGCTGCTCTGCATAAACAGAATAAATGTGTTGGGATATTATTGGAACATACTGTTACTGTGCAGGATAATAAAGCTATTTCTGTATGCATAGCTGAGAGCAGCTTTTTACTGGCTGACCACAGCACAATGATTTTTTTAACTTGCCTATCTAGTGCAATGGAAGTCTTAGCACTGAATGAATACACAGACATTTAACTTGGCCTCCTGTCTTCCTCTCCTACTGTGCTAAAATGGTTGGCAAGAGCTTTTATTAGCATTAGGGGCACTGGCTGAATGCCAGAATCTTAAAACTTCAATACACAAAATCCAGAAAGAACTGTTTTTGCAGAACCCTTAAGACTCAGTTTAAATAAGAAAAAAAAAAATCCCTAACACAACCCAACACTCCCTGCTCCAAAAACTTTAAAAATGTAAGGGAAAGGATTAATCATTCTCCCATTTTTGTGTCTCAGTCCTCCTATTTGTGCAAAACAGAATTAATGAAGCTATTAATGCTGTGATGATCTGTGTGAACTAAGCAGTGCGTTGGCTAGACAAGACTTAAAGACGGAATGTGATGGCTGGAATTTTGACAAAGCAGAAGTAAGTTAAGGAGACTTCATTTGTGATGGCAGAGCATAAATCAGTGCACTCCAATAGTATATTCAGCTCAACTCTTCTTGAGTTTTAAGAATTATATTGGTGAACGCTGTATGAAGTTTTCTGTCACACTTGCTAATACCTAGTGTAACTAGACCTATGTAGAAGGCCAATCACACTGAAAATAAATTGTCCATTGCTGCACAGTCTGAGGGAGGTACTTCATGGCCTTTTCCTGATTCATTCATGGAAGTACAAACTAACCTGTTCACATCATTATTAGTTTTCCTTAGAAAGAATATCTTATATCAGACTGACATGCAAAGTAACAGGCCAAAAGTATATTTTAAGACTGAGATGCAAAATCCTCCTGCTTCTCATTGTACCAGTTTATTACCCACTGAAGAAACACAGACTGGGACACAATCTTAAGGCACAGAAGCAACTGGGGGGGCGGGGGAACAAAACAAAAACAAGGAAAGAAGCCACTTACTGTTTGGGATCATTGCATTTCACAGCTCTCAGGTAACGAACAACGTCTTTATAGCTGGTGAGAGGAAAACGAGGGTGAGTAGAAGAGTAAGGAAGTGCAAAGATATATACAGGTCAAATATTTACTATAAGTGTAAAATATAAAGTGCAAAGTCAAATAGGAGGTCACCTTTAATTCAATTCTTTAAGTAGCCTGTACTCTTTTGAATACAGACTTCTGAAGAATTTAAGTAATATCAAATCTTGAAGTGTATTCACAAATTGATAGAATCACTTAAATAGTGAAGCACAACAGTAGTGTAGCATGAGAACTCTTAAAATTTCAGTCACCATATTATGCACAAATGAACATATGCTACTTTTACTCCACTGACTTAGCAGCTCCTTGTTCATTACAGTTTGGTTTTTTTTGTTCTCCCAGATCTCTCTGATCCTGTTTCTCTTCTGCTATTATCTCCCATTGCCAGTCTCACTTGTCTTCAGCTGTGCTTGCTCTTATTTTTTTTTTTTTTGAACCCTCGCACTGCCTGTCTTCTTTCACATGTCTAACATACCCCATACCTGCTTTTTACCTTTACCCGACCCGCCCCCACCCCCCCCCAGTCCCCGCAACCTCCCCCCCCGCCCCCCCACACCCCCCCCCCGTCCCCCCCCGTGCCCCCAACTCCCCTCCCAGTCCCCCCAAACCCCCTCCCAATCCCCCCAAATCCCCTCCCAGTCCTCCCAGTCCCCCTTCCCGGTCCCACCAGTGCCCACCAGTGCCTCCCAGTAACACCCAGTCCCCCCCCCTCAGGTGCGGCGCTTGGGCCAGTTCCGGGTGCGGGAGGAGGGGGGGAGCCCCCAGCGCCCCCCCGGGGCCCTTTTCTACCAGCGGCCCCCCTCCCCCACAGGTACTGGGAGGGACTGGGACATACTGGGAGGAGACTGGGACTCAGCAGTCTCCCCTTGACACTTCTCTGTTTAGGTTGTATCATTCCTGAGTTTTTATAGAGTTGTGGCTTCAGTAAAGCACCGTTGTTTGCTTAGGCACTTGTCTGTTCAGTGTTCAGGACCCAGGAAACCTCAGCCATGTCAAAAATCCTTACATTTCTAAAAGGCATTGCTCTATCTAGCTGTAAACCTGTGCTCTCTGCTCAGACTAACAAACATGAGGAGAAATACATCAGCTAATAGTTTTATTGGGCTAACCAATCCATTCATGTTTAGTCCACTGTACAAAACAAATACTGCAGTAAGTAACTTTTACAGGCGGTCTTTTTTTTCCAGGTATTAGCTCAGCTTTAATGAAGATTGAAAAATAATAAAAGGCAATAATAGAAATCAATTAGTGGTGATTCTTCCTGTAAATTTCGGGCCTAGCGTGAATTTTAGTAACAACATCTCAGAATAAAATGATTGCTTCTTAACTTTAAAATTAAATACCATTTTCCTAACGTACAACCCAATGACCAAAGTACAAAATCACGCAGGTAGGTCTCAGTGTTCTTTCTGGTGACTCATCTGGGACACGGTGCACTTTACTGATGAAAGAACCACAACTTTAGAAAAAGAAAGAGTTGTCCTTAATTATTCATAATTTTAGAAGTAAGAACTGTGCAAACCTTCCTTGTACATTAAAATAACAAAGGTATTTAGTGATGTGCCTTTTGTGGCTGTGTCCTGGTTTCGGCTAGAGTAGGGTGAATTTTCCCCAGAGGCTTGGAGAAGAGTCCCAGTCGGAACAGCACAGAACCAGCCATCTCATTACTCCATACCGTGCTAATGTCGTGGCTGCTTTTTGGGGCAGGCGGGAGGAGCAGTTCTTTCCTAGCACTCCTCTCTACTCTTGTCCCAGTGCTATTATTGTTGTCATTGTTTGTTGTATGAAAATCCCCTCATCTCAACCCTCGGGGTTTTATACCTTTGTCCCTCTTCCCCTGGGGAAGTGAGTGGGGAGGGAGCACTGTGTGGTGTTCAGCTCTCGACGGGGGCTGTTCAATGACTTGCTGCGGCTAGTTTAAATCCTGTCTTAAAAGAACTCAGCTTCAATTTTGAGTCTGTTCAAATAAAGGATTCAGTTTGTGATTCTCAAGAATGTGGATCTTGGTTACCATTGCACTCTGTTGACATATGGCTTTCCCATTTTTCTAATGAATATACCACTTGACCTTAAAATGAACTGGTGACATGACTACTAGGCAATGGTTACATGCCTACTAGGCAAACTATAACATTTGCTGTCCAGACTTACTTTTGTATGTGCTGTTCCCAGAGGATGGCAATGCAGGCTTCAAGAAAATTCAAGTCTTCTATCTCCTTTGGTGCAGATATGTTGAATGGTCTGAAGAAAAAATGACCTGGTTCTTGTTTACAATCCTCCCTCCCGTTAAAATGCTTTGATTCTTACAGACTTGCCTTATTATTCATTGCTAGTACTCACATGGGTCCACTTATAATCTTTATTGACCAATGATGGTGATTATGAGGTCAATATAAATAGCATTAAAATGAGATGATCTCTGGGGTCTCAGCTTCTGACTTTAATTATTGTTTTGGATGACTGAAAGGAAACATTTTCTGAAGTTCCCAAATCATGTAGCCAATCATCTGTCATTTTTTCTCTGATTTCTCAAAAAATCTGAATTTATAGTCTGTACAGGACATGGTGAGTTTATGGCAGGACTGCTGATGCTGACATTTTGTTCAGAATTCACATCCCCTTCATCCTCCTCTCTCTGAGGGAATCCCATTAATTTGGGGGGGGGGTCCCACTAATTTGTGGGGTTCCCCTTCATCTTTAGCATCCCCCCTTTAATCTTGGGGGGTTCCCTAATGTGGGGGGCTGCCTAATTTGGGGGGGGGAGGTCCTCCCCAATCGTTGGGGTCTCCCCTTCATCCCGCTCTCTATGAGGTAATCCCATTAATTTGGGGGGGGTCCCTTGGACCCTTCCCATAATCTTTGCGCCCCCCTCTTTGGCGGTCCCCCTCCTTGGGGGGGGTCTCCCCCTGACCCTTGGGTGCCCCTTCCCCCAATTCAAGACCCCCCCACACACACACTTTTCCCCCCCCAAAGTTTCTGTAGCAATAGAGGACAAATATTATTTTATGTTTGAAAGCTTTCTACCCTACTGTGTAACTTTGAATAATAGCACCACTGGGTTGAAAACACCACCCCACCCACCCTCTGAAGGCAGGTGTTTGCCAGCAGGCCTCTGACGCTGTTATTGCCGAAGTTGTACCAAAGCTGGTCTTCTGGATACACCAGCCTCCCCAGTAACCAACGAGTGTGTATCTGTGTGAAGGGTGTGCAAAAACTCAGTGACAACAGGAACAGCAAACCTCTGCAATGCGAGCTGCATTTCTTCAGCTTGCTTTCTGGAAAGGTGGAAAGTAGGTCAGCACATACCCCAGAACAGCACCTCGTGAGGCAAGATTTATTCTTTTCAATTCCCCATGCAAAGGATTTCTTTATTTTAACTGGTCTGACTGAACTGTTTACCTTTTTTTAGTCAAATATGTTTAAGGTTAAAAATAAAAACTCCTGTTTTGGATTTTGTGGGATATTTGATAATGTTTATTGGCTTTTAAAAGTCCTATAAATTATGAGTTTTAAAGCCAGTTTGGGTTTTAGTCTTTGTTTTGTTTTGTTTTGTTTGGTTGGTTTTTTTTCAGTTGCTTTCATTTTGATTTTGACCCAAAAGTTTGGTCTGGGTAAGTCCCTATTTAGTACTTTAATTGTATGTTCCCTGTTAGTCTCTGATTATTTTTTTTTTTACATTGAACAGCCATTTCTTTGCACTTTGGTTTCAGAGGGTTTTGACTCTTTCTTGCGCTGCTTCTCGTGCGCTGACCGGAGCGGGAGTTCAGGGCCCTGGCTGGAGGAACTGCAGGCTTGTGGTGCCCTTACCTAGGTCTTGTCCTGCCATTGAGTGATTGGGGATTATGGTTGTAATCAGCATTTATGTGCCTCAGCAACACTCGGTGTCTTTAATTGTTTTGAGGTGTTTTTTTTCTCCTTTTGGCTTCTTATTATCATTATCATATTTTATGAATTTCAGGGACTCCCCGAACACCAAAGCCAGCTCAGGCCACAGCCAAGAGCTTCCCCTCGGCTCCAGTGCCCCGAGGGGCCTCTGGGAATGAACAGCCAGAGAAGCTTAGGAAGGTATCTTTTCAACAGGAAGACACTCAGAACTTGAAATTTAAATTGGGAGTCAATTCTGATGCGTATGCCCATGCAGCTCAGCAATGCTGATTCAAAGGCTTTGGGTTTGTTTTTTTTGTCCTCTTTATATTGTATTAATCAGCCCAACTTCCAGCACTGAAGATTCTGAAATGTTTTCCTTTCTGGGAGGCTTTGGGGGTTTCTCTGGGCTGGGGGGTTCTTGTTCCGTTTTCTGGCGGGAACAGTTGGGAAATATGGCTGTTATGAAAGGCAATCTGAGCTGAGTTGTGTTTTCCCTTCATTCTCACCTCTTGTTGCTGTGGTGTAGACATCGGCCCCGGCTGATCCTGGGGTGTTGTGTCTACGGTGGCTGGGTAGGCCTGTGCCTGTGCCATTCCCTGGGGGAACGCCTGCATCGGAGAGCAATTCCCCCTTTTTGCACCCCGGTGTGAGTTTCCCGACAAAGGCCAACCGTCAGCATGGCGCAGAGATCTACAATAGTCTGCACAATGACCTGGCCTACTACACCTCCTGCACTGGGGGGTCCCTGTGTTTCCATTTTGCCTCGGTTTAGCCCTTTTCCGTTTGCTCCCGGCTTTGGACTGCTTAGGTTCACGATCAGAAGATGCGCGAACAGGCGGCAGAAGCGCAGCCAAAGCAGACCTCCTCACCACCCTCAACGTCAGCAATCTCTTCCTTCTCTCCAGGCTGAATCTCCCTCTTTTAGTTTCAAACCATCACCCCTTGTCCTGTCACAGCAGGCCCTGCTCAAAAGTCTGTCCCCATCTTTCTGACAGGCCCCTTGAAGTTCTGAAAGGCCCCAAGAAGGTCTCCCTGGAGCCTAAATAATCTGAAACAGTGTCTCCTTCCCCAGCTGGTTGTTCCCACGTAAAATCCTGGATAAGGAATCACACCATTTCTAACCGTATGTAACAATCCTGCCTCTGCCTTCCCAGGGATGTTATTGACATACATCTTCCTTTCCAATCTCTAAATTTCATGCAAGCAGACAGATATAAACTCTCGTATGAGTTAGGCATGGTGAATACATAAATTAATGCTTCTTTATGACAGCATTGGGAAAAAGAGACTTACACTTGGTTGTGGAGTTTTTTCTTTCTAGAAATAAGCATGTTTTCTCTGTGGAAGCAGAAGTTATGGCTTCTTTCTCCCTGTTGAAGGAGAGCGTTGCCCATCTTTTGGGATAAGGCTTCTGCATAATACTAGCCCAGGTGGCACGGTTTAATTTGTGCAAACGTTTTTTCTTTGTACAGTTATTTCTGTTCTTCTTGTTTTTCTTTCTGGGTCGTGGGGTTTCTGGTTTCTTTTTCTCTTCCACACTGCACACACCCCCACCCCCTCCCCCCATAATGTTGAGCTTCTCATCCACCAGCACTCCCAAGTCCTTTTCTTCCCGACTGCTCTCAAGCCAGTCACTGCCCAGCCTATATTGATGCTTGGGATTGCTCCGACCCAGATGGAGAAGCTTGCATTTGGCCTTGTTGAACTTCATGAGATTGGCATAGGCCCACCTCTCCAGCCTGTCAAGGTCCCTCTGGATGGCATCCCTTCCCTCCAGCGTGTCAGCCGCCCTGCACAGCTTGGTGTCATCTGCAAACTTGCTGAGGGTGCACTCAATGCCACTGTCCATGTCGCTGACAAAGATGTTAAACAAGACTGGTCCAAGTACTGATCCTTGAGGGACTCCACTTGTCATTGGTCTGGACACCAGGTCCACAGGAAGCAAATGTAAACATCAGCCAGAGGTTTCACACTTAATCCAGCACCACTGGTTATCCAGCACCAGTGGCAGCCAAAATGCACAGTGTAGAATTACCAGACCCTGGGGTTCATTTTTTGGGACCTACCTTGGGCCATTGTTACCAGTCTGATTACCAGTTAACATGGGACTCTATCTCTGGAGCCATCCCTTTGTTAGACATCACCTTCTCCAAGCAGGCAACTCTCAGTATCTTTGAATATGTCACTCCTTTCCCAGTGGGATGCAGATGCCCACTGTCAAGTGCTCAAGTCAGAGACTGTTGGCATGTGAATGCATGCAATGCAGTAAGGAGAGCTACTACCAAGGATTGGTGTGCAGACCAAGGCCACTGCTGGATCTGGTGTACCACACTGGGGGGTGCAGAAAAGTGAAAGGCTGCAGCTGCAGGGAGGAGCGGACAGAACAGGTGACTCTAAACTGACCAACGAGGTATTCCATCCCATATACGTCATATTATATTGGGCTTAGAGCTGAGGGATCCGACGGGTCTCTGGGTTCTTCTCCCCTTTTGGACTGCTTTGCCAGCTTTTGCTTGGCTTGGCTCGGGTCCTCTTTCAGTTCCTTCCTTGGAGCACCCAAGGAGGACTCTGTCCATTCTGTCTTCGATCCTGATCTGTGTGTTCCTGAACCTGGTACCAGAATCCTGGTTGCTCATCAAGGAAGGGTTTGGGTTGGGAGAACCTTGGAAGGTGATCTCCATGAGCAGGGACATCTCCCACCAGAGCTGGTTGCTCATCATGGAAGGGTTTGGGTTGAAAGACCTTGGAAGGTCATCTCCATGAGCAGGGACATCTCCAACCAGAGCTGGTTACTCATCAAGGAAGGGTTTGGGTTGGGAGGACCTTGGAAGGTCATCTCCACGAGCAGGGACATCTCCAACCAGAGCTGGTTGCTCATCATGGAAGGGTTTGGGTTGGGAGAACCTTGGAAGGCAATCTCCATGAGCGGGGCCATCTCCGACCAGAGCTGGTTGGTCGGCGAGGACGGGCTTGGGTAAAAAAAAAAAAAAGCAAAAGCGTAATTCTGCTAACAGAATATTTATAGAAATGAATGTTTATAGAAAAAGAATGTTTATAGAAACAGTGACAGGGACGGATTTATTTTCGCGGAGGGGGATGTGAGGTCTTGCAGTGCGGGGCTTGCAACGGGGCGGTGTGGAACCGCTGCTGCTTCCAGCCGGGTTAGTCCTCTGCCTTTTCTCTCCGGGACTTCGGGGAACCAGCCAAGAGCGAACCCACCCCGCCCCTGTCGGCGATGGGCAGCGCGGTGGGCGGAGGGAGGCGCGGATCCGCCCCGCCCCGCCGCGGGGCCCCGCGCGGTGCTCAGGCTCCTTCCCGTCCGC
Source organism: Actenoides hombroni (assembly GCA_024336885.1). Taxonomy (NCBI): domain Eukaryota; kingdom Metazoa; phylum Chordata; class Aves; order Coraciiformes; family Alcedinidae; genus Actenoides; species Actenoides hombroni. The sequence goes on from WUAM01001871.1 coordinate 21,519, forward strand.
CACCCAGCGGCCGGGCCGGGCCGGGCCGGGCAGCGCAAGGGGGCTCTCCCCGCCTCACGCTAAGCCCGGCTGCCCTCAGCTGTGGAACGAGGCGGAATCCAGGCTGTATTTCATCCGGCCTGCACTGATCTGTCAGTGGAGAGGGAGGCCGTGGGGGTGTAGGACCCCCGCAGACGCGGCGGGATTTGCCCGTCCCCTTCTGAGCAGCGGTGGATGGCCGGGGACAGCCACCGCACCCCCGCCTCGGGCCCGGGCAGCCGGCCGCAGCACTGCCCTCCCTCCCTCTCTCCGTCTCCTGCTACACCACGGCTTGCAGCGAGAAAAAACGCCGGGCTTCAGCAGCTGCACCTCAGGCCGTTTTTTTAAATTTATTTTATTAAAATAACCCGGCGCGATGGGCTCCTAGAAAAAGTCCCTCCCCAGCTTTGTTCGGCCACCTTTGAAAGTTCTGGAACCTCCCGAGGTGGTCTCCCCAGAGCCTTTTCTCCAGCCCCGATCCACCCTGGAACCGGGTAGACCTGATGGCCACCGCCCGTGCTCCGGAGTGGGACAGACCTGTTGGCCTCGATTCAATGGGTAGACCTGTTGGCTAGCAGGTGGCCAGCAGGTCTTGGAGGAGATTCTGCCCTCTGCTCCACTCTGGTGAGACCCGACCTGGAGCACTGTCATCCAGTTCTGGAGCCCCTGTCCCAGGAAGGCTCTGGATGTGTCCTGCCCCACATGTTCAGGTTCTCCTGCTCCAGATGTTGAGGTTCTCCTCTTGTAGATCTTGAGGTTCTTCTGCTCTAGATGTTGAGGACTCCTGCTCTAGATCTTGAGGTTCTTCTGCTCCAGATGTTGAGGTTCTCCTGCCCTAGAGGTTGAGGTTCTTCTGCTCCAGTAGTTGAAGTTCTTCTGCCCTGAGTGTTTGGGTTCTTCTGCTCCAGATGTTGAGGTTCTCCTCTTGTAGATGTTGAGGTTCTTCTGCTCCAGATGTTGAGGTTCTCCTGCCCCACATGTTCAGGTTCTCCTGCTCCAGATGTTGAGGTTCTCCTCTTGTAGATCTTGAGGTTCTTCTGCTCCATCTTTGTAGCCTCTGTTGGACTCTCTCCAGTATTTCCCTGTCTCTCTTGAACTGGGGAGCCCAGAACTGAACACAGTACTCCAGATGTGGTATCACTAGAGCAGAGTAGAGGGGGAGGAAAACCTCCAAGTAAACATCTAACTGAAGTAAACATGGAGTAAACATCTAGCTGGATTAACTAACGGGAGTAAACATCTAACTGAGGAAAAAAACCCAAACCGTTCCAGAACACACATGTTACTTCCCTTGCTCTGAAATTTTGTAGGTGCCAAAGTTCACAAAACCCAAAAACTGTTTATAAAACACCTCTGCTCTCCTCACCTACTCAAGCTGCAGTTTTGGCAGGAAAACGCACTAATTTCTAGTCCAGTGGACTCCAGCTCCTTGCTTGTGGATTGTTAGGGTCCACTATCACTGGATAAGCTCCATCAGCTACCATTGCCTGTGGCAAAAACTCCCCTTCCACGATAGCGTTTTTTAAAAAACCTTTCCACCTTTGCACCGGGTTATAGCCTCCCCCGATCCCATCCACCCATTCCTCTAATTCTTCCCGCTTTTGTTCCTCCCCCACCCCCATCTTTGGCGGATCAGTCAGTCGTCTCATGCCCCGATATCTGTCCCAATATCTGTCCGAGTCCGAGATCTTATCCAACATTTGCAATATGTCTTTCAGCTGCGCTCCTTGCTGCACGAGCTCGTCGTGACGACTCCACAACGTTTCTGGGCAGCCTGGTCCTGGGCTTCAGCACCCTCAGAGGAAAGAAGTTTTTGCTCATGTTCAGATGGAACCTCCTAGGTTCCTATTTGTACCCATTCCTCCTTGTTCTGTCACCAGGCACCACTGGAAAGAGCCTGGCCCCATCCTATTGCCCCTCACCCTTTTGATACTGATCAGTATTGAGAAGATGCCCTCTGAGTCTTTGCATCTCCAGGCTTAACGGACCCAAGCCTTTCAGCCTTTCCTTGGAAAGATGCTTCAGAGGGTCCAAGCAAACCAGCCCAAAGCTGGCAGCTGCTGGGAAGCAGCTCCTTCAGCAGCCCTGACAACCAGGGAAGGAGAGGGGCTTGCTGTTCCCTCAAGGAGAACAAATTAAACATGCAGAAGAAATCCTCCACCTATTGGAAGCTGTCCAGCTACCAGCTCAGGTTGCCGTTATGCACTGTCGTGGGCACCTATGGAGTAACATTCATCCAGAGAAAGGTAACTCACTGGCTAACTAGGAGGCTAAAAAGACCGTGGAAAGAACACAAGAAATGCAAATTTTGATCTTAATTCTAGATAATAGGAATGTAAACCTAGGTAGGCAAGGAGGCATTGAATATTCTAACTTGGACTATGAACTGATAAAAGAATTGGGGCGGGGGGGGACGAGTTCTCTCTCTGGGGGACCACTAGCAGATCGATTTGGGGAAAAGTAGCTCAGCCAGACCCACTACAGATACATTCATGGTGGATGAACAATATATTTTTTAATTAGCATGACAATCACTGGTAACTGTCTGTATCTTTAGTACACCACTTCCTGTAGCTCCATGGTAACTTTAGGAGTTCCTTTCTTTCTAGCAACATTCTCCCAAAGTTTTAGTATATGCAAAGTTTGCAAAGTTGCCAATGCCAAGAGAGAGAAAACTTTCTCATGGCCCTTTTCTAGACCCTTTCCAGCCTGTCTGCATCTTTTTGTATAGTGGGGACCAAAACTGAATGCAGTACTCAAGGTGTGATCATACCAGTACTGTCTAGAGTGGGATAATGAGTTCAGCAGCGCTCGGGCGGTCGGGGGCGGCTGAGCCGTGTGAGCCCAGAGAGAAAGGGAAAGACCGGTGCGAACGACGAGACTCACGCCGTGTGTTCGTTGTCCCCACCCGTCCGGGTGGGGGGTCCCCAGGGGGTCTGCCTCGAGTTGTGACCGCGTTTCGGGGTCGGGGGCGTCCCCTTCCCCGCGGCTTCCCCCGCGCGTGCGTCGGCTCTCCGTGCCGCACCTGCCGCCCGCCCACGCTGTCGAGCGAGCCGCCCCGGCAAGGGGCCCCGGTCCCCGGGGCGGCGCCCGCCTCGGCGGGTCGCTGCCTCCTCTAGCACGTCCGGTGCCCCCCCGGCCGGCGATCGTGCCGCGAAGGGAGGCGGTGGGAACATCAGGTAGGGTGCGTGGGCCGCCAGATGCGGGTGCAGGTGCGGATGCGCGTGGGCTACGCCCTCCAGCTGCAGCTGCGCCTGGACCTGGGCGGCAGAGACACGGGCGTCAGACCCGGGGTGTCGGTCGGTCCGTCCGTCAGACCCGGGGTGTCGGTCGGTCCGTCCGTCAGACCCGGGGTGTCGGTCGGTCCGACCCGCGGTGTCACTCACTCGGTCAGTCGGTCTGACCGGCGGAACGACACCTTCCCCGAACCTACAGCACGCTTCCCACGGCACCGATACCGGCACCGATACCGGCCCCGGCCCCCGCCTCGCCTCGACCTTTTCCCCAGGGGCACGGGGCTTCCTGTGCGCCATGTTCGTGGCCCTCGGATCGCCGGGAGCTGTAGTCCGTGGGTAAGTAGCTTCCTGTGCGCCATGTTTGTGCCCTTGGCATGCAGGTAGCTGCAGTCCCGGGCCACTGACCTTCCTGGGTACCATGTTGGTAGCCCTCGGCATGCCGCGAGCCTTAGTCGCAGGGCATGGGGCTTCCTGTGTGCCATGTTGGTGCCTTGGGCATGCTGGAAGCTGTAGTCCCGGATCACGGTGCTTCCTGGGCGCCATGTTGGTGTCCCTCGGCATGCCGAGAGCTGTAGTCCCAGGGCACGGGGCTTCCTGTGTGCCGTATTGGTGCCCTCAGCATGCCCGGCCCAAGGCCTTGCGGGGGTGTCCACCCCCCACCCCCCACCCCCCAGCAGCACCCTCGACCTACTTGAGCTTGAAGACGTTCTTCTTCTTCTTGTAGTCGTTGGCCACCTCGCTGGTGGAGTTGTGGAGGTTGAGGAGAGGTTCTCCACCATGGGTGCTGCCCGAGGCTTGACCTTTGGTGTCCTTGTAGAAGCCGAGGTCCCCCTTGCTCAGGACGCAGTAGAGGTTCACCCAAGACCTGCTCGAGGGGGTGGTGGCACCAGTAGGTGACCCAAGGTTGACCCTCCGAACCCTTGATGGCCTCCAACTCATGGTCAACCCTCTCTGTTGATGGATCCCCGACCCCTGATTAGGAAGATATTCTTTACAGAGAGAGTGGTGAGGCACTGTAACAGCCTGCCCATGGAGGTGGTTGAATCACCATTCTGGGAGGTATTTAAGAAACGAGTTGACATGGTGCTTCACAACATGCCCTAGGGGCAGGCATGTAGGGGGCTTGTGTGTTGGGTTTTGCGTTTGTTTGTTTGTTTGTTTGTTTGTTTGTTTGTTTGTTTGTTGTTGGGGGTTTTTTGTGGGTTTTGGGGTTTTTTTGTTTTTTTTTGTTTCTTTTTTGTGGTCTTTTATTTTGGTGTTCTTTGTTCTTGTAGGTATGGTTGGACTCAGTGATCTAGGAGGTCCTTTCCAACCACAATTTTTCTGTGTTGGAGGGGCAGCTGGATTGGGGATGGGGGCAACTGGAGCATGGATGGGGTCTAGGCCATGGTGGGACCCAACCGGACCATGGTGGGACTCAACTGGACCATGGATGGAGTCTAGGCCATGGTGGAACCCAACCGGACCATGGTGGGACCCAACTGGACCATGGTGGGACCCAACTGGACCATGGATGGAGTCTAGGCCATGGTGGGACCCAACTGGACCATGGTTGAACCCAACAAGACCATGGATGGACCCAAGTTGACCAAAGATGGACCTAAATTGACCAAAAATGGACCCAAGTTGACCAAAAAGGGACCCAAGTTGACCATGGATGGACCCAAGTTGACCATGGACCCCCCCCCCCCCCCCGTCTTTGCTTTCCCAGCTGCCCTGTGCTGGGGGCTTTTACACAAGGAACATCTCCCATGGCCCAGCTCCCTGAGAAATCAGGTGCTGTGTGAGTGAATGATAAAACTAATTGGTATCTGTTTCATGTTATGGATTGACAGTTTTGTAGGCCTTAGCTCATCTTGTATGGCCTTGGTCTTTGTAGATAATAGAAACTAACTCTAGACAAAGCAGGGACTCATTGTTAACAAAGAAGGGCTACCAGAGATAGGCCGGACTGTACCAGTTCTGCGGTTAGCAGCCTGTGAAATGCCAACATTTTGGACTAAAGGTGAAAAGTACACTGCGAGAAGGACTCCAAAAAAAGTTTAATGGATATAATTTTTTAATATAAAACATTTGTAGTTTCTTCCTGATCTTGCGTTTATGCAATATTCTACTTAAAACCATTATGTCAGTTCTAGTCATTGATCTAGTCAAGAAATGTGTCTCTGTAGTGAACTGGTCTTTTCATAAAGAACTGTTAATAAATGGAGATGGAAGGGTTGGCTTTTTGTTTTTGTGGTTTTATGGGGTTTTTTGTTGTTTGGGATTTTTTGCCTATGCCTTCTCTTCATTTCAAAGCAGCTCATGATTGGGTTGGATGCTCTCAGATCCCAATAGAGTGCATTTTCCACTGTCATTTTGTTCTGATCTTTCTCTGCTTTGTCCCCCCAGCTCCGTCCCCCGGGGACTAGGCCCAAGCCTCGGCCTTTCCCAGCGGCGGCGGCGGGGCCGGGGAAAGGGGAAAGCGGCGGAGGCGGCGGAGGCCGCGGCCCGGGGGAAAGCGGGGAAACTTCGTCGGTCTCCTTCGGCCATCTCCGGAGAGCTTCGTCCATCTCCGGAGGGCTTCGTCCATCTCCGGAAAGCTTCGTCCATCTCCGGAGAGCTTCGTCCATCGCCGGCGACTCTCGGCGGCGCTTCGGGGATCTCCGGCGATTCCCGGCGGCCCTTCGGGGATGTCTGGCGGCCCTTCGGGTATTTCCGCCGGCTCTTCGTCAACCTCCGGCTCTTCCCGTCACTTGTTTGGCCTGTATATTTGGTGATACTTTTACATTTTTGAGAAAAAAACAAACAAAACCAACACACAAATCTTCTGTTGGTTCAATAGCTGAGATATGTTACTGTTTGCTTTCAATTTTTCAAAATCGGAAGGTAGATTAACACAGATGATTAAAGCATCAAAGAATGTTAGGGTTTTTTTCCAAGTGAAATATTGTGTGAAACATGTTCAAACTGTGCTGCCACCCTAACAAATACAACTAGAAGAAAAACATGTTCCATATGGAAAATCCAATACAGCATCTCCATTAATTCAAACACCAAAGGAAGAAAAAAAATCATATTTTAAAAAACCCTCATATGGAGACTAGGCCCGTGCAGTCCTCAGCATAACGCAGATCCTTCCAGGGCCCTCCGTACCTGACCCCAGGAGCAGCAGCAGCAGCATGAGAGACCCTGATGCCTGTGAGCAGCGCGGGCACCGGGCTCTGCGGCGATGAGGGAGCTCCGTCCCGTACAGGTATGGCACAGCTCCTCACTTTATCCAGGTTCCTCCTCCTGGGGTGGAAACCCTTCCCCAGACCCCCGTGTTCCCCCTGCTCCGACCCCAGTTCCCCTTCCGACGCCACTCCTCCTACAGCAAACGTGCCCTGCCGGGTTGTCCTATCCCCCAGCCCGGCTCCTTCAAATACCCCCCCGGTTCGCAGCCTCTCCCCTCGGGCCGGTCTGTCCAGGTGTCTGGCTGTCTGGCTGTCTGTCCGGCTGTCTGGGTGTCTGTTCGTCTGTCTATCTGTCCGGGTGTCTGGCTGGGTGTCTGGCTGGCTGGCTGTCTGTCCGGCTGTCTGCCTGTCTGTCTGGGTGTCTGTCTGTCCGGCTGTCTGGCTGGGTGTCTGTTCGTCTGTCTGGCTGTCCGGGTGTCTGTCTGTCCAGGTGTCTGGCTGTCCGGGTGTCTGGCTGGGTGTCTGTTCGTCTGTCTATCTGTCCAGGTGTCTGGCTGGGTGTCTGTTCGTCTGCCTGTCTGTGCAGGTGTCTGTCTGTCCGGGTGTCTGGCTGTTTGTCTGGCTGTCTGTCTGTCTCAACTCTGACCTTAGCCAGCTGTGCCTAATGCCCTGGCTGCAAGAAAAGGAAACATCTGGTGATGGTTGGGTGTGCTAGGAGTGAACTTCCACTTAGGAAATAAGTGCTTAGAGATTTGCTTGTGTTGGTGGTGATACACAATATTTGATGTTAGCTGGAACTTCCTTAGTAAATATTTTAGCTATGTATTTCTGGCTTATCCTGGCATGTAGTTCTGATTACTAGGATAAACAATATGACCTTAGGAGCAGTTTTATATAATACTACAGCTGATCTGGTTTTTAGCTCCTCTACCATTGTTAGTAAGTTGTTTCACTTGCTTGCCTTCCTTGGGGAGGGAACGGGGTCAAGCCGTGAGTATGCTTTGCAGCTTCTAGCATTATGTTATAGTAAGATTTACCGGCTCCTTTGAACGCTTTCTCGGTGCCTCAGAAACATCCAGTTCTCACTAATTAGAAGATGCTTAGCTGCAACTATTCACCCTGATTATTTTTGGCAGCCTCGAGCTTGTTGCCTAGAGAAAGCTTTACCAGCTCCTGAGAATTCCTTCTCAGTGACTCATAAACATCCAGTTCTCGATAATTCGAAGTCGGTTAGCTGCAACTCTTCACGCTCAATATGCTCTGCAGCCTTGTTGCCTACAGTAAGATTACGGTTTCCTATGAACGGTTTCTCATTGCCACAGAAACATCCATTTCTCGATCCGAGGGTCAGGGCGGGGCGGCACCGGCCGCTCCTCAGGGTGCGTGTCCCGCTGCCGCCATCTTTGTTGAGGGCACGGCCTGCTCTGCCCACCCCGCCGAGCCGAGCCGAGCTGGGCAGGGCAGCGCCAGGGCGGGTGGAGAATAAGCGGCGGACCGGACGGTAGTCCCAGCCCACGGCAGCACCCCCACAGGCTGCGGGAAGCCCGGGAGAGAACCCGCGCTCCGCCCGCCACCGCCCTCGCCTGCCCGGCACAAAGATGGCGACGCCCTCTAAAAGAGCGGCTGTGGGCGGGGCCGATTCTACAGCGGTGGGCGGGGCTTAGCGGGGGCGGGCCCCGCTGTCAATGGGGTTCACGGGAGAGGCCGAGAGGGTGACGTGGCTGTGTTGTGGGCGTTGACCGGCATACCGCGGCAGATTTAAACGCGGCGAAACCGGCAACGCCGCTCAGACCGCGGACAGCGAGAAAGCTGCCTTCTCGCTTGTTGGCGCGCGGGGGCGCGAGGGCACGAGAGGGATAAAGCTGCAGAGCGTGAGCTGTGCAGGGCGCGTGGCAGAGCAGAAGTGTAGGGCTGCAAGTGAAGGGATCTGAAACAGGAGGAATCAACTAAAAGCTCTTTTTTTTTGCTCAAGTAGTGATGATGGCTACTCGGAGGAGGAAGACTGTGCTACCAGCACCCACCCAAAGGGAAATTGGTGTCCATGAGCTCCACCCCCCGGCCCCCCGGGAGCGCTCCTGGCGCATAGACCCGCCCCACCGCGCCCCGGCCCGACCGATCGGGAGCGGTCCTGACCCATAGATCTGCCCCATAGCGCTCCGTCCGGACCCATAGGGAGCGGTCCCGACCCATAGGGAGTGGTCCTGACCCATAGGGAGGGATCCTGATCCATAGGGAGCGGTCCTGACCCATAGATCTGCCCCATAGCGCTCCGTCCTGACCCATAGGGAGCGGTCCCGACCCATAGATCTGCCCCATAGTGCCCAGGCCGGCCGCGCGGCGAGCAGGCCCAGCCCGTGCAACCCAGTGCAGATCCCGGGGGCCCCCGCCGCATCAAACTGGGAACCATCTCCCAAACTGGGAACCATCCCCCAAACTGGGAACCAGCGCTGGGACCAGTGCCCAACTGGGAGCTGGCACTGGGAGCGGTCCCAGGCTGGGAACTGGGCTCTCAAACTGGGAACTGGGCCCTTAAACTGGGAATCAATCACCCAAACTGGGAACCATCCCCCAAACTGGGACCAGCCCCTTAAACTGGGAACCAGCACTGGGACCAGTCCCCAACTGGGAGCTGGCACTGGGAGCGGTCCCAGGCTGGGAACTGGGACCTCAAACTGGGAACCAGGCTCTCAAACTGGGAACCAGGCCCTCAAACTGGGAACTGGGCCCTTAAACTGGGAATCAATCACCGGGGGAGGGGGGCGGCGGGGGGGCGGGGGGGTTGCCGGCGGGGCGGTCGCTGGGCCCAAACCCTGCGGACAGGGCCTGGGGGTTGTCTAGTGAACCACTAAACTTCCCCTGCCCACGTGGTGCTGCTGGTGGTTTTCAGCTCGAGAGAGCAGCACCCTTGAGATGCTTGTTTGGGGTGAGGGAAGGCAGATTTCAGTCATCATAGAATGGTTGGGGTGGGAAGGGAACTTTCAAGGCCATCTAGTCCAACCCCCATGAGATGTGTAGGGGATCAGCCTCTGCTCCCAAGGAACAAGCTATGGGACAAGAGGAACCAGCCTCAAGTTGCCCCAGGGCAGGTTTAGGTTGGAGCCCACGGAGGAAGTCCAACAACTGGAGAGTGCTTTCCCAAGGACTGTCAGACACAGACACACTTTCCCAGGTCGCAGAAATACCAGGGAAATATTTTTGCCTAACAATTTGCTCTCTCATAAAAAATGAAAGGTCTGGCAGAAGTGGTTTGGTTCTGACAACGTTATGACAGAGCCCTGACCAGGTCTCATAGACTTATCTGCCCATCGAGTCTCTGTTGGCAGTCTCCTTGGTTTCCTGCCATTGCACTTATCCAGCTTCTCCATAGCTACTGGGGCGTATGGATTACCTCAGCATGATCCCACAGGAGCAGGGCCCATCACCAAGTATCTTTTCTTCCTACTTTCAAAAAGTCTCCTCTCCCCCGCAGACGCCGACAGCTTCGAGGTGGTGGAACCGGTGGCGAAGCGGCTGGTGCCGGGAGTGGCCGTGGATCGCTGGGCCGGCGAGGATGAGGAGGACGACGTGAAGGTGCGGCCGGGCCCTCGCCGGCTGGCGCGGCCGCGGAGACGGGTCCCGGTCCCGGTCCCACCGGCTGCCCGCGGCCCCGGGGACGGCGGGGAGGGCAGCGGAGCGGAGCGGGGCGGCCCGGGCCGGCCGCTGCCATATGGCGGGGCCGCGTGTGCGGAGGACGCGGGCCCGCGGCCCGGCCCGGGGTGGGGTCGGGGGGAACCTCCCGCCCGCTGGCTCGGAGCGGTCGGGCCGTACGGGCTTGTGGGTTTCGCTGAGAAGGGGGGTGCCAGGTGAGGAGCCAGGCTGGGTGCCCAAGTGGGTGCCCGGGTGGGTGCTGGGGTGTTTTGGGGTGGTTCTGGGACCTCAGCGCATCAGATGTGGCAAAACCAACTCCAACCTCTTGTTCTTCACCAGCAAGGTGGCTGCCATGGCTGGGGAGTGCCTGGGTGAGGTGCCAGGGTGGGTACCAGGCAGGGTGCCAGGGCAGGTGCCAGGGCGGGTGCCAGGGCAAGTGCTGGGGTGTTTTGGGGTGGTTCTGGGACCTCATCACATCGGACACGGCAAAACCATTTCCAACCTCTTGTTCTTCGCCAGCAAGGTGGGTATAAGCATCTTCCTTATTTTTAATTAATTACAACATAGTGAACAAGGTTGGAGTTGTTCAAAACAAGGAGTTGTTAAAATGCAAACATTGTTATGTGGTCTTTATTGGAGCTGCTGAGAATGACCATATTAGTGATGTGACAACATCTGCTACTCAAGAGCAGTGGACTTTTAAGCTGCAGTGTTCCCGTGCTTGTTTTGGTGCTTAGAAGCCTTTTATGTGGACCTAAGAGCTTGTTCTTACAGCTCATTCCATGCACAGAACTCCTACTGATACTGTGCAAGTCAATTATATAGGATTATGACTGATTATGATCTGAATTTCCAACTGAAGAGTTTAAGCGAAGCATCATAAAAAGAAAAAAAAAGAAAAAAAAAAAAAAAAAGAAAAAAAAAAAAGAGAGACCGACTACCTTCCTTTACACTTAATTTCTTCAGTATAAAGCTTAGGCGGGATTTTAGGCCGGGGACAAGCGTCCTTTCAGCTGGCGGGCATTGCAAAAAGAAATATAAGAAAATAAAGACGTGTTTTGCCAACGGAGACCACCCTCTTTTTTCTTTTTTTTTTTTCTTTTTCTTTTTTCTCTTTTTCTTTTTCTTTTTCTTTTTCTTTTTCTTTTTCTTTTTCTTTTTCTTTTTCTTTTTTTCTTTCTCTTTCTTTTTTTTTCTTTTTTTCTTTTTTTCTCTTTTTTTTTCTTTGTTTTTGGCCACAGCTGGATGTGCCCGGTCACAGCTGGACCTGCCTGGCCACAGCTGGACGCACCCAGTCACAGCTGGACGTGCCCGGCCACAGCTGGCCCCTCCCGGTCACAGCTGGATGCACTCGGCCACACACACAGCCCCTCCCAGTCACAGCTGGACGTGCCTGGCCACAGCTGGACGCACCCGGTCACAGCTGGATGCACCCGGCCACAGCTGGATGCGCCCGGCCACAGCTGGATGCACCCGGTCACAGCTGGATGCGCCCGGTCACAGCTGGATGCACCCAGGCACAGCTGGACGTGCCTGGCCACAAACAGCCCCTCCCAGTCACAGCTGGCCATGCCCGGCCACAGCTCAATGACCTGGATGAAGGGATGGAGTGAAACCTCAGCAAGTTTGCTGATGACACAAAACCGGAAGGACTGTCTGACACATCAGAAGGCTGTGCTGCCATCCAGTGAGACCTGGACAGACTGGAGAGTTGGGCAAAGGGGCACCTTATGAAATTCAGCAAGAGCAAGTATAGAGTCCTGCACCAGGGGAGGAATAGCCCCACACACCAGTACAGGTTAGGGGTTCACCTGCTGGAAAGCAGGTCACAGAGAAGGACCTGGGAGTCCTGGTGGACAATGAGTCAACCATGAGCCAGCAGTGTGCTCTTGCACCCAAGACCAGTGGTGTCCTGAATTGCGGGCACACGAGCTTACCCACTGGGAGAGGGCGCTGGGAGCCACTGGGAGCCACTGAGAGGGACTGGGAGCTACTGGGAGTGATGGAGCACCTAGGAGGGACTGGGAGCTGCTGGGAGAGACTGGAAGGGACTGGGAGCCACTGGGAACCACCTCCCTGAGGTCCCCAGACACTCTGAGCCTTCCCAGTTCCCCCAGTATCCCCCAGTGGGAGATGGAGACCCTCCCAGGATCCCACAGGGAGGGGCTGGGGACACCTCCCAGTACCCTCCCAGTCCCTCCCAGTTCCCCCCAGTCCCCTCCCATTCTCTCCCAGTCCCCTCCCAGTCCCTCCCAATCCCCTCCCAGTCCCTCCCAGTAGGGGCTGTCTTCCCCCACCTCCACCTCGTCCCACGGGTGCTGCACGAGGAGGGCGAAGGCGATGGCGGACGGGGGGAGGGGCTGGAAATTGGCCTCTTCCAGGATCGGGCCCAGGGCGGCCACGACCCTGCGGGCCCGGACACCCCCCAGCGCCCCTCCCCCCCCCTGCCCCACAGCTTCCCGCTCGGGGTCGATGGGGTCGTACAGAGCCTGGGGGAGGGGAGAAATGGGGTGCCCCATAGTGACCAGTGCTGCCCCATAGCCACCAGTGCTGCCCCATAGTGACCAGTGCTTCCCCTTTGCCACCAGTGCTGCCCCACAGCCACCAGTGCTGCCCCATAGCAATCAGTGCCCTGCCCCATCGGGGTTGCCCCGCGGTGTGTCGTGCCGGGCTGGCGGGGTTTGTTGGTCGTTTGCACTGGCTTGCCGCGGGGTGCGCGCCCGCTTGTTCCTGTCATGGGGATGGGGGTCGGGGGCTGTTGTCACGGTGTTGTCGCGGTGTTGTCACCCATTGGTTCGTGGCATGGGGCTGGGGACAGGTGGCTGTTGCCAGGGTGTTGTCACGGTGTTGTCACCCGCTTGTTCCTGGCACGGGGATGGGGGTCGGGGGCTGTTGGCACGGTGTTGTCACCCGCTGGTAGCTGGGAGGGGGGTGGGGTTGGGAGGGAGTGGGCACGCGGTTGTAGCTCGCGGGGGTCGGCGGAGCAGAGGGAGGTATAAAACCTGTTTCAAGTCCATGCTGAGGAGATGCCTAGGGTGATAGATAAGATAGAAGTCTGCAGGCAATTCACAGCAGCTTCTAACAGGATCCAATCATGAAGGTTCCCACAGTAAGAAACCAAACACACCTCTTTCAGTCATCTGTTACAGAAGCAAAATTCTACAGATAAGGAGAATAGATCTGGAAAAACTAGCCAGTACCATTAAAATAAAGCTTGGGGAAAATTGCAAAATTTATTCCCAAAATATCAAATGTTTACATCTGGGAAGTTTTCTACTTTTTGTGAACTTCCAAGGACGAAAATTAAAGGAAGCCATAATGATTTCTCAACTTTCCATATCTTTTTGCATTAAAGTAACAGAAAACTGTACATATAGCTTTACTGCAAGGTGTGTGACATATGGAGCTTTCCTCCCAATGAATACTGCCTTCCATCATCATAATAGAATTTTATATTATGTAATCTTGATGAATCTTATTTTCTTAATGAAAAGGGAGAAAGACATTGAAGATGAGTGAAGGAAAATGGTTAATGGGAATGAGGGCATTGAAAAGGAGTAACTTCGTTTTAGTTTGCCTTTAAGAATCCTGAAACTTCTGTTTTCGAGGATGAAAAATATCCAAGGAACCCAGTAGCTTCTGAAATCACAGATGTAGTAGCAATGGCTTTTTAATTTGAGCAGTATCATCTGAACTACTGTTATTACAGCCAGGAAAATGGAATAGCTTCTGTCATCATCACTGAACTCTTCCAAGGCTGTTTGTTAAAGGCTGAAAGAAGATTATTCAGAAAGGAAGCACAAGGATTTATGTTTGAATTCGACCTTCCCAATATTGTCATCTTAAAGCTATAAATCTAGAAGAGATTTGGGACAGCAACTCATCAACAGTTATCTCAGAGCAAGTGTTTAAGTAGTATGAAGCTTTACTGTCTCTCAGAAACATGCTGGCTAAGAGATAGGAGATTATGGACACATTAATCACTGCTGCAAACACTTTGATTTAAAACTCATCTGAGTGTCCTTGCAGTTAAAAACCAAAATGCTGCT
>WUAM01001907.1:0-35451 GCA_024336885.1 Actenoides hombroni
CCCTTCTCCTGTTGCTGATCACGATTTCAACAAACCTTCCTGGGTGCCTTCTTTTGTTTTTCCAATTTCGCATCCACCCTGTCTCCTGGCTCTCATCCTTCCAAATTTACTCTTATCTCTTAGAGGAGAAGTGCTCAGGGAGGGAGTCACTGTCCTTCCCGTGCCTGTGCTGTCCAGGTCTCTTTCTCTCTCTCGCTGTCTTGGTTTGAAAGACAGGTGTCTGCTAAGGAAGGCAGGAGCCCCCCTTTGAATGGAAAATGCAACGCCCTCCCCTCCGAATGCTTATAATTTTAAAATTAAGGGGCTTTCAGGAAAAGATATGAGGAAAAGGAATAACCGTTCTTTGCTAATGGGTTCCCACCAAAGACCTTCTGCTTGGCCCACTCAACTGGGTCATGACCCGTTGATGGGTCCAGACAAGGTTTGGGTTCCCACCAAAGATCTTCTGCTTGGCCCACTCAACTGGGTCATGACCCATTGATGGGTCCAGACAAGGTTTGGGTTCCCACCAAAGATCTTCTCCTTGGCCCACTCAACTGGATCATGACCCGCTGATGAGTCCAACCAAGGTTTGGGTTCCAATCAAAGATCTTCTCCTTGGCCCACTCAACTGGATCATGACCCGTTGATGGGTCCAGCCAAGGTTTGGGTTCCCACCAAAGACCTTCTGCTTGGCCCACTCAACTGGGTCATGACCCATTGACTGTTAGAAGCAGACACTACCTGTGAAAACAGACTGCTAACTTCAGAAAGTGCAGTTAGTTAGAGGAACTGAGATGAAGAGTAAAATCACTGAACAGAATTAGTTCTGTTCTCACTCAAACCAGGACAGGAGGCCTCTGTCCATTCTGCCTTCAATCACTGTGTGTTCCTGAATCTGGTACCGGAATCCAGCTCCTGAACACAGCTCCTGTCTGCTGCGAGGCCCAGTCTGGGGCTCTTCCGGTGCCTGCTCCACAGCTCCAGTGGTAACAGTGATGTAATTACCATCGGGGGGTTGTGTTCGAGACTGGTTTTGTATATATTTGTATATATTCCATTTTTATTATTATGCTTTCTATCATCAGCATCCTTCTCCCAAGAAACTTTTTCCATCACGATGAGCGGCACGAGACTGGGTTGTATTGTAAGACTGGGTCATGTCATGAGACCGGGTCGTGTCATGAGACTGGGTTGTGTTGTGAGACCGGGTCGTGCCGTGAGCTCAGGTCGTGTCATGAGATTGGGTTGTATTGTAAGACTGGGTCATGTCATGAGACTGGGTCATGTCATGAGACCAGGTTGTGTCACGAGACTGGGTCGTGTCACGAGATCGGGTCATGTCATGAAACCGTGTGGTGTCAGGACAAGTGGGGTGGCGCCAGGGATCTGACCGGATCCCTTCCGTGCCACGGGGTTGGGCCCACTTTCTTTGCTTCCCTCAACAATTCATCCAATCCCTGCTCCTGCCAATCGCGGCGCGCTCCTACAGCAGCCCCCGCAGAGCCTCGCACCCCAGCGTGCACACCCACGGATTCACCACGGTGGCTCCAGCCGAGAGGCGGGCGCCGTGGGCCTCCCTGCAGAGGGTGCCAAGGGCCAGCAGCAGCGTGCTGTCGTGCTTGGGCAGCTCCAGGTCGGCGCTGCGCTCGTCCAGCAGCAGCACGGTGTGAACCAGCCCTGGCACAGGTGGGCACGGAGGTCCTCGTTGGGCACGACATGCTCCAGGGCCAGGGCGCCCTTGGCACAGCGGCAGACGATAGTGCTGGGGCGGACGGGAAACCCAAGCCTAAAAAGTACTCCCTAGACTTATAGTTTATCTGTAGGTTATTCCTATACCCAACTGTAACAAGAACTATTGTGTCAATAATGAAAGATGTTGAAATGCCTCTAGAGACTCACAGAGGTTTATAAATAACTACCATGAAAAAAGATTATTTTGGTGGTTAGATAAGCAAGTGCTTACTGAAGACTATTCCGAACCAGTTTCTAATTCTATTACCTATTTTGCATTAACTTTCCATGCAAGCTTTTGGGTGTTGGACAAGCTGTTGGGAGTTCTGTCTATGCATCACAGACAGCCAACCACACCTCCACTTCTGCTCCCCCTCAATGCTTAGCAGCCTTTTTTCGAGATTCATGAGGAACAGTGCAAGGGCTTCGTAGGAGGGGCCAAAGCCACCTTAGATCCTTGAGGAACATCTCAAGAGCTTCTTAAGAGGGACCAAAGCCACCTTAGATCCTTGAGGAACATCTCGAGAGCTTCTTAGGAGGGACCAAAGCCACCTTAGATCCTTGAGGAACATCTCAAGAGCTTCGTAGGAAGGTCCAAATCCACTTTAGATCCTTGAGGAACATCTTGAGAGCTTCTTAGGAGGGTCCAAAGCCACCTTAGATCCACCAAAGTCCATCTTAGATCCATTAAAGTCCATCGTAGATCCAGCACGCCCTCTTTAGATCCTTCAAGGTCCATCATAGTCTAGAAAAGTTTTGCTGGTTACCCCAAGCTTATATCAAGAATGGCATGGAGAGACTATTGAACCTTGTATGTCCCATGAACTGCGCTCCCCTGCTGCTGTTTCATGTGGGCACCAGTG
Organism: Actenoides hombroni; assembly: GCA_024336885.1. Taxonomy (NCBI): domain Eukaryota; kingdom Metazoa; phylum Chordata; class Aves; order Coraciiformes; family Alcedinidae; genus Actenoides; species Actenoides hombroni. Next base: position 2,577 of record WUAM01001907.1, read on the forward strand.
GTAGAGCCAGAAACAATGTGAAGAGTCCAAGAGGGACTACAGGGCCCTGGGAGTGGTGGAGAATCACAGAATTGTTATAGTTGGAAAAGACCTCTAAGATCACTGTGTCCAACCATCAACAGCACAACACACAAAACAAACAAGAAACAACAAATCACACACACAAAACAAAGAAAACCCCACAAACAAACAAAAAAGCAAAACAACGAAACAAAAATCCCCCCCCACCCCCCCCATAGGTCTGTGGGTCCTGCCCCATAGATCCGTGGGGCCCACCCTATAGATCCGTGGGGCCCACCCCGTAGCGAGGTGACCCCCATAACGCCTGAGATCCACCCCAAAGTGCCTCCGTTGGATGAGATGGGACCTCCCCATAGATCTGTGGGGCTGCCCCATCGGTCTGTGGGTCCTTCCCCATAGATCCATGGGGCCTGCCCTATAGATCCGTGGGGCCCACCCCGTAGCGAGGTGACCCCCGAAACCCCCGAGATCCACCCCAAAGTGCCTCTGTCGGATGAGACGGGACCTCCCCATAGATCTGTGGGTCTACCCCATAGATCTCTGGGTCCTGCCCCATAGATCCTTGGGGAATGGGAATAAAATGTCAGTGAAATGAAAACCTTTGTCAAATTACCTCCTTGATATTGCTAATGTTAACATCTTGAGTGAAGGAAATATCATCTTCTTTACTCTTGAGTAGAAGGATCATACATCACAGAACTAACATAGAAAGGCTGCAAGACTTGTCATTGTCCCATTTGCCCTGATAATAGATATGGAAGAATCACCTAGGAGGTTTAAACTGGACATTAGGACACATTTTTTCACTGAAAGGGTTGTCAGGCAGTGGAACAGGCTGCCCAGGGAGGTGGTTGGGTCACCGTCCCTGGATGTGTTTAAAAGCCATATAGATGTGATGCCTGGGGATATGGCTTTTAATTCTAAGCTGCTTTGCTTTTTTAAAAAAATAATAATTTTGAGTGTCAGGTAACTTCAACCAAAAGTAAATTAAAAAAAAACCCAAACCACAAAACATGTTCCTAGCATTTTCCAATATGCACGCTCTTCATTAACTTTTCTTCTTCCCAGTGCAGGAGGTTGCCCAGTTTAAAAACAGGTTTTCTCTCTTTAGATTACAATGTAGTAAGAACAGAAATCACTATTTGTTCATTAGAGTGGTGTTACAGACACCTGCCCGTAACTGGAGGCAAGTATAAGATTGTGATCATTCTCACTTTCTAAGGAAGCTAAGAACTGTTTTCTCCCAAGGTCTGCCTCATCCGGCCTTACAATGTTGGATGCAACCACTGAGTGGCTGGAAACATACCCAGTGCCCCATACCACTGCCCAGAACACCGTCCTGGGCCTTGAAAAGCAGGTTTTGTGGTGGCATGGTACTCCGGAAAGAACTGAGTCAGACAATGGAACTCATTTCCGAAATAGCCTCGTAGATGCCTGGGCCAAGGAGCATGGCATTGAGTGAGTGTACCACATCCCTTATCATGCACAAGCCTCTGGGAAGGTTGAAAGATACAATGGACTGTTAAAAACCACATTAAAAGCATTAGGGGGTGGGACCTTTAAACAATGGGACAAATATCTAGCAAAAGCCACCTGGTTAGTTAACATCAGAGGAGTTTGTTGGGTCTTGGGGGGACCCGGTTGGGTCCTGGGAGGTTTATTGGGTCTTGGGGGGACCAGGTTGGGTCTTGGAGGAACTGGGTTGGGTCTTGGGAAGACCCAGTTGGGTCTTGGGAGGGGTTGTTGGGTCTTGGGAAGGTTTGTTGGGTCCTGGGAGGTTTATTGGGTCTTGGGAGGACCAGGTTGGGTCTTGGAGGGACCCAGTTGGGTCTTGGGAAGACCCAGTTGGGCCATGGGAGGATCCAGTTGGGTCCTGGGAGGTTCATTGGGGCGTGGGGGGAGGAGGTTGGGGCTTGGAGGGAGCGGGTTGGGTCTTGGGAAGACCCAGTTGGGGCTTGGGCGGGTGTTGTCATTCCAAAAGTGCCTCAAGAATTGAAATACCATGAGGTAAGTAGAAACAATTGTGAGATGAGAGACAAATACCTGGCTAAATTTCTTTGCAAATCACAGCTGTAGACACAGAAAGCAGGTTGGTCCTCATCATTAGTGTTACCATCTGCCTTCTAAGTTCATCATGAACCTTAATGTTTGTACAGAGGCTACTAACTTTAATCCTCATTAGGGAATAAATAAAAATAGACTGTACTCCAGGAGCTGGATTCCCAGCTCCAGGAGTAATTACTTTCATTCCAGGATCTACAGCAGTGTAACTGCTCAGAAGGTTTTCTCTCTTCCTGTGTTCAGATGCCTTTGTCTAATCTGTTCTATTTTCCTTTTCTAATCGCTAAGTCTCTCTCCCTTATTCCTTTTCTCTTCCCCTTTGGGGAGGGGGGGGGTTAACAGAGAGCATCTGTTATAGGTCTAAGGGGCTGCCCTGACCCTAAACCGTGACAGGACCTTAGTGACCATTCCACTTCCATCCATGCCCATCTGCAGCAGATGAAAGAACTTACACAACATATCGTGAAAACACTGGATGGAATCCCTTTGCAGGATGGACATGGTGTGGGAGGGAAGCGATTAAAAAGTTAGTATTTTTTATATGTTTAATGGGCATTGGCTTCCTGTTTATTATAGGTGGTTTACCGTATCTCGTGTCTTTGATATGAAGTGTGTTCTTTTATGTAGGCAAATACATTATGTTACAAAGAAAATAAAAACAGATTAGGAAAATAAAATTCTCAATACTTATAAATTTATCTTGCAAATAGAGAATTTAAGCTTCTAATGCTGTATTTTAATTTAGGAGAAGGAAATGTGGTGCTTACTGCTGTATCATCAAAGAGGTTCAGTAAAGATATTAGAAATGCTCGTCTGTGTTGACGGTTCCCACGGATCATGGAGTATAAGTGTGAACACAATGCACTGGATGATTCATCATGTCTAAAACCTCTTACAGGATCTTTTGGGCAGGTATTAATTGCCTGTTGTACCTGGTAAGACATCTTCATACCAGCTAGTTGGGGGACACGGACACCTTCTGGATTCTGGGCTGTTGGAGAAGCCACCAAGAAGAGGTCACCACTGGATGGCAGCAGAAGATAAACCCAGTTTGGGTTGGGTTTTGCCACCGAGCTGTGGGGAGAGAGAAGAAAAGGTGGTGGGGCCCCAAAGCCTTTGTGACGTCATAGTTGGGGGTTGTGTTGGAGAGGAAAAAAGAAAGCTTCTCCAAGTTCCCTGGTGGTCTAGTGGTTAGGATTCGGCGCTCTCACCGCCGCGGCCCGGGTTCGATTCCCGGTCAGGGAAGATTGGTTTTTTTTTTTTGGGTTATTTTTCTGCTTTTTTGGGTAATTTAATGGAAACAGCTTCTCCCCGGGCGCTCTCTTGCGCATCTCCAGATGCCTGTTGAACAACCCCCACATGACCTTTTCCACCAGGCACCCCAAATGCCATGATGAAACCATGCCCCTTGGCAGCAAGTTATTGTGGCTTTTTTAATTATTTTTATTTTTAAACCACTTTTCCCCCTGGTTCCTGCTGCTTTGGAGGATGCTCAGGTCCCCCCAACACTTTTGCAGTCATTTTAGCTGGCAACACCTCCACGTCACACAAGCATGAAGCAAAGCAGCTCTTTCACAATGTTCCTTCGATTTTCTCCTCGTTTACTTCCAGCCACCTTTTCTACCACCTTCAGTCATCTCTCTCCTGCATAATACAGGGATTTTTCATAACACTGGTGAGAAAGGTAGGATTCTCACCGAATATTGTGAGAACCAGATAAAATCCCTCTGCTAGCAGCTTTTCAGCATCCACAATCCTGGGCCTTGAAAAGCAAGTCTTATGGTGACACAGCACCCCGGAAATAATCGAGTCAGACGAGTCTCATTTCCAAAATAACCTCATAGATACCTGGGCCGAAGACCATGGCATTGAGTGGGTGTATCTGTCACATGAAAGGGTAAAGTAATTTGGCAGAAAATAAACCCCCTTGCATTCCAGCTGGTCCTCAGGTATCAGAGGGGATGGGGGTGGCTAGGTTTAGATTCTGAGTGATGTCCAATTTGGCACTGTTAAAAAGAAAAAAGGAAAAATAAACATTAAAAAAAAAAAAAAAAGGGAAACCCACCCAAAGCGAAGCAAACAGTTCGGTGCCTGCTCCTCACCCCTGGGTGACGTGGCCTCGCTGTTAGGACTGGTACAGACTGCTTTTGTAGATAAGACTGGAAACAAAACCCACAAAAAAGATGGAGAAAAAGGAAAAGACAAACCGAAAGGCCTAAGGGGGGGAGTTTCGGGGTGCCCGGAGTCAGGGTGGCAGCAGCGAGAGCCCGGCGAAGCTGTGGAAGCCCCTCGCCCCTTCCCGGCTTACGGGGCAGGCTGGGGCCGTGGTGCTGAGCTCTCCTCGGAGCCCGGTCCTCTTCTTAGGGCTTGATGGGCACCTGGTGCCCTGCCACGGTCAACCCACCACACCCGCTCTTCCCACTCTCTTGCACTCTCATGCTCTCACGCGCTATCGCTCTCGCACTCTCTCGTTCTCCCGCTCTCCCCCACTCTCCCGCGCTTGCGCTCTCCCGCTCTCGTTCTCCCGCGCTTGTGCTCTCCCGCTCTCGTTCTCCCGCTCTCTCCCGTTCGCGCTCTCTCGCTCGCGCTCTCCCGCTCTCTCTCTCTTGCTCTTTCTCCCACACTCTCTCACTCTCACTCTCTCCCGCTCTTGCTCTCCCACTCTCCCGCGCGCCCTCCCTCTCGCCCGCCCTCTCTCCCCCTTCCCCTCCCCAGGAGGGGACAGGACAGGTGATCCCAAACTGAATATCTGGCATATTCAGTATAAAGCTGAGGCATCAGGAGGGTCAAGCTCTTGCTTGGCTCAGTTTAGCTCTTCCAGCTTTTTCCTCTCTTCTTCAGTGGCCAGCATTTGAGGAGGACTCTGTCCATTCTGCCTCCTATCCCGATCTGTGTGTTCCTGAATCCAGTACCAGAATCCAGCTTCTGAACACAGCTCCCATCTGCTGCTGGGCCCAGTCTGGGACTCCCCTGGTGCCTACTCCACAGCATCAGGGATGGTGGTGACATAACTTTCATCAGGGGGGATTGGGTTTGATCCTTGTTTTGTAAATATTTGTATCTATTCTGCCTTCAATCCGTCTGTGTGTTCCTGAATCCGGTACCAGAATCCAGCTCCTGAACACAGATCCTGTCTGCTGCGGGGCCCAGTCTGGGACTCCCCCAGTGTCTGCTGCACAGCATCAGTGGTGATGGTGATGTAATTAGCATCAGAGGGGTTGGGTTTGATATTGGTTTTGTACATATTTGTATATATTCCATTTTTAGAATTATTAATTTCATTTTCATTAAAGCTGTTCTAGTTTTCTTTTCTACTTGCTAAGTCTCTCTCCTATTCCCTTTCTCTTCCCCTTTGGGGAGGGGGGGGGGTTAACAGAGACCGTCTGTTATAGGTTTAAGGGGCCGCCCTGACCCGGCCGGGTTGGGGGTCGGCGCACGTTCGGAGGGCTCGGGCGGGGGGGGGGGCAGGGCGGGATTTTGGGGGGGTGCTGAGCCCGGAGCGGTGTTTGCTGGATACGGCCCCTGGGGAGGTGCTGGAGATGGGACCTGGGGGCTCCTTCTAGGCCAGATGTTTGCAGCTGGGGGGCAATGGATGGGGGGCTGGGGGCAACGCATCGGAGTGGGCAGGGTGATGCACTGCGGGGTGCAGAGGGGATGTACTGGGGGGGCTCTGGGGGCAATGCATCAGGTGGGAGTGTGCACTGGGGGAACTGGGGCTGGGGAGCTGCGGGATGGGGCTCGGGAGCATGGCTGGTGGGGGGCGGGGCCCTACAGCCCCTCATTGTCCCCTATCGTCCTGTACATCGGCTCTGCAGCGCCTCCTATAGCCCAATAGCACCTATAGCTGCTCAGTGTCCCCTATGGTCCTGTACATCAGCTCTGCAACCCCTCCTATAGCCCAATAGCACCTATAGCTGCTCAGTGTCCCCTATAGTCCTGTACATCAGCTCTGCTGCTCCCCCTATAGCCCCACAGCACCTATAGCTGCTCAGTGTCCCCTATAGTCCTGTACATCGGCTCTGCTGCTCCCCCTATAGCCCCACAGCACCTATAGCTGCTCAGTGTCCCCTATAGTCCTTTAAATCAGCGCTGCTGCTCCCCCTATAGCGCCACCGCACTCACGCTCTTGCTCTCTCTCGCTCGCTCTCTCGCGCTCTCTCTTTCTCTCTCTCTCGCAATCTCTCTCTCCCACTCTCTCGCTCTCGCTCTCTCTCTCGCGCTCGCTCTCTCGCTCTGTCTCTCGCTCTTTCTCGCTCTCTCTCGCTCTCTCGCTTGCTCTCTTGCGCTCTCTCGCTCGCACTCTCTCGCTCTCTCGCGCGTGCTCTCTAGCACGCTCTCTCTTGCATGCTCTCTCTCGCTCTCTCCTGCTCTCTCTCGCTCTCTCACTCTCGCTCTCTCTCGCTCTCTCTCGCTCGCTCTCTCTCTCTCACTCTCTCTCGCTCTCACGACCTCTCTCACTCTCTGTTGCAGAGAGAGCGAGAGAGAGAGACACACATAGAAAAAGAGAGAGAGACAGAGAGACACAGAGAGAGAGAGTGAGCGAGACAGACAGAGACAGAGAGGGACACACACAGAGAGACAGAGAGAGAGAGAGAAAAAGAGAGAGACAGAGAGAGGGACAGAGAGAGAGAGAGACACAGAGAGAGCCAGCGAGAGTGAGACGCAGAAAGAGAGACACGGAGAGAGACAGAGAGTGAGAGAGACAGAGAGACAGACAGAGAGAGAGAGAGAGACAGACAGAGAGACAGAGAGAGAGAGAGAGAGACAGAGAGAGACAGAGGCAGAGAGGGAGAGAAAGAGAGAGAGAGAGAAAAAGAGACTCTCATAAAGAGGCAGCAGCTTTGCTGTCCAAGTGGGTGTTTGGCTGCTGAACACCAAGCACAAGCAACCACAGTCACCCAGCCAGGGGTTTGTGAGAGTGTCACGTTTTATTCCCAAATCCAAAATAAAGTCTGTTCCATACATCTTTTGTCTTTCTGTTCCCTGGGTTGCCAGCAAAATTCAGCCACCTATGACTTCCAAACCCTATGCTTCTGTCTGTTGCTGCAGCACCATTAGCAGGAGGGACAGGCCAGATCCTGACCTCTTTACACCTCTTTACACCTGAAGCATTTTCAGTCACTTGCATCACTCCTGATGTCTGTTGGTCTAAAGGAAAAGAGAAACTGTTCTCGGCGTCGCGAGCGTCGTCCCCGCGCCGCGGCCGCGCCGGCTCCTCCCGCGGCTCGCCCGCCGACCTCCCGGCGTAGGGCAGGGGCAGCGGGTAGTGGATCCTGGGGACGAGGACAGGCCGGCGCGGTCACGCGTGCTCGCACCTGTTTGCACGTGTGTGCGCGCGTTTGTGGGCGTTTGTGGATATTCGTGCGTGTGCGCGCGCGTTTGTGCGCGCTTGTGGGTGTTTGTGGGCGTTTGTGGGTGTGTGCGCGCTCGTTTGTGCGCGCTTGTGGGTGTTTGGGGGCGTTTGTGGGTGTGTGCGCGCACGTTTGTGCGCTTGTGGGTGTTTGGGTGTGTTTGTGGGTGTCTCAGATATTTTCCAACTTCTTTCTAATATCTGCCCATGATTTTGCCACACACTGCGTCCTGAGAAGTATCACCCCAGCTGCAGAACTGGGATCTATTCCAGAATACATCTGCAAGCTTCTCTTTAATCTGACCATGCACTCTGTAGGAGACTCATCCTTTCTTTGGTGCTCACTGAAGGCTTTATCAATTTTTGTTTTCCTCTTGGCACAGCTTCTTTGATTCCTTCTATTAATATAGTCCTCAGGTCTCCCATATTCTGTCTCCCTAGAAGCTGTTGATGGTCCCACTGAGGATCTTGATTAGGCCATTTCTGACCTCCTGGTGGCACCCCTGATTCTGCCTCTCCCATGATCCCTGGGGAGACTGGGAAAGCCAGCGCTCGCCGGGTCTCCCCATCCCAGCACGGCTCCGACCCCCTCCAGCCTTTCTCCCCGGGGAAATTTGGTGGTAAACGTCACCGGGATCGCCGGCTTCGGGGGGGGAGGACGGCGAGCTCGCCGCGAGCTCGCCGCGAGCTCGCCGCCTAAACGAAGCCAGGGCTGCCAGACAGCATCACTCCCACCTCCCTGGCAAAATCTGGTGACAAATCCCACGGGGAGCCTTCACTTGAGGCCGGGGGGGGTCTTTATGTCCCAATCAATCCTGCCCCGGGGATCCGGCGAAGGCAATCAACCCGCAGAGCAAAGCCTGGCACTTTGGGTAACCGCTGGGACGGACACCAGTAACTGATGGGATCCGCACCAGTAACCGCCGGGACCCGCACCAGTAACCACTGGGACGGACACCAGTAACCGCTGGGATCCACACCAGTAACCGCTGGGATCCGCACCAGTAACCACTGGGACAGAAACCAGTAACCGCCAGGATCCACACCAGTAACCACTGGGATGGACACCAGTAACCACTGGGACGGGCACCAGTTACAGCTGGGATGGGGACACCAGTGACCACTGGGACAGACACCAGTAACCGCTGGGACAGACACCAGTGACCACTGGGATGGCCACCAGTAACCACCGGGACCCGCACCAGTAACCGCTGGGACCCGCACTCCTATTATTTCTCTTTTTAATGACAAAATCCACTTCATTTATAATTATTTTTCCTATTATTTCTACTTTTTAGCACAAAATTTCCCTATTTTCAGCTTATTTTTCCTTTATTTCTTCCTTTAAAAGGAAATTTGCCCAAATTTTGAAGGATTTTTCCCTTTATTTCTTCTTTTGATGAGAAAATTCACCTCATTTATAATTATTTTTGCTATTATTTCTCCTTTTAATGACAAAATTTACTACCTTTATAATTATTTTTCCTATTATTTCTCCTTTCAATGACAAAATTCAACTCATTTATAATCATTTTTCCTATTATTTCTCTTTTAATGACAAAATTCACCTCATTTACTCTCAACAATCAGCTCTTAGGAGATTTCCATTCTCCCTTCAGATGTATGTGAAGTGTGGCAAACACAAACAAAAGAACAAAAGGAACAGGATACCAAGCTGAAGTGTGACACTATGTCAGGAGAATGACAACTTCACATTCCAGGACACGCCAAGGGACAGCAACAGAGTCCAGCGGATCTGAACATTGTTTGAAAAAAAAAAACAACACTTTATTTGGAGATTACCCTTATTCGCATATGTCATAAGAGGAAATAGAATACTTTGATTTTTAGTATGCTATTGATAGCATGATTACTTTAGTTTTAACGAACAAATAAGAGGTCAAACGATGGCCCTAAAGGTCACCCGAAAGCGAGACCCCCCCAGTGGAGGGGGTGGGGGCAAAGTCGAGTCCCCAGAGCACCCATGGGTGCCCCCCCTCCCCCCGCAGCGGAACCGCAAACGCCGCAACCGGAAGAAGAAGAAGCGCGGGGGGAGGGGCGGGGGGCGGGAGGTCGCCCCTCCCCCGCCCCGGGGGGACCCCGAGGCCCCGCCCGTGGAGATCGAGTACGTCACCGAGGAGCCCGAGATCTACGACCCCAACTTCGTCTTCTTCAAGAGGATCTTCGAGGCCTTCAAGGTGCTGTTGTGGGTGGGGGGCACCCATGGGTGCTGGGGGGAGGGGAGGCACCCCGGGGTGCTCTGGGTGTCCTTTGGGTACCCCCACCCCACCACGGGACACGCTGGCACCCCAGGACCCACCCCCCACCCGCCTCCCTGGGTCACGCCACAGGGAAGCCAGGCCCTCCCAGTGTTCCCAGTGCTCCCAGTACCTGGGGGACGCCCAGCCAGTCGTCAGCCTGCTGCATGGCTTCCCGGGCGTTCTGCACCGGCTGGTTCGGGTCCCAGCTCTCCCAGTCCGGGCACAGGCCTGGCACAAGGTGTGGGGGGGGTGGCATCAGATGGGGGCAGCACCCCCCTCCCCACCTCCATTCCTTTTGGAGCCTCCCAGTAACCTCCAGTTTCACCCAGCGTCCTCCAGAATGGGGGTGCAGCTGCCACCCATGTCCCTTAACCTGAGAACCCCCCATTAAGCTGAGACCCCCCTCATTAACCTGAGCCCCCTCCCATTAACCTGAGACCCCCCCATTAACCTGAGACCCCCATCAAGCTGAGACACCCCCTGTTAACCTGAGACCCCCCCCATTAACCTGAGACCCCCACCATCACCCTGAGAACTCCCCTGTTAACCTGAGACCCCCCACATTAACCTGAGACCCCCCACCATTAACCTGAGACCCTCCCTGTTAAGCTGGGACCACCCCCCCCCCCCCCCCCCCCCCCCCCCCCGCCCCCCACCCCCACACCCCCCCCCCTCCCACACCCACCCCCCCCCCCCACCCACCCACACCCCCCCAACTAAAAACCAACCCACAACCACCACCTTTGGCTAGATAGGATTAAAAATCCCACTGCTTCAGAGGTTCTATTTCACATCTTCAAAGTCATAAAGTATCTCATTAGCTCCAGCAGAAGCCCTACTTTGCCTTCTATATAATAAACCTGACTAACTGAACTGCAGTTGTTTCTTTTAAATAAAATTAGACAGTTTAAGACATTGTTATCAGTTATCAGTCATGGTGTTCAGCAGTATCCAGCAGTTTCCTATCAAACATGACATAAAATAGACCTAAAGTCTTATTCATACAGCTACAGCCCTGGTGGCGCTCACCAGTATTTCATACTTAATAAAATTTAAACACTGTTATTACTCTCATCATTTTGAAGTCTAATAGACGACTTGTCTAGCTGTAGGTGGGCCAATTCTGGATTCGTTGAAGGAGATGGAGCTTCTCGGTCACCGTTTTTGGGTGCTGTCCTGGCTACAAACCAGTGGGCAGTGGAACACCACTGCACCTCACATCCAGATCCCTTAACATGTGTATGTACGTGGGGAGGGATGGGAGTAGTGGCTTTTTATTTAGCTAGATACAGAAGCAGTTAGTAACTAGCAGCTCAGATCCAGGTTAGTTTAATGGTGTTTTGGTGGGGGGGGGGGGGGTTGGTTGGGCTTTTTTTCTGCTTTGTTTTGTTTTTGTGTGGGGGGTGGTTGGGATTTGTGTCTGGTTTGGTGACTGTACAATGGGAGCTCAGGTTCTTACTATTTTTCACAGGGAAAGCCTGAAACTGGGCTTGTAGAGACATCTGGGTAAGATCATGTGTTCCAAATTGTTAGATAATTATTTCTAGGATTATTATCTATCTTTATTGAACTAATAGCTATATGCCATCAATACTTACTTTGTGTGCAGCAGGAAAGATTGTATTGTGGGGTATTTCTTGGGAGTGGTGAAACTCATACTTTTTATGGTTTTTTGCTACATCCCGATAGATTCTCCAAAGCTAAAGGATTAATCCTTAGGAATCAAACCTGTGTGGTATTGAGATTTCTAAAAAAGATGCTAAAAATAAGTAAAGCCAGAAAGAATCTAATTTAAACTTCATAATGAAAATTACATCAGCAAATTTGACAGTCTAGTGGTCTCCCCCTGCTCACTGAAGCTGAACTGAACATGAAGTCACTGAGACCAAGAGAAAACCACACACCATTTCCTTCCCTCATTTTCACAGTACAACCTCTTCTTTCAACTAAATTCTCAGAAAAGATTCTTAGAACCAAAACAAACCCCAAAACCCATTAAAAAAATCTCACCCTCTGAATAAATGTGTTAATGGAGAATACTGGGAAGCAAAATGAAGGAATGTTACTACCTTTTGAGTTTGTAATCTTAGTTTTCCCTTAAGTCTGTATAATCCCCTGGTCTAAGGGCAGCAGAACTTCACTTTCATTATCATGGAAAATGGAACTCAGTGTGGCATCCTAAATATTTAATCAAGGGTGCTATTTTCTTTCAGGCACAATAAAAATACTTAGAACTTTGTCTCATCCCACCTTCCTTCACACTTTATAAAGATTAATGAATACTGTTGTTTACATACCTTATCTCTGAGGAAGCATGACCTTCAAAAGCAGTTATGAAATGGAAGTGAAGAACTCCTCAATCTTCATTAGTTTTATATTAGACTTTGTCTGCTGGGGGTTTGGTTGGGTTTTTTTTTCTTATTGTAGTTATCTCAATCCAGCTTTCAAGCAGTTTATTCCCATTACCTTTTACCCGGTGGGTGGTGCGGGGGAGGTTGTCTTTTTAGCGTTTCTCTCATTCCTGATGGTTTTGGGGGCAGGGAAACCCCCCACCCACCCCGAACAGTCGGGTTGTCACCGGCTCTTGGCGGTGTCACCTCGTCCCCGTCCCCGTCCCGTCCCGTCCCCCCCCAGCCTGGCCTGGCCCGGCCCAGGGAGGGGGTCCCGGCTTCTCTAAGCTGGGGAAGGGGCTACAAAGTCACCCCCTGGTGCCGTGGGGGTGTCACGTCCCTCCCCCCATAGCGCTGCGGACGAGCTCGTTTCGGGGTCGAGTTGGTTTTTGGGTGTAAATCGGCGGCTTTTGCGCTTTCCGTTTCTGTGAGGGATCGGCTGCCTCCTTATCCCCGGACCCAGAGGAGGGTGTTGGGGGTCCCTGGGCAGGGGGTGCTAGCATGATGGTCGACACAGCAAGGGGTAGCGGGCAGTCATCGACTCCTTCTGATAGCTTATTTTTTCCCATAGCCGCCGACGCCTGCTGGGCGGCTCTCTGTTCTGCCTTATGTCGTAACAAAGCGTTATTTATGATCCGCCACATCTTACCCAATTTTTTCGCGGTCTTGTTATCATTTAGGGTCTCCTCCCAGAGCAGATCCCCATACTTCCGCCACTCACTAAGCTCATGGACTGTGTGGGGTTTTAAAAGGAATCCTCGCGCGTACCCGTAAGCTAACAGCCCTTGTTTATTTTCCCCTTCCCTTGCTTTGGCTTTTATTCTACACCACATACTTCCTGTCATCAGTGTGTTCCTCTACATGGCTCCCACCTTTTAACAGAACTTTCCAACTATTCTTCTCCCCACCTCCAGAAGGACCACACCTCTTTTGCTGAAATAGTAAAAATGGTTTTAGCTTAGGGTTGTGTTTTTTTTAACAGTAATCTGATATATTATAGGTAAGGTGCAATATAATTAATAATTAATGGAATACCCTGAACATGTCTTTTAATTAAGCAACTTCAAACTGGACTCATACTAGTCTAAATCAAGAAAAAAAACCTGCTAAACAAGCAAAGCACATAATAGAAACAACCATTAGGGACCTGGATCTTGTCACTTCACTCTTCCTCAAGCCCATTATATGGGCTTCTGTGACAGTTAGCGCTCGGCCGTGGACTGCTGGACCGGAGAGGCGGCAGCGCTGGGTAAAGCCCTGAGCTGAGTCACAGCAGCACATCGGATTCCCAGCGCAGTGGAGTTTATGTTCTCGTGTCCTGGCTCAATTCCAGCATGGCCAGTCACATTATATCCACCCAGACGTCCCCTGTATTTTCAAATTAATATTTATTCCGCAGCCTTTTCTTGCTCAGAGCTGTTTAACAGCACTGTTGTGTCCCGTTAGAAAGATGGAATATTCTGTTTGAAAGATGGTTGGGTTTCTTTGGGTGGTCCCTGGTGGTCCCCAACTCCCCTCGGGTGGTCCTGCTGGTTCCCAAGTCCTTGGGTGGTCCCCAAGCCCCCTTGGGTGGTTCCTGCTGGTCCCTAAGCCCCCTCAGCTGGTCCCCAAGTCCTTGGGTGGTCCCTGCTGGTCCCCAAGTCTCCTCAGGTGGTCCTGCTGGTCCCCAAGTCCTTGGGTGGTCCCCAAGCCCCCTCGGCTGGTCCCCGCTGGTCCCCAAGCCCCCTCGGGTGGTCCCGGGTGGTCCCCAAGCCCCTCTGGGGGCCCAGGTGGCGCCCAAGGCACTGAGCCGGGCCCGGGGGGGCCCCAAGCCCCTCCCCGGGCCCCGGGTGGGCCCCACATCATGAAAGATTGGTATCCAGCATATATTGTTCCTTTGGCATACTAATTTAAAAAAAAAAAAAAAAAAAGACATAAGAGGATTACTGATCAATCAGTCCTTAATGAAGTATCTGACACTTGTATTTTCTTATTTACATTTAGATTCTTTCTTTTCTTATTCTTTTTTTTTTTTCAATGAAACCCAGATAGCTTCAAAAGGTTGAATTTTATTTTAAATGTTGATGTTATGTATCATCACAGATAAACTTTTAAGAAATTGGCCTCGCCTATTATTTGCCTACTGTTTATAAGGTACTTTGCTTCACAGTTATTAGGTAGCTCACACGACCTATAGTGTTAGAAGAAATATGCATGGTAATTTTAATGTAGGTGACATAGGGAACAGCTGAAGGATAGTCAGAAGTGCAGGCTGGGAGCAATCTCTTTTCAGTGTGGTCTGTGCAGTCTTGATTACTGCTATAGCTCCAACAAGTTAGACATGCAAAAGGCAGCAATGCCTTAAGAGCTGCAGTGAGCCTGAGAATTACACTTTGCACACTCGAGGGAGATACACTTCGATTAATTTCCCAGCAGCATTTTTCCATGCATGTCTGGTCATGTGTTTGAAAGAGGACAATGATTGCTCAAGGCTGCTGCTTCTCTGTGGAGAGACGCTGCTAGAAGCTGACTCTTTGTTGCATAACAACAGACCAAAGAGACTGCCACACTCCTCAGTGCAAATGAATCATTAAAGAAACACTTTCTGAAGAGCAGAGATAACAGAGGTCACTAGCATTAGGATCAAGATTCCAGATAATCTTCAAATTAAAGGCCTTCAGGTGCAAGGAAGTCCAGCTGGCACACATCTGTGTGATTATTTGAACCTAATCCACAAACTGGCAAACTGAATACTGAATTAATTATAACACTGAGAGGCTATGTAATGACCTTAAAGATTTTTATTTTTTTTAATTAAAACTTATCCTCTTATTTTTAAGGTATAAAGCTTTAGGAACAACATCTAAAATGTTTTATTTAGGAAAAGAGAGACTTCTGAACAGTGTTTTTTTATTTTAATGTATTTCATCTTTCTCTGTAAATCACATGTTTCTAGACATCCCATTATTCTTGGTTCTCTCCTTTGGGTTCTCTTCAATTGGTCTTTGTCTTACAAAATACCCTTTCCTGTAATTCCTGGAAGAGTTGATGAGAACTTCACTTGATGTAGTCAGGGAATAATATTTTCTTTAAGTGCTCTTCATGGATAAGTGAAAAGGCTATAGGCTTATATAACTGTTCTCAAGTTTAAAGTGTAACCCTCTTTGAATTGCATTGGCCTAGTGAAAAAAGAAATTATGCTGCTCTGGGCTATATTCATTTGCCTGCAAAATGAGCTGACATTACAACTAAATATTGAAACTATCCAATTTTCTGTAATAAGTGTAACTAAAGATTGAAATGGAGGTGTTGGGCTCTTCATTGCCTGTGAGTTTGTGTTAAATGGTGTATTTAAAGAAAGATAGAATGCCTTTTCCAGAAGACATTTAAGTACAAAAAGACTCGGATGAGATTATTATAGTGATAGATTTTGTCTTCAAAATGGCAAACCTTTGGAGTACAGATTGTTCTCAAGATTAACAGCTGTCCTGTGACTTTATTCCTGCTACTTAATAGATACTATATTACTAAAAGATTAGATTAATAAGATCACAAGTAATGAGAATTGTATGTTGGAGCACACACTAAATTAATGGAGTTGTTTTGTTGTTTTTCCTTCTCCCTATATTGGAATACTTAACCTAACCTTGACATGCTATTGTGTTATGAAAAAGCTTTTTCTCCACTCATGTCATGTGAACAGTAGAATAACATGTTTGCATCGAGTAATTGTAATGATATACTGGCCCACAGCTGTTAAATTAGTATCTTCATTCAGATATGTTGTTCCTGTCTTTCTGTAGTCTCAGACAGATTATTTTCTGTCTGATGTTTTGAAAGTTTTCTGTGTAACCTTTCAGAATTTGTAGAGTATGTATGAAGCTTCTCATACACTTTATATTCTTTTTATGTTACTTTATGGGAGCAAGATAACTTCATCGAGGCTTGTGATCCTCCTGTTTAATTACTGAGTTTTATCTGCCCATTTCTCTTATGCTCATTCAGCATCAGGAGGTCTTTTTGCAGCAATTGGCAGATCAGTTTTGTTTTTATTAACCTCTATCATTTACTATCACCAGAAAACTGTCCTTCCTTATTCCTCCATTTTCCAGATCATTTATGAGTGTATTGAACAAACAGCTGTGAGACACTCAGGTAATATCCACCCACTGTTAAAGAAAACAGCCAAATGTCCCTCATTTGTTTTGTTGTTTGTTTTTTCTTGTAGTTAGAAATGAAAAGACATTTTTATGTCTGCTTTGTTTATTTGTTTTGTCTCCTTGACAACACAATTTGAGTGTGATAGACAATTAGGCGATGTACAATGCCAGGATATTTTTATAGTTGTGGAGGTTGGGATCGTGGGACTGCACATATGTTTAATTCCTTATCATCATGCTGATCAGCACTGTTTCTTTGCTAAATGCAGGTGGGATGAAGCTTGAAATGTTAGAGATTTAGCAGTAGTGACAAATTATGTAGTTTCCACTTCCTTTCATCAACAAGATCCTGAAGAAAACCTGAAAAAGCATTGGATCACTTCATATCAGTTTTGGATGTCTGCTCTGAGTAAGTCTGTATCTGACCTAGTCATCAACATCTCCCTTTAGTCAGTAGAAAGAATTAGGCATTTAAGGACACAAATTTAGGTGTCCCATTATAGATGTGGTTTGTTGGTTTGTTTTTTTCAGAAGTCCCCACTTTTAGGTTATGTAAGTACCAGCAGCACTGGTGGCAGCTGAACATACCACTTTGCAGCACCTTGGGGATCACTAGTGCTATGTGACTACATCTTCAAAATCCTGCTTCCATTTAGTGGAAATGACACTACCTGCATAAAATGGATTCTTAGGTTAGTGTTAAAGCCCTTATTTTGTTAATTTAAAAAAATACCAGTTCAGGTGTTTTCCCTTCCAAGCTTTAACAGCCCCCAACATATATTGATGAATGGAGGTTGCTCCTCCCTAGGTGCAGAACTTGGCATTTTACTTTGTTGTACTTCATTTGTATTTCTGTTTGAACACTAATCAGTATAAAATTAAATCCTTAGATATCTTTATTTTAACTTTAAAACATACTAAAATTAACCACTATATTCTGGATCTAATCTGGGATGGTGTCCAACAATTAGCATCTTGTGGTTTTAAGGAAGTACTTGGCTTACTTTGAGATGGTTTCTTCAAAGGAGGTACTTACCGTGAACTGCAATGTAAATTGCATCTGGCACTGGTCAAAAATGGGAGTGCTGGTTTCACCAAATATCCAAAATGCCAATGTCTTTGGTTTGAAGACTGAGATTAATTATTAAAAACACTGATCACACATTTATAAAAGCACTGAAGGAGTTCTAAAAATGGATTTAGTGTTTTACCACAAATGCTATTCTTGGTGCTGATGATTTAGCAGTTATCATGAGATTCAGAGGGAATTAAAATGAATCTAAGGAGAGTACTTACTTTTCATCTATGCCTGCCTGCTGCTCGCTGGCTTGTCTCTGGCTCACACTGTTATTGCAGGGAGCCTTTCCACAAGGAATGAAAACCCACAGTCACTCCACTTACCAGCTGGGATATTGGAGTTGTCCTTCTACACGTGGGGATCCAAGGTCACTGAAAAACATTGCAAGGTTTTAAGGGTTTGGTTTTATTTTGAATAAAAGCCCCTCATCTCAGAAGCAAAGGACACCAAACTCAGCTAAGTTATAGCAGAGTTACTCAGTTGTTTGAGTTTAACAATTAAAAAATAGAAAAAAAAAAGTCCTAAGGCTGGAAACTGAGTGGGATCATTTCAAATTTAATTTGGGTTGAAGACTGATGTTTGCAGCCCAAGCCACAGGAGCAGTTTAGGCTCTGTCCTAATTCCCTTGATGACAAAACATACTTGACTAGGATTTCAGTGGGTTTCTCAGAAGGACATGGTACTCACTGCAGCACTGGGGGTGTAATTTCATATCAACACAACATTTTATTTCCCTGGCTCTCTACCCATTTAATTTCCTTCTATGCATTTCCCTTTTTCCTGATGGAAAGAAATGGTCTGAATTTTTTCTCTCGTGAGGATCATAGGTTGGCTTCATTGGCTTTTTCTCAGCAGCTTTCAGACCTATGCAGTTTGTACACTAACACAAAAGTACAGTTCACTTTTTAACTACATGAGCTTGATGTATTTGTATTATGATATTTTTTGTTCTATCAAAAAAAAATAGCAATGATATATCTTCATTTTTCAATGATCTTTATCAAATATGAATGTGACAGAGCTGTCTTGCTTCAAAATGATGATCTAAAGGCTTGTCAGAGTCCATCTTTCACTGGTGTGGATCATTGTATAGCTATAAGTGTATTGTAAAATTCAGCTTTGACTCAAGGCACTTGTGAATTACCTGGATGATACCCAGTTGTGTTTCTTTTGCATTGTTTTTTATGTGGATTAGACAACCTCACCAGGTCACCTCTATCCTTGGGCCTCTTACCCCTCTATCCCTGAGCTTGCCAAGTCTGCTGTATTTGCTCAGTCATCAGTTGTGCTTATTGGTGAAAATTTAACGTGTGCTAAAGTACACGAGACCACTACAATAAAAAAAAATAATTTAAAAAAGCAGCTCTCAAGACCCACACTATTAAAGTCTCTTCCACTACTAATTTCTTGAAACACTTTTTATTACCTCAATGTCTGAACTTGGTTCTGAGCCCATGACTAATCACAGGCTCATTAACATCTGTTATTTAACAGAATCACACAATGTTAGGGGTTGGAAGGGACCTAGAAGATCAAGCAGAAGTTTCACTAGTTTTATGCACTTAAGACTTCAAAAGTTACCTCTAATCAAGGAAGTCTATACAGGAGTCTCATAAAAAAGTATTGTTCTCCTGAAAGGTCAGTAGACTCAGCAACTTATTTAAGGGTCAAAAGGGCATCTTGCTCTTACAGACAAAGCTACCAGTCAGTCTATTGATACAATGACTAGAAGGTAAGCCCTTCTAAAAGAGTCACCTACTTTCAAACTTCCCATAGCGTTCCCCAAACCCCAACCACAGCAGTTAGATGTGCTTATGTAGCTGCATTCCGATTCTGGTGTCAACAGAAGCTGAATCACTAGAAAAACTAACTCAGGACTCAAGGGGTATGTGCCCCAACAAACTCTCCTTGCTGTTCTGGCCAACACTCAGCAATAGTCTGTTAGGGTAAAATCTTCCCACAAGGCTTGGAGGCTGCTCCCTTTTTGTACCAAAAAGTGAACAGAGCAAACATATATTCATTCAAATAAAAAGAAAGACAACTCATCCAGACTTGCACTCATGCAATTTAGAAAAGGATTTATGCCAGTCTTTCTATTTTAAATAATTTGCAGATAGGCCTGATGTTGGCACACATTTAGTGCTGTTTTTGATGGGAGGGCTATAAAGCCTCATAAAAAAGATGTTTAATATAAAAGCTTTGCAAACTTTCACAGTTAAAAATCAAGGCAACACCTTCCCAATGCTCTGTGACCCTTACAGTAAAGAAGCTCCTCCTCGTGCTGAGATGGAACTTCCTGTGCTCTAGCTTCCATCCATTTCCCCTTGTCCTGTCACAGGCACAAGTGAAAAGAGGATGCCCTCCTCCTCCCAACACTCAGCCCTCATGTATTTATAAACATTAATTAAATCCCCTCTCAGTCTTCTCCAGACTGAAGAGCCCCAGGTCTCTCAGCCTTTCCTCATAAGACATGTGTTCCAGTCCCTTAAACATCCTTGTAACCCTCTTGGATTCTCTCCAGATGGTTTGAGGTTTTCCAATCCAGACTAAATCTGTTAATTTTAAAGGAAAGCATGTCTCACTTTGGTTCACAGGCGTTATTGCAACCAAAGTGCTGTCACAAAGAGTTTGCTACAGCTACGTGATGAACAGAAAGGTTATGCCCACGTTTGATACCCTTCCCAGACTGACTGAAGTGAAAACTTGAAGTGCAAAAATGAGTAGTTATCTGTACAGTTGTGTGATACTCTAAAGGGCACTCATGGCAGGGACATCAGTGCTGTTTGCAAAATTTTTTAAAGCAACATGTACTTTAAAAGAAATATGGATCACATCCCTGATGATGAAGATGCATCAATTTCAAAGATATTCTCCATTAAGAGAACATGAAGCCTTTGATGAGTTCAAACAGGTGGTTTCAGATCCTCCAGCACAGAGGTTGTTATTCAGAGTCTATCTGAAAATGAATAGCAACAGAACAACTGTTTGGATTGCTAAAAAATGGGAACAAGTTTCCTTGCAAATTTTGTTGCTACTCCATCATCTGTTATTGATTCAGATGCTCCTTTTCAGGTTGCTAACTACTAAGGGCATCTTAGCTAACTAAGCCCCATTATTTGATTTCAAACAACTGGCTGCCATGGAAATAATAAGACATAGCTTTGGGCATCTTCTGGGCCAAATTTTAGGCTAAAGACTCAGTGGGAAAATTGTCATTGTGCTACAGACAGGTTTAAATCAAAGTCAAAGGATCTCAGTTTAACAACTTGAGAGAGATGTGGCTGGCCTTGTTTTTGTTTCATGTGAATGCCTCCAATAACTTTGTGACAAAAACTTACTTTGAAGCTGAATAGAGAAATAATATTTATTTTTTTGTTAGGCAAGCACAGCTTAGTGTAATTACCTGAAAGGAAGACAAACTTTAACTTCAGAATTCTAGAGTTATCTTAAATTCAACATCTCCTAGAATATTGAATATAGAGGCAGAGAGCACATGGTTGCTGCTGGGTTTTCACCTCCCTGTGGTGATGTGGTGTGCTGGAGGCCAGGGAAATCCCACTGTGACTCTCAGTGGTTTTGTGAGACCTCTGCAGCTTCAGTCATTTGCAGAATGACAGATGATCTGGAGATGGGAAGTACAAAACCCTTGAAAAGCTCCTCATCCAAGACAAACATGATGATGAGGATTGGGGAATTGTTCCCTGGGGGCTTTAATTGCTTCCTAGGGGAGAAACAAGCCCTTTGCTGATGGGACAGGAGCCCCAGTGAGAAACTAAAATCTAAAATCCCATTATTTTTTCCACATCCTCCAAGCAGCTCCTTGCTCGTGGGACGTGCAGCGACCACTACCAAGGACAACAATTAAATTGGAGAAAAATTGGGAAAGCAGTTCTTTTTCCTGGTCAAATATTTTGACAATGATCCCTCTGGAACTCTTGGGCTGTGCCACTGCTTTTGAAAGTGGAAGTGATGGGTTTTTATTGGCCCAGGCTTCCAGAAGGGAACAACTGACGTAGTAATCAATCTACAACTCTCTGTGGGGGAAAATCCCAAGCAACTCTAATAAGATATAGGTACCAAAAAAAAGTTGCAATACAAGGTCACAAAAAAGCAGGCACTTCAATTTCCCACCGTAAGCCTAGGTACAAAATGTGTGCTTTTGCCTTCCCTAGTCAGAAAAGCTTTTCTACATTTTCTTGATATATATTCCATTATTTCAAGACTGGAAATCTGGACATATAAAATGTGTTCTGCTGCAGAGAGAATGTTTCTGCACATATTTAGCAGAGTCAGTAGATAACATTCACATAGTCTGTAAACATCTACCAATCTCTTTTTACTTCTCTGTAATCTCCAAAGAAATTCCTCTTGCATTCCTTGCAGTCTTGACCCAGTCTTTAAACCATACCCCTGAGTTCTTGAACCTTTGGCACAGTATCAAGGAACATATACCATCTGTCCTCCTTCCTCCTGAATTTTGTATACTTCGGTCAAATCAACCTTTCACTAAAGAAAGAAGACTTTACTTCTGCAGTTCATCCTATAAATAAGATCACAGAGCTGAGAAGCCACATTTGAAAGAAACTCAAGCAAGCAAGCAAACAAACAAACAAACAAAAAAACAAACAAAACCAAAACACCTGAATATAAACATTTATTATTTTAGTGGATGAGCAGGGCAGTAAGGGAAAAACCTTGGCTCTGGGGCCAAGTTAGCAATCAGCCACTGTTGCTCTTTCTCCCTTTAAAAAAACCCTAAAATCCCACCAGGGTCTAACCCCTTGTTCTGAACCACCCTCCTTTCACAACAGCACCTACCTGCCTTGTTGCTCTCAGCTGCTAATTCCCATGTGGAGGTGGATGTGGAGAGGCAGATCTGGCACCCTGGGAGTGGGAAGGCTCCGTGCTGGTTGCCCACATCACCCACCGCTGCCTTCCTGCACAGCATGATTCAGGGAACAAAGGATCACAGCCACCCTTCCTGGGCCCTGCCATCCTGCAGCACACAGGGCTGCTGGAGCATGAGGTGAAGCATCCCAGAAATGTTTTCAGGTTTGCTATAGCACTTCTAAGAGATTCAGCAAGTCACCCACTGAAGCAGAAATCAGACTGCAGCAAAAAACAGGTCTGGCTGATTCCACAGCCCTCTCTTCAAACCTCACATTCTGCTAACCACTTTTTGTTCTTTGATCAAAGCAAGCATTTTTCTCCAACAAAGGTTTAACTATACTGTAAACACCTTGAACTAAAATAAGGAGGGTATGAACTACTACTAGCCATGACTTAAATTTGCAGGTCAGAAGATAAAAATAACCCATACTCTGAAAAGGCTAAAAGCAGCACATAGTTTGTCATGTCATGCAGAAGCCAAAATAAATATCAGTGGCCTGTCTGACTAGATTTTGTGTTTCAGTGCTATTGCTGAAGGTAAGATATCAAACTACAAGCGCTGCCACATGTATACAGAGAAAGGCTAGGATGAGAACAGTATTTATTGATTCAGTTAATCTTTAGGAACTCCCAAACAGTTCTTGAATGGGCTCAATTACTAAGAGCCAAAGTTTTTTTTCTTAATAAAATGCAAGAGTAAAAAGAAATCTTTCAACTAGAAAAATGTCAATCATTAGACATGCAAATTTTCATAATGAATTTTCAACATGGGGTCTGTATAGATTAAGTTATTTCTCCCATTCACTTTAAGCACACAAAAAAAATACAGTCAAGTTATATTGGCATCAAAGGACTACAATGGCTTTAGTTTTACCAGCTTCACCATGGAAAAGGGTTCTGCAGCTCTCCAGCTGAATATTTATCCATAATTTCAGCTGAACTGTGTTCACTTCAACTCAAGCTCCAGAATCCCTTACACTGCAAGAAAGAGTTTGGTGATTCCACAGTTGAACTCATGCTTTTGAATTAGACAGCATCCCAATTTCCACATAGTTGGAATGCTGCCATGTGTGAAGGGTTTGAAATAATGGACAATATTGAAATAGCAAAGGCCACTGGAAAAGTTTAGCACTTCTGGGGCTGTGGAAATGGTCGTTTTTGTTGTTTGGACCTCTTTATTTTAAGCTTTATTTTGTGCAGAGCATTAAAAAAACTGGATCCCTGGCAAAGGCAATGTCTGTTCACATTGCTGAACACTGTTCTCTTCAGAATGTCAGGGCATCTCGTGCACATTTGTATCTATCCTCTCACTGTTCAGAGGAGGACAGTTATCCCAAGGGAACCAGGGGATGGAGTTTATGGCATTGCTACTCTCTACCTGCCTCTCAGATTACATTTAAGCAATCATACTAGTTAACTACTTGCTGCTTTAGCATCAGAATTTGGCAAAAGAGAAGCTCTTTTTGAAAGAAAAATATATTGTCATGTTAAAATAGATCTTAAAATAATTCTTGGAGTGACTGTAAATACACAATTAATTTATATCTTCCTAGTTAAATAGATGATGAACAAGACCACAACATGGGCCAGTGTCAAGGAGGCATGTCAGGACTCAAGACACTATTCCCTGCTCAGCATTTGCCTGCCTGGCTTGCACACTGGATTCTTTGAGTCTTACTACATTGTGTGGGAAACAGGGATATTGTGTGGGGATGAAAGCCAGGGGAGAGATGATTATAATAGCAATCTCTAGGACAACCCAACAGCTGACTAGTGTGAAGGCAGGTCTCTCCAACCAGCACACTTATCTTCACACTTCTCCGCATCAGATCCTTTCCATCTGCCATATCTCAACTGTGGGAGAGTACAGCTCTACTCAAGACAATGGACACTGTTGCAGGATGATGTTCGACACAAGACCAACCTCAGCTGCCCAAGCCAGACATCACCTTTTATCTTCATTTCTTTGCCTCTTTCCCAATCACTTCTTTGCTAATATTTTTCCTCACCAAACCCATAGATTCTACCAAATGTAGAATTCTCCTTAAATATGTCACTAAGCAGACATCCTATAGTTATTTATGGTCATAATTGCTGTTACTTCAGAATTACTGTTGTGATTCCAGTGATTCCATTAGTTTGTGTGCCTTAACTGAGATAACTGGTCCTCAAAAAGCCTAAAAAAGCAGATACTCTGAGCTTTTAATTCTGTAAACACTCAATGTATATCAGGAACATTATAAATAGCACCTAAGACAAGACTGTTGGGGAAATACATAGAGAGTTTCATATAGTTTCATATCTTGACAGGGAATTCAAAGAGGTATCTCCAAAAAAGCCTGTTAGAAATGCCTCCTTCCCCAAACAGATCTCATCTGTGTACAACAAATACCTGTAGCTATTCAACTCTTGTACAACTATCATCATTTTCTCTGGTATTGTTGCTCTCACCATAAAAGGAATTTTCCAGAAGAAACTCCATGTGCAAGTTACTCTGGGCTCATGAAGGATTTTCCTTTCTGCTCTCCAAATACCCACAAATATTCACCAATTTCTGAGTAGTGAAGCACTAGAGAAGCCCAGAACAGGACATTTTCAAGCAACACAACTGCCAACCATAGAGTGGAAAATAACATTCTAATAATCAATCTAAACCAGTTTAATAAACAAACTAAACCAGACAAATACTATTCAGAATCCTCAAAATAGGGTTTGGGAGGGTTTTTAAAATTTTTTTCTTCATACACTTTATACCCCTTTGGTCAGCCCTAACTCCATCATGCATAAGGTTTCACTGATCTTGCTTAAAAAACAAAAGGTCATAGTTTTATACAAATGTTTTTTCTCTAAACAAATCATCCTGTTTTTAAATCAGAGGCACATGTCCCTTTATCGAGTCATATTTCCATCTACTTTTTCTTACTATCATTTTCAACAGATTGTAGTCCCGGAGGGGAAATTCTGGAAAGTTCAGCTTTTTCTTTTCAAAATTCAAATCCCCATTCAAAGAGCATCCACAAAGTGCTGCAGACGCCAAGACAAAGCATAAGAAAGGCCACGGCTGACCAACCTCCTTAGCTTTTAGTGTCCTGTGTTGGCATCTACTTCTTTATCTTGTCTGCCATTTCCAGGCCCGAATTTTTGTTGCCTTGGTAACCTACCAAAACACTGATGGTCTCATTTTCACTGTAGTTGTCCTGCTTCTGGCACTAATCACTCTTTTTAGATTAATAGGACACTTTATATTTTCCAGTGAGACATTAAGTTCAATAGTCAAGGAAGGCACCACTAAGTGGCTCAAGGGACTAGTAGGCTATGCTTGTAGAAAAGAATTTCCCCTCATCTCTTATAAAAAAAGATTCAATTTTGTTGGTACATAATGTGCTATTGAAATAATATTTCAGATTAATATTTATAGGCATTTCTGTTATGTACATATAAATTGATTGGGTTCATCTGCACTATGCAAACATACACATTTCTTCTTGGCTAATGATAATAGTAATTATAATAACAATACTAATACTGCTTTTCTTTGTAAGGCACATTGATATCTCTGAGTGAAAAGTGCCATAGAAAAAATATATAGTTACATCATATATATTGCATCATATAGGTTACAATGTTGTTATATGATGTAACAATAATGTTTACAACATTGTTTTTTATGACCTACCTTGTATAAAAGCAGTTACCAGAATCTATTTTGGAGTCAGGGTGATGAAGGAAAAGAAAAAGTCAATGAAGTAGGTAGAGACCTAAGGAACATACAACCTGAGAAAGGATGTTCAAGAGATTATAAAGCTGTCAGCTTAATGTATCAGCAGCAGCATAAAGGACTGAGTATCAAATTTAAAATGCCACAGAAAAGCTTCTGTAAGATACAAGCTCTGCCAGACCAGAAAAAAAATGCACTGTTAGGAGTCACTCAAAAGTGTGATTCAAGTACAGTGACAGGAACACTCAAAGCTCTGCAAAACAACACAACTTCTCTAGCCCACTTGTCAGCATCTCCAAGTGAGCTAGACTTTTTCAGGTCCAGGTCACCTCTATGACTAAGTCTTGCTTCACAGAGATTCCTTATTTCCGCTTTTAAGAGCCAAAGATGTGTAGAGACTGCCTGGCCACCCCCAGTTCAATGCTTTAGTGAAACAGCAGCCCTAGAAGCACAGAAGCCCTTCAGGAAGGCATGCCAGAGCTGAATGTGACCCCATGTGCTGGTATGGGCTTTACAGCTTCATTCTCCCCAGGAGGAGAGGAACTGTCAGGCCTAGGTGTTACCACCACACTACCTGTTTCTTAGTCGCCCTCACTTGGTCACTGTGCTTCATGGCAGGGCAATTCCATCTGATCTGTCTGGTTGGATTAATAGCAGTTTTTATTCTTTAAGAATAGAGTTGGCTAGCTGCAGAACTGTCAGCTGAAAGATGAAATCTTGACAGTATTTAATACATAATGTGGCAAGTGAAGAGCTCCTCCTAAAATGAACAGAAGATGGACTATCAAAAGTCAGAAGATATAAAACACCAGAACAATTTGTTGCTCATTTAGTGCATCTAAGGGAGTTTTAGCAGAGGTCCAGTTCTAAGGTTGTGAAGCAATAAATCCAGAATTATCCTGAAATATCTGCTTGTGGATTGTTGATGCTGATGCATTAAAGGGTGGGAGTGACAGAGGTATAAAGATCAAACAGGGTTATGTGAAGGTGATGAAAAGATACCTATGGTAATACAGCTGTTCAAACATATCTTTGTTGTAGTACACCAGGTGTGGTCATTTAGCTTTGTCACTATTTGGTTTACTAAATAATTTTACTAAATAATTTTTACATTTGGCTACATATGCCCTGGAGAATTCTAACGATTGATTAAAATGATGCAATAACAGGTCTGAATTCATGATTAATTAACAGTAAACCATTTTAGAGAACTGTGTTTGTGCTGCTGCTTCATTTTTCCTCAACTTGTGTGAAGATTACAGGACAAGGCTACCTTTTTAATTTTTTTTAAATAGCAGAAGGACCTCTTGATGAGATTGCTTCTCCTCCTGGGCAATGCATGTCTGTGTGTAGTCAAGGTCTTGTCAGTGTTAGGTTAATGATTGGATTAGATGACCTTAAAGGTCTTTTCCAATATAGGGAAATTCTGTGATTCTGTTATCCCAGCATTGGAGCAACCAGGCGATAATGTGCTTGCCTGGATGACGACTGAAGTCCTTTTGCATATCTAACGGCTCACTCAGGGACAGGGATCAGGTAATCACCTCTGGCTCTTCCTCCTGTTCATGGTATGACCCTGGTTCATTGCCATCCCTTGCAAAGTGAACTGATTTTTTTATATATTTCTTTTTTTGTACTGGGGAGACTGATACCGGCAGGGGTTGGTTCTCTGCTTCAGCTGCAACACCTGCCACTGGAGTTTCTGAAGTATTACATTCCATTCTGGTGTGGTACTTTAGAAACTGTTGAAGTAGATGAATTAGTAAAGGATTAAAAGAATGGTTAAATTCAGATTTATCTCTCATGTTAGGAATTTAAAGCAGGTTTCTAGTTTAACAAGTAGAATGCAAAGGGTGACTCATTTCCAAATGAATACATGATTTCTAACAATAAACAGCTCTATAATACATCAGAAGTATATTAAAAAATAACAAAACATGGAAACAGAAAGTAGTCAAAAGATGGATCTAGATGAAGACACTACGCTTCATATGCAGTCATTGGGAAAATTATATTGAGCAATATGGTGACTTCAGGTCATTGCAGTTCTCTTTAATTCTATCTTAGAAAAGGCATTAAGAGTAAGAAAAGGTGTTCAGATTTTGCATGTATCACAGTACACACAACAAACTACTGGGGGGACTTTTCTGTGCAGGAATTTCAGACTACTTTTCAAGAAGCAGGCTCACATAGAGCAGGTTGCACAGCAATGTCTCCAGGTGGGTTTCGTGTCTCCAGAGGAGACTCCATAATCTCTCTGGGCAGCCTGATCCACTGCTGTCACACTCAAAGTAATGACATTTTCCAGATGTTCCAGTTTGTGCATATTGCTCCTTATTCTGTTGCAGTACATGACTTCAAAGAGTCTGGCCTCATCCCATCGACAATCACCCTTTACTTACGACCAGCATCCCATGATTCAGGCTGAGTATCATGGAGAGGAAGAGCCTATCAGTAGGTGCCATCATCCTTGTTCACCTCCCTGTGCAACTGGTACTTAAATATGACAGAGAGCTCTTCTCTTTTCCCCCTGCTAGTAGCTGCATTGATATTGTAACCTGAAATCTTACCACCTAACTGTGAATTGGAAACCAGTGTGTTCTTGGTCCACATTTGAAGAACAAAAAGCTTTTTATATAAGTAACCAAATATAAGACAAAAACCTTCAATGATATTTCACAGTGGTGGGGAAAAAGGCACTTCTTAGTTGACTATTATACTTGTTTTGGTGCTGTTGTTTAAGTCAAAGCTGGAATCTTTGTTCCTCCAGAGGGACAAAAAAAACCCCAAAACAAAACAAACAAACAATCAAAAAACCACCCCCAAAAGACTAGGAAACTCAAGAACTAGAACTCATTGTTTTCAGTTTGTCTCACAGCCAGCCAGAGGAAGGATTGCTAATGGTCGTTCATAATTAAAGCAGCATTAGGAGGCACATCACAAGGAAGTTATTGCAAGCCAGAACAGCCTGTCAAGGTGATTTCAACCTAAGGACCAACTATGTGGATTATTTCATTAAAACAGGGTTTTTTTTACTTCTCATCAGAGGTAAAATTGCTCTAGGATATGTCTGTGGGATGACAGGAATTGTCCATCAATTCATTAATATACCTTACTTACCCTAACAACAGAAGAGACTTCTACTTCCATTTTAATGCACCAAAAGCCTACAAGTCCTGAATTTTGAGCAGGGCAGAAAACTGTCCAGATTTATCAAGTCACAGACTTATTTTGAATCAAGTGATTATACATAAATCTCTTGGTACCTTATCAAAATTGCTAGAAGTTTGATACACTCTTATAAGAAATTTGATTCAAAGAATGTGACAGTTATGTCACTTCTCACACAGCTCAAAGCTATGGAGTCATCATTAATTGGTAACTGTATAATTTGAAAAGGAACACTTCATTGAAGTTTCCTATGTACGATGTTTCACTGGATTGTACTGGGTTATTGGCTTGTACACTCAAAACACATACCTACATATCAGTGCTACTTTTGTTTGGTTAGTTAGATGGGCAAGGTCTCTTATGTCAAAAGCAGCAGAAAATGAGTGTATGTTTCTGCTTTAGGAGTGAAATAGCATGCCAGCAGTAGGCTGGGTGTAGACATACTCTAGTCAATTGACTTAGACAATTATTGGAGTTCTCAAAAGGCATGGGTAGTGTGTCTTGATGCAAGACCTGTGTGGAATGACTGTAAACTTGAGGTGATCTCAGAGGAGAACCTTCTCCCTCAGTGAAGTGCTTCTTGTGTTTTCCAGGTGAGAAAAGAAGGCAGAAGACAGTACAGTGCAGATCAGCTCTGAGTTTCCCCAGTCTCCCCCCACTGGGCCATTTCCCAGGGGAGCAGCAGTGGATGGAACCGAGAGGCAGAGGGATGGTGGGGGGGGTCTTCTCCTCCCCCCCCCCCCCTTTTCTGCCTCTCTCCAGATTTGCCCCTCTGGGGTCCAGTGAATGGTTTTTGGGGGGGAGGATTGATGCTTCCCCTCAGCTGGGGAGAGGGAAGGGGGGAGCTGGGGACTCCCCCCCCTCGAGAGCAGCACAGAGACCCTCACTGGGACCAGTTTGGGCAGGAGGCAAAGGCCGGGGGAGGTTTGGGGACGGGGGGGAAGGGATGGAAAGTGCTTCTGCTGCCCGTGGTGGGGAGGGGGCAGGCGAGGAAAATAAAGATTGAATATTCTTGTGGACTTCGGACTGTAATGTTTCAGTAGTCTAAAGTAACAACAGGTTCTGTGTATTTAATTCCTATTGGTAAATGAAATTTCTAGTATATGATGGTGGCACACTTTGTAGGCACTTCTGCCACATAGGTGATATTCATTGGACTTCATCTGGATCTGTAACTGCTCATTGTCTGGATCATTACAAACCAACTTCAGAACAGCTAATTATCTTAAGTGCTGGATACACCTCTCCATGGTGTCCCACTTGCCTGGGTTACAAGTAACAGCTTCCTTGAAGGAATACTTTCCTTCATATCTGGCTGGAGTTGCCTCCAAAGGCTGAGTGCTTTAGTGAAATTCTAAGAAACTGCAAAGCTGTTCCTAATTACTTTTTTTTTTTTTGATAAACAGGAAATAATAAATATATCAGCACATAAGAAATTAACCACATTGATATCCATACAGATTAGTTTTGTGAGTTAATACTGCATTGAGATGGAGTCATAGATACCTTGCCATGAGATTTTCAAGCTGTCTGCAGCCTCAGGCAGACATCCTGTGTGTGTCACATTTAAAAGGTTAGGTCTCTATCTGGAAAAATGCTTAGAGCCTGAGGCTCAAATTTGACTATGTTTTGCTTCATATCTACTATTGCAAAGATATAAAGCAGCTATAAACCTGTCTAACCAAGTTGTTGAGAAATTACTTTAGATCAAATCCAGCATTTTTTTTTCCAAAGAGAAAGTCACTTGTACAGTGCTACCTTGTAGTCATTTCTTTCACAAAAATCTTGTCCAGAAAGTGTCTCAAGAGAGAGTACACCAGACAGCCACCTTTCAGCAGGACACTAAACAAACTCTTATTTCCTTATATTGATCACATCAGATTTTTTTTTATACTTTCAATTTTAAAAACCTTAAATACTTATCTCCGTGTTAAAGTTTCAACAGTAAGCACTATAGACAAATTTGTTCTTTATTCCCTTACTGCATACAGAAAGACATATTCCCTATTTGTCATTATGGTAACAATGGTATTCCAAATTTGAAAGGGACTGGTGTCTGTTCCTCTAATGTCCCCAGCCGCACTGAAGCCCAGATCTCTTGACAATCGTGTCCTCGAGCACTGGGACCAGACAGTGCATGGTGCTGCTGACACCATTCTGGGTGCGCTTGGCTACCCCAGCTGGTGCCTAGTCTGCTCCTGCCACTGACATGATGCACGCATCACTCCCATAGAAGCACAGCAGAGCCTGAGGCTCACAGAAAACCACAGTTCTCTTCACATCCAAATTTTCTGGTGCACAAGTAACAGCAGGGTGGCTCTGCTCAGGGCAGAGCACGTGCCACACGTGCCAAGGCTGCCTGAATGCAATAACCACAAGCCTCCTGGTACTTGTTGGACCTAATGAACAAAATCTCATCATACAGAATAACATTTGCTTAAGGAATAGTGTGTTTTGCAGCTAGAGCACATTGTGAAGACTTTGCCAGCTTCCACTCAAAGCTGAAATGAAGGTCCAGCTTCCTGAGAATGTCTTTGTGTATTAAGTAGCCACACTTCAAATTTGTGTCTGCTTTTTCTTTCTTCTGCTTATGCTGGATTTTCTAGTAATACATGGATTTCAAGCATTCCAGAATACAGATGGGGGTTACCAAGTGGAGGAAGTCTACTGACAATACTTGATGCCCTATCAAAGAATGTAAAGTGTTCTCTTGAAATTTAACATTGTTATGTTCAGAGTTTTTTCCAGACAATATGCCAGGGAACAATCATTCATCACATAGTCCCTTTTAAATTATACCTTAAAACAGTCAAAGCATCATGGACCCATAATGAAAACTTGTGCCCAAAGTATTTTATGTATCTTTTATGCAGAAGCCCCTATCCTGACCCTGATTTGTTTTTTACTTAAGATAAAGTTTAGAAGACAGAATTACAGAGTATGTAATTTTCAGGAGCTATAAGTTTTTGTAGTACAAGTTCTTTTGTGAAACACTTCTGAGGAGAGCATCAGTGATTATCCTTGTGCTAGAAATTCAGCCCATAGAGATCTGCACTCCTGGAATGTTTAGATAGATAATTAAAGCAACAAAATTAGAATGGGTTAGTGGCAAGGGCCAGGCCTGGCTAATGATGTGTGGTGCTTGCACACCCCCTGCCTCTGTGGGGACTGAAGTCATGCTGCTTTTACACCAATGCTAAGGTGGGACTCAAACCAGGCACCCAGTCCCACCGCCTGTCAGCAAGAAGTATGCTGAGGATTAGCACCCCACGCCCAGATCCAGTGGCACACGGCTGGGCTGGGAGGGCACAGCTCTGCCTCTCACAAACACCCTCCTACACACTCTGAGCCAGGGCAACTCCAGCACTCAACTTGCCCATTTACCCGGCGATCTGTCCACACGGGACGAGCTCAGTGCGGGTCCTACCACCCCCATGCCAGCTGGACAAGAGGGGAGCTACAAACCCTTTGGAAAGAACAGAGTGCCATGAGAAAGGAAAAAAAAATACTGTTCTGTACTAACAAATCTCTTTGTCAACAGTGCTTAGTAGTAAGGCAGGTTTGGAAAGTGATTTTGACAGTGTGTAGGAGAGACAGACTATAAAGAGGAAGCGAGGGGCAGTAATTCATAAACTGAGCATCACCAGAGGATATGAGAAGAATGAGAGAATGTAAGACCTTCACTTGAGGCCAAAGAAACAGTGTCAGTGATGTGGATGGGGAGGTTGCCAGAGTAAAGAACCTGAACTGAGGATTTATAGAAGGGCTAAAGTGGCAGAAGAGAGGGAGCAGTAAG
>WUAM01001943.1:0-347346 GCA_024336885.1 Actenoides hombroni
TCAGATAGGAGGGACCTATCATGAATATATGGTCCACCCCACCCTGCTCCCCCCTAAAAAAGTTAGCTTCAAAGTTACGTTAGACTATTCAGAGCCTTGTGCTATCAATCTCTGCAACTAACCTTTTTTTTTAGGATTATAATGATATTGACTATTTTTTTTATTAAAGAGCCATTTTTCAAACTCAGGACAATTATGTTTTGTAGAAAGCGTTATTTTAGACAATATATAGTGTCTAGTTGATCAAAATAATCAGAAAATTTATATCAAATATGGCAGTTCTGAGGGAAAAGAAAAAATCACCTCAAATTTTTGGGAAAAAATATCTTCCAGATTCTTGCTTTCAAATAATGTCTCTTGGCTAGTATTCTTCACCGTGAATATACTTTGCGGCTTCTAGATTGTACACTACAGTACGATTTTCAGGCTCCTGTGGACGTTTTCTATGTAGCTCAGAAATATCCAGTTCTCCTGCTATATATCTCTTAGCTTAAACTCTTTGGCCTGAATATACTTTGCAATCTCTAGCTTGTTAGCTACAGTAACTTATTCAGGCTCCTCTGAACGTTTTCTCGGTAGCTTAGAAACATCCTGCTCTCCCGTTATATGTCTCTTAGTTGCAAATCTTCAGCCTGAATATTCTTTGCAACCTCTAGCATGTTAGCTGCACTGATTTTCAGGCTCCAGTGAACATTTTCTCCCCTTCCCCCCCACTTAAACTCCCCACCTCACCAGGGATACCAACATTGCGCCCAGGAAGCCCCGTGCCCCGGGACTACAGCTCCCGACATGCCGAGGGACACCAAGATGGCGCCCAGGAAGCCCTGTGCCCCGGTATTACAGCTCCCGGAATGCCTTGGGCACAAACATTGCTCACAGGAAGCCCCGTGCCCCATGATTACAGCTCTCAGCATGCCGAGGGCCACCAACATGGCGCCCAGGAAGCCCCGTGCCCTAGGACTACAGCTCACGGAATGCGTAGGGGCGCCAACATGGCGCCCAGGAAGCCCCATACCCCGGGACTCCAGGTCCCGGCATCCCCTTCTCCCCAGAGACCTTCAAACAGAACTGAGTTGACTTGAGGATTCAGTGCTGGGTGGTACAGGTATAATTGAGAGTCATGATCTGATGTAGGGGACCCTTCTCTATAGGCACCCAGCTCAAGGGGGGTTGGACTAGATGATCTTCTAAGTCCCTTCCAGCCCCTAATTTCTGTGAATCTGTGATTCTGTGAAATGCTATGAAATGCTTGATTAAATTTGGGGAAAAAAATCTTGAATTTGATTTGATTTGATTCAAATTTGATTTGATTCAAATTTGATAATTTGAAAGGGACAATGCTGTTTGAGACTTGAAAAAGCACAAGGTCTTCCTCTATGGAGTCCCATGGTTTTGACAAACCGCCCCGCTCCGCTCCGCTCGCCGCCGCGGTCTCGCGAGGCTGCGGTGGGCAGGGCCGGGCCGGGCCGGGCCGCGAGAGGCACAACAAACATGGCGGCAGCGGCGGCGGGAGCTGGCGACGGTCCCCGCGGGGGACGGCGCTGCCTTTTGTCCCCGAACGCTTCACTTCCGGGATGGCAACGGGTCGGTTACACGTGTGGGGGGGGACACGACACACACGCACGCACGCACCGAGGGGAAGTGGGGGGGAGAGGACCGCGCGCCGAGGGGGCGTGCCCGCCGCCCCGCGGCCAATAGAGGCGAGGGGCGGGGCCGGCGCGGCGACCGCTCCCCCCCCCCCCCCTAAAACATTATGACTTGCTATACATTCAGTGTACCTTCAGCTCAAGACAGCCAAGTTACCACTGTGAACTCCCCACTGGGGATCTCATTATTAAAATAAATAGAATTCCCCAGATTCTAGTAACTACATTCATAATCATCAGCAGATGAGATCCTCAACCTCTTACATCTGTTTATATCATCCTGGATGCTTCTCACTATTGTTTTGTACAGACAAATATTTAGTCCAATATAAGCCAAAGTGTTTTAATAGTGATTTGAAGGTGGATCTCCAGATGCCCAAGATTTACTTGTATGAGCATGCTTATTTGGTGTAACAGAGAGAGAAAACATGAACTAAATTTAGCAGAACCCCCTGAATAAATAAGAGAAAAAAAAATCAGTCTTGTTAAGAGGCAACTCTGAATGGTTTCTATCACATGAAACCATGATAGCTTCATTCCAAAATCCAGCCACACTCCTGATTAACATGTATTCTGAGACCACCATACACACATGTTCCTGCCACTGGCCACTTGAGTTTGAGCCACTGAGTTTATTATTATTTCTTATCTGATTTCTAGTAAATATTTCAAGAGACAAAAAACAAAAGTAATCAAGAGCTCCTTTTAAAAAATACAGACATGTGTAAGCTTCAATAATTATTTTTTTTCCTCAAGTTTCTATGTATGGTAATTCAAGCTTTGGCTGTCTGCCTAAAGCTACAGGAAATGCTGAATGTGGTAGATGATAGGGGATGTGTGTGGTGAGGAAATTGTGCTTCAAGGTGTCTTTCAGGATTGAACAACTGGAGTTTGCTCTGGTGTAAGCCATGGAACACAGTGTACCCTCCGTGGACCCCGTGTAACGACACAACAGATACACTCTACAGTTTGCATGGACTTTCACAGAACAAGGTTGTCATGTAACACCCAGGAATACTTCTGTTAAGGAAATACAGAAGCAAAAATTACAATGTTTTGATAGTAAACAGGTCAAGTCCTTCACAATACAGCCTACAGCATTTAGCCATGGTTAAGACTAGAGTGATGTTTTTGATGGACATGGTTCCCAACAGGTTGAAGGATTGTAGGCTGTTGTGATCAGTGTCTCTTGTGGCATGTGCTTTGAAAAGCTAGGTGCAAGTTTGCAACTTCAGGGCCATCAGCTGGTTACCTTCACAGAGGTGCTGTCTCTTCAGGCAGTGAAATTTGCCTTCTCCCTTCACTTGAATTTCAGATTCTGGTCTTCCATGTGTAATCTGAAGGGTCTGTTAAAGTCCTGCTGCCTTAGCCTTTTCCAGAGCAGAGTCTCTGAAATGCTGTTCTTGTGAGGTGAAGAAGCTTCTGATGCTGATTCAAATCAACACTTGAAATGTTGATAGCTGTTTGTCTTGGTACGGAAAGAGCAATGTCAGTCACTGCAGTCCATACTTGAGGTTAAAAAGTTATTTGTAATTCAGGGAAGGACAGACCTATACATAGGTAAGAGATTTTTGCTACAAAGGACTCTGAAATGAGATATTAATTAGTCACAGGTAAAAGAAATTAGGACAATAACAATAAATCATTGCATTCTTCAGTGCAACAGGAAATATTTCATCACCTTCTTCAAGTGACAACTAAATCCAACAGAAAAGAGACAGATAAAGAAAATCAGGGAGGAGGGAATGATAAAACCAGTTAATTAAGAATAAGAACAGAATAATAATTTTTTTGGTTCAGCTTAGCTCCAGGTGTCAAGATGGAAGCTGGGTGCACAAGGCAGAGGGAGCTAATTTCAGTGTAAAGCTGAAACTATATATACTCTTGGTTCTGTATTGTAAACTGGGGAAAAGAGAAACTAAAATGTATGTGCTAACCTGCTCCAAGGTTGTTGATCTTAAAATGAATCTAGCAGTCTGACATTTTCAAAGTCAGTGGGAACTGGTCGTCTGCAACTAGGACAGAATGTGTTCTGTGGTCAAGTGTGGAGCTCAGCATGGCATGTATTCTTTCTGAGATCAGATCTTACTTTTGAGATCAATGAACCTGCACACCATATGCTTTTAAATATTTCCACATATTTTTTTTTTCTTATTTTTTATAACAGACTATCTTTCAGGATGACTCATCATAAGACTTTTGGGTGGGCCAAAACAAACAATAACAATTAGCATGTCTGAACACAAGGACTTCTGCTCTGTGGTAGGGTGGGAATTTCACTAATAATATCACATACTTTCAGATCCAGAAGAGAGAGATTGAGTAATATTTTAATTACTAATGAAAAACCCACTGAAGTATGTGGGATTTACTTCCTTCCTTGCACTGCTCCTGTCCATACCAGAGTTCTACATAACTTACTGCTGAGCCAGGTCCACTATGCCAAAGGTGACTAGAAATGATCTGATTGTCTTTGGACAGTCTTGGATGCTGCTTATGGCTACACGGAGGAATGTATTCTAGATATCAATAAACTTATCTTAAATCAATAAATTCTATAGTGGAAGCCAAATCAGCCTGTGAGGAGCTCTTGAGGAAAATAAATGCTTAGGAATTTACCCCTCTGTAGAGTTCAGTAGCTTTGCTCCACTTAGAAAGCTACTACAGTTGGATTTGTTTCCCACTATAGATCTGTAAGATACTGCAGCCTACATGCCAAAATATCTACTCACAAGAGAAATAGCTTTGAAACAATTCTTAAGAGTTTACTTAAGAAAACAATTCCAGTAAGATGTTTCTTCTTGAATATGTTAGACTGTAGTTTCAGCTGAGGAAAGTATCAGGCTATGGACAGTGTTAGTTATTTGATAATTATATGAGTATTTAAAAAGTATATTCCTCTAACGGGGACACCCCCCCCCCCCTTGATCCCTCCCCCCTCACCTGGAGCTGCTGGATGCGGGTGCTGAGGGTGCGGGTGAGGTTCCTGGTGTCCCCTCGCACCTTCTCCAGCCGGACGGGGCGGCCACCAGCCAGGGGCACCCAGAGCCACAGCACCCCCCAGAGGGACAGCGCGCTGGGCCACCGCATTGTCCCCTGCACCCCAAAAAGAACACTGTCGCCCCCGCCGCCGCTCCCGCCGCGAGGTCGGGGACGCGGAGGATGCTCCGACCCCACGCTGGGGGACACGGCCCCAGCCCTGCAGCCCAGGGGACGTGGGGGGGGGGGGGTGTGGGTGTCCCACCGCGGTGGGGCCTATGGCACTCTATGGCACCCCATGGCACCCTATAGCTCCCTATGGATCTCTATGGCACCCTATGGCACCCTATAGCACCCTATGGGCACCCTATGGCACCCTATAGCTCCCTATGGCACCCTATGGCACCATATGGATCCCTATGGCAACCTATGGATCCCTATAGCACCCTATGATGCCCTATGAGCACCCTATGGATCCCTATGGCACCCTATGGATCCCTATGGCACCCCATGGCACCCTATGGGCACCCTTTGGCATCCTATGGCACCCTATGGCACTCTATGGCACCCCATGGCACCCTATAGCTCCCTATGGATCTCTATGGCACCCTATGGCACCCTATAGAGCCCCTATTTTAAGGGATTTACAATTCTGACAGAAGTATTTCCCTATGGGAAAAAAGTTAGCATGCATGTTCTCAGAGCTGCAGGAATTTTTTCTTGTAAAAATTGGTTAACATTTTTTCCCCTTAAGAAACGAACAAATAAATAGTTTTGGGAGGTTTCTGCAACCATTTAAGTCACCTTTGCAAAAATAAATAGATGCATCTCAGAATTCAAAATTTGGCAAGCTTTTTGTTTTGAAGCCTGGTGGTTGCATTTTGTGATTTTAAAATATTCTAATGCGAGCCTAAAAATTAACATTTAAAAGTGGTCTCTGTATAAGCACGGCAACTGCATTTTCATAACATTTTATCTGTTTGGGGGTGTAATACCAGTACAGGAATACATCTTGTAGAACTTTCTGCTTACATACAGTACATAGAGGGCATTTTGGAGCATTTCAGAAAGAAAGTAAATTCCAACAGCTCCTAGTTTTGATGTTCTCAGTTCACTTTTGAGGCAGAGGAATGAAGCATTCTTGTATCCTTCACAGAATCAATAAAGTACAATTTCAGCAGAAATCATGCAGTTCCAGACTTCCTTTGCACATCCCAAACATGTTATTGAGAAAAAAAACCAAAATGTACATTTCCAAGCACTGTTAACAAATGTATAGTCTGAATAAACCTGATCATCAGGGGGGGTTTTTGTTGTTGCTGTGGCCCGAGGAGTCACCCCTAATCCAACCTCCTTTTTACCCACGTTCACAGAGGCAACAGGAGAGGGTTTGATCATTGTTTTGCATCCCCCGTGGAGGCAGGAGACCCAAGTTTCAACCCTTCCATAGGTGATCCCTGCAGGCTGCACTGTAATGACTTTATTTTAATCATCTCTGCTCATTTACTGTCTGGCTCTTGAGTGAGCTGCTCTGCCTCTCTCTCCCGTGCAAATCCTGCTGTATTATTTTAATGTTGTTTCTCTTCCCCTTCGTGCTCCTCAGGTATTGACTGCCGTTTAGCTTGTTTGCAGGACCCAGC
This sequence comes from Actenoides hombroni, assembly GCA_024336885.1. Classification (NCBI taxonomy): domain Eukaryota; kingdom Metazoa; phylum Chordata; class Aves; order Coraciiformes; family Alcedinidae; genus Actenoides; species Actenoides hombroni. The sequence goes on from WUAM01001943.1 coordinate 6,266, forward strand.
AATAATATTTCCCAAGATGATGCCTGTCTTTAATTGGGAGGGAGGGGGCGGGGGGCAGCGGGCAGCGGCGCGGCGGGACCTTCCCCTCGGCGCCGGGCACGATGATGGTGGGCAAGACCAGCGCCATCGCGGCGGGCCTTTGCGGGGCCCTTTTCATCGGCTATTGCATCTACTTCGACCGCAAGAGACGGAGCGACCCGAATTTCAAGAACCGGCTGCGGGAACGTGAGTGTCCGGCCGCCCCCTCCCCGCCCCACCCCGCCGGCCTCCCTCCCTCCAACGGCTCCCGCGCGCGACCTGCCGTCAGCGGCCGCCGCCGGCTCCCCGCCCCCGCCCGGCCGGACCGCGCGCTGGGGGCGGGAGAGCGGCACGTGGCGCCTCCGCAGAAACCAATCATGTAATCAAACAAGAATAACCAACTGCCTTAATCTACAGATATACTTCTTCCCTAACCAGTGAGTAATTATATTATGAATAAACTGAATTTGTAAGTCAACTACAGGAAAACAAAGTTATGGGGGAAAAGGCAAAATCTAGGCCCCAAGATGTGAAAGTGCAAGGAAATGTTACAGTCTGCAGAGAAACCAACTTGCATCTGTGCTTGGAGTTCTCTTTCAGACCAGCTGTGATGCTGTATAGGCCAAATCTGACAGAAGCTGCATGTTTCTTCATTCCAAGGAGCTGTGTAGATACACTCAGAGATTGGTACAACCCAGCTTCTAATACTGTCAAAATGAAAGTCTCCCACTTTGATAATGCTTCTTTAAAGTTTTACTGTGGTACATCTGGTGTAGTGCTTTAATTTGTGTCTGCTTTGACAGGTCAGCCCTTATGAGTTACAGTGAGCCAAATTTGAGATCAGTATCCAGTTGCTTAATTCTGTGAACAGCTGTAAATATTCCCACTAACTACAGATGAGTTAGTGGCACTGTTGAATTAATGTGACCTGGGGTTTCTGGGGGATGCAGAGTTGTACCCGAGTGGCACTGCTGATAAACACATTTTTTTATCACACTTCTCACCAAAGCACAGCTATTTAAATTCATTGGGTTTGGCTTGTCAAGCAATTTTGGCACCAAGCAGATATATTTTCTCTTTGTGTTTAGCTTTTAGATGAAATAGTACCTATGACTTTCCATGGAGAGTTAGGATACAGTAAGCTTGGTTTCTTATATTCTGGATCTTATTATCTTACCAAAGCTGTTTTTCTAGTGCCTCTCAACACCCTAAGGATACTATGTGGTATTTTAACTTTAAGGGATGTTGAATTCCTCTAAAGGAATCCTGCTCCCTATAGGTATGCCACTAGGAACAAGCTGCTACTCTCTAGCCCTCATCACAGAGGAACTTAAAGCATCCATTGCGATAAACCCCTTGTGCCTGTGTTCTGAAGGCAAATCCAATTAGTAAGTAAAGCTGCCATTAACCTGCTGAAGGTTTCTTCCTTTCATTTTCAGTGGGAAGTCTGATGTTTAGTCCAAAGTATTATATAGCATGTTTTCAAAATGGAATTCTTAGGAAATCCTGTAAGCTTTGAGACTTTTTTACCAAAGTGATGGCTCAGCCTGGGTTCTTGTGCAAAATAATGCCACGTGACAAGCCAAGTGAGTTCATGTCAATGAGCTGTATTATCCAGTCATAGGAGGCAAGTGATTCAAATTTCCATGGACCTTTAGACGAAAAGGCTCAGGTGGTGTCAGGTTTTCTTGCTAGTTATCAAAAACATAAGTAATTTTCACCAAACATTAATATGTTTTCATTTCTCTCAGCAGGAAAAGGGCACAGCTCCTTAACAGCACTGTCACTGGGAAAAAGAAACTCATTTCTCTTGGGAAGAAAGCTCTGGGAGACATCTTAGTGAAACAAAAGAGGGGGGGAAATGCTGAAAATGCTCTTTTCTATTGAAGCTAACTAAGAAGGCTGTGCATGGTCAGGCCAGCAGTACAGCCCAGGGGGGCAGGAGTGGATTTTATATCAGGATTGGGGCACTGAGGGCAGCCAGGGCTGGGAGCTCTGCTGTGGCTGCTCAGGGTGGCATTTCAACCAGTAACTGCTCCATAAACAAGTTAAGGGGTTGCTAGGGACTGGAAAAATATCCCAGAGGTTGTGTTGGGTTTTTTTTTTTTTATTTGGTTCTGCTTTTTTAAGTAATATTCATCATCATTTCCTGGAGGGATTCAAGGTAAATAGGCACTATACTCTGCAGGAAGTTCATCTGCTGTGCTGATTTCAAAAAACAGAGGTGACATGAAGTTGTCTGGTGTTAGCACTCTGCTTCAGTGCAGGAATGAAAACTGTAGGATGGAGAGATAGCAGAAGTTTAGACAGATAGTGTTGCATCCATTTTTTTCCACGTCTAAAAGCGTCACATCAGTTGTGTCAGAAATGAACAATAGCAATTTTGTGCTGGAACACATCTATGATGGAGGAGGATAGGAGGCTACATGGAAAGAGCTGTGTTCCTGCTACAATTTTATTGCTGCCTAGTGTCTATAGGGTATCAATATATGCTGACCTGTAACCAAACATCTAATCTTGCACAGATAAAATGCTTTTACTAGTCTCTTCCAATGTTAACTTCCTTCCTTCCTTCTTCATTAAGTCCTTCACAAATTCTTAACAACATATGCAGTAATTGCTACTCAGCACCATCACTTCCATTTGTCTCAGTTCCTTTCTGTATTGTAGTTCCTGGTTTCTGAAAGAAGTTATTGTTTTTAATTACAATACACTTTCAAGCAAACTTTTCTTCAGATTGATGACATTCAGTCTTTGAACCAATAACCATTTCTGTCCCTTGTTCTAAAAAACCACCCCTTTTATTTTTTGGACTGACAAAAGGTAAGAGTATAATGTCAACTTTCTAGCAGTACCCTGAGAAGCAGGATTCCCGTGGGAAAACAACTGCAGACTGGTAGGAGGGCTGTCAACATGCTCAGGAAACTTAGAGCTGGGCTACCAAAAACCACACATCATAATTGTTCCCTAGCTTTGTGTCCTTGACAAGCAGAACATCTGCTTAGATAACAGACATGATGGACTGAGGAACCTTACTGCACATGCTTCAGATTCCTACCCTGCTGTGGGAAAGAACAAGGCACAGTGGAAAACTACACCTGCAAAAACTGGGATACAGAGACAAAAGCAGCAGGGTTGAAAGATTTTTTGCTCTCTAGCAAGGACTGGGTAGAAATACTTCAGTTCTGATGTACTTGGAGGTACCTGCCTCAGAATTTTTGCTTGGTATACATATGTTGGGTATTTCTCCATTTCATGTTCTGTAGGCACTTGGATCTAATATTAATTGCTAGAAAACATCTAATGCAGAGAGTATGACTTCAGTACTAACAGTAAAGAGGTAGTAGTTAGAACTAGATTGTACAAGACTGTTCACATGGCATCAACTGAGTGCAGATGCCCTTCAGTTTGCTGTAAAAGTACATGGGATTTGCACAGCTTGGTGAGAATTTGCTTTGTTAACATCATGTAATTATTTTCAGCAGATAAAAAGCCTTTTAACATTGGCCTGCATATAATAAAATTATAGCCTTCAGATATGTCTTTACCTATTTCCCTATAGTTAAATGACATATCTGTTTACATGCGTAAGATACTGTTAATTGCCTAATTCATCTGTTTTCTTATTTTTCTTCCATTTTGTGTTCTGATTTCCATGCTCATTTTCTGTGCTTTTAGTCTTCACATAGGAATTTAGCCTCCACAGGAAACAACCATAAACACACTTTTTTTTCCTTCCTTTTCTCATTTCTTCCATTGCTCATTGCTGAACTCAATGCTGAATATTGAAATCTAGCAGCAAATTAGATCAATAGTACTTAACAGAAGTTACTTAAAACCAAAACAAAACTAGTGCCAATTAACACAATCTCACCTTTCCCACAGCACCAGTATTTCACCATAGACATTCTGCCACATACAGCTCCTTTTCAAACATGTTCTGAATGACCATAGCAAATATAGTATCCAAAGCCAACTTCAAAACTCTTAAGTGTTGTTGTTTTGATTATTATTTTTTTTGTGTGTGTGTGTGGTTTGGATTTTTGTTTATTTGTTTGTTTTGGGGTATTTTTAGGAAGAATACCAGAATATTACTAAAATAAGTTAGCTATTTCTTGGCTGAAGTAAAAGAGATTTTGACCCAGGAAGATTAAGTGAGCACAGATAAATTCAAGGGAAATCCACTGTGGCACTAAGAGAAGTCTAAGAAAGTAATTAGCAGTCCAAAGTATATTTAAATAACTGGACCATTATTTGCTGAGTAGCAGTATAATTTCCATCTCAGAAGCCAGCTAGTAGTTCTGCCTTGTGCCTTCAGGCTCTTCAGATAGCAGGGAGTCTTGAGACTAAGCACAGTAAGTTGTATTTCAAGTTTTGAAACTCCTGCACTTAACCTGTTTTTTTTCTTACTTCTCTTTTGTCCCTTTGTATCCATTAGATTGTCAGGATGCTCTTATCTGTAAATCTTTTGAAAAGTTCCAGCTGCAGAGCAAACTCTGTCCTTTTTTTCTCCGTAAACATATAAATACAATTCAGGTATCACAGTAGCTGTAGGGATATTTACTTATTGTGTGAAAAATACATCCTTATGACTGGTTTGTTCAGTCTCATCATGTCCCACCTTCTCAGTGACATAGAGAAATGAAAAGGAAGTTTCCAAAATAGCACTTTACATGGTGCAGCATTTGTCATGCTTGAGAAGATGTTTCAAAACTCTTCTGTCTCAAATTCCATTATATGGACAAATTGATTTGCTGCTTTTTTTTTTGCTTTTTTTTTTTTCCTTTAAGTTTAATGAAGCTGTATTTTTTACAGAGGTTTTCAAATACTCAGGTCCTTTTTTTTCAGGGGAAATACAGCATATATGCAAAGATGGAATGAGACTATGAGTAAGTAGTTATCAGTCCCCTGTTAGTAGTGAGAGAGAGCTTTTACTATTTCTTCTATGCCATGCTGAATCACAGTGTTCTTTCCATTTTTGACAGGGTGGTCCGTGTTCCAGCACCCAGTAAAAAAGCTATCTCATCTCTCTCTTAAAACTTACCTTTCCTAAGAGCATCTTCTGAAGTGTCTCTGGAGGAAAGTCAACAAGTCTGATTTAGCTCTTTATAATCTGATTTTTAATTACAGAGCCTAGTACTAAATTCTTGAATTGGATTTACTGTCAGTATGGAGAAAAAGAAGATGCAGTGCAGTGTGTTCTTTTTACCTCATGACAGTCTGTAAGGCATGTATGCTTAGTCAGTGTGATCCCTTTTTTGTACCTTCAGCCTGGTACAGGATAAACCAATGAAAAATGTGTCATAAGCTGAATGCTTTCAAGTACATGAATATGAATAGATTTTGGGAAACCAAGTAAATGTTAAATGGGTTCTTAATTCACTTTCATTCTAGCCCATGCAATTGCAGTTCAGAAACCATCTAAATTCCTTCTTCATGTACTTGAAACTAACAAACAAAACCAAATCCAAAAAGCTGATTATTTTTGCAGTGCATCTCACAAGGATCTATAATCTGCCAGCAGCTTCACCCTACCTTACAACAGGGTATTTAGAGACACCTTCTTGCCTGTATGCTCAGGAAAAAGCAGATTTCAAGGCTTCAAGACTTAGTGGCCAAAGCAAAGCTTCTGCATGCCCTGCACCCTCCACAAGCAGCATTTCCAACATCTATACACCAGTATTATACCTTTAACAAAACTAGATGTGCAAATGACATAACCCAGGTAACCATATGCAATGTGGTAAGATGCTAGCAATACATCATTAATTTTTGCATAATGTGCTTTTTTTCCCCCCCCCCATTATGACTCTTTAATTCACATTCATTAATAAGGACATTAAGAAGTACACACTTGCATTAAAAACTGGTTTTAAATATAGAAACAAGCACCCACTAGACTGCATGGAAGCTGCACAGTAAGGAACACTGCAGTAATAAATGGGAATTTCAGCTGAAGACAAAGCTGTCCCCCAGTGTCCTTTGGGATCCCCAGTGTCCCCCAGTGTCCTTCAGGGTCCTCCCGTGTCCTTCAGGGTCCTCCAGTGTCCTTCGGGATCCCCAGTGTCCTTCGGGATCCCCAGTGTTCCCTAGTGGCCTTCAGGGTACCCCAGTGTCCTTTGGGATCCCCCAGTGTCCTTTGGGATCCCCAGTGTCCCTTGGGTCCCCCAGTGTCCCCCGGTGTCCCTCGGGTCCCCCAGTGTCCCTTGGGTCCCCCAGTGTCCCCCAGTATCCTTTGGGTCCCCCAGTGTCCTTCAGGTCCCCCAGTCTCCTGCTCTCGATACCACCCGATGCCCTCCTGTTCCCCTTGGGGGTCCGGTTTTATGAATAAACATGTATTTTCCTTGGGGCTTTTCTAACCCTTTTTTTGCTGTGGTGAATAAAGTAGAACTTCATTTCACTTTTGGTACTTCTGCAGTGTTTTGACTGAAGCACTGATAGTTTAATAAATTTTAATAAGGATTTCTCAGGGTAACATCACTGTCACTACAAGGACTCTGTCTGCTGAAATCTTTGAATAAAAGTCCAAATGGAAAACGTGATTTAATGTGTTGTTATTCTTAAACTCCCTGCTGTGTCTACAAGTTCATAATTTAAATCCTGTTAGTTTTATTTGAAAGCATTTCTGTCCAGCCATATATTATACAACATACAATAATCTTTGCCAGTATAATTTAAAAAAAATTAAACTAAATGGCTGTTAATCTTTTCCTGGTTGAATTACATAGTTATGAACCTCTAACTGCTGTTAATCTTTCCTCCTTTCTTGCTTAAATCTCTTTTCCTGTTGTCTGTTTTATCAATCAGTGATTATGCCTGAGGATTTTGCAGTGTCCCTCTTTGGTCAGATTAGAAATGTTTGTGATGTCTTGCTCTCTAAAGCCTTGCACACACAGGGAAGTTTTCCTGGAGAAGTTCCTCAGCCACCTCAGAAGCACTTTTCTGCTGACATCTGCCTGCTCTGCTCTGCTGCTGCCCCAACCTCTGTGGAAGGGACTGATCCTGGAAATAAGTTGAGAGGTTCAAGGCTGCCAAGATGTAAATCTCCTGTGGGGCACTGAGTGGATTATGCACATTCTGGGTATCAGGTCATTAGTGTTTGGGGCAGAGAAAGAACAGGCATAGGAAGAAAGATGCAGCTTTTAATTAATTCTCAGGTCCCTCTAAATTACCTTTCAACCCACAGTGACTTGACCTTTTTTTTTTTCTTTTTTAACTTTAGGAGATACACCAGAAAATTCTGCAGCAAGAACACCATGTGACGTTGCTCCAAGAAGAGACTGATTGTCCTGATGTGGATGAATTACATAAGCAGCTTAAATGTGTCACTGATTTATTTAATAAGAAGAAGCATGTGTTTCAAGATCGGTATTTCTTTCAGTTCAGGGCAAGACCGCAGGAACAGAGAATTTTTACCAAATTCTCAGGGTAGGGGTGTGTGGGCAAATATGTGGTTCATACAAGCTTGGTCTTGTGGCCATTTGTGCTGGGTGAGAGGGCTACTGTACTGTAGGAGAGAGAGGAGATGCCTCTGGAGGTCATGCCCAAGATTTATTTTTGTAGTGGTTTTGAGAGCAGGGCTATAGAGTAGCTGAACCCAAGGCTCTTACACCTTGGTACTGACAGTGAGAACACTGACAAAAGTACCAATCCAAAGCTGGATTTTTGCAAGCCCGGGACCATTGTTTCTAGCTTGCAAAGCAAGGGTAAGCACTAGAAAGACAAAACTGACATCAATTCTTAACACAGCATGTGCTCAGGAAAGACACAGTTCAGAGCAAGGATTTGGAAATATATGATGACTACCTCCCTTCATAACTGGTAGCATGGAGACAGCCATGTCTTGCAGCTTGTAGCTCCTGGCATTGTAAAAACCCAGAAATCCATGGCATCAAAGGACCTTGAAGGAGATGTAAAGAAGCATATGGAGAAGATGTATTTTGGAAGACAGCCCAAGCCATGCCAGACACTCAATGTTCCTGCCAGCTATAGCTGTGGTGTCTTGCGGGTCACAGAGAGCTTGCAAATCTCTGAGCTGGCCTCACAGGACCCTGGGGATGGTGGTGAAATGGCACAATTAAATTTGTCCTTTTTTCTTCAAGGTTCATTTCCTTTCATGGAAAGATCAGCTGTCAAATGAAAAAAAAAAAGAGCTGTTCTAGTGAAACAGAATAATCAACTAGTGACTAGGGGAGCACTTTTAGCCAAATGATCTTATCTATTAATATAATATTTTTCCTAGCAGAGCTGAAGAATGCTGTTCTATCTGAATGGTTAATGTTAAACTTTAGAGTCCACAATACCTTCAGACTGGGGACTGAACATTGTAGGGAGCATAAAGATAACAATTGTTGGAGTTTTGACTGAGTCAATTTCTCCAGTAAATGACTCTCTGAGGATAATACTGCTGAATTATTAATTCTGCAGTTAATCATTCATCTTGGATTGGAGTGACTGCTGAGTAGCTCTGCTGCCCATTGTAAAGCTTTTCAGTTGCTGTAATTACTACATGGTGTTAGACCCATGCGTCTGTACAGCTCTACTTTTGCAAGTCATGTCCCTGGCCTACACCATTCTTCTGAATTTCCCCTAGTCCAGCTACACAGAGAAAGGTACTGAGGATTACCACACTACAGCTCAAGTTAATACCTTGTCCATATGCCAATTAGTACCTCTTCTTTTTTTCTGTTTCCTCACAGGTAGATGTGTTCAATCCCTAGCAAGACATTTCTCTTTAGGATATCATCATGAACAAGCAAAGATTAGCAGAAAGGACAGGTTATGTGTGCTCTTTTAAGCTGATAATGGAAAAAAATAACAGTGGTACATGTTTTAGAAACTTTTTTTTCTGAGTTGTTTTCAAGGAAGAATTGTACATTTGTTGTTCAAAACGATTTTGAAGTTGGCATGTTTATTTTTCCTTAAAACAGAGTAGCGGGTGCTTGGTGTTTAGCTGGGTTGTTTGTTTTTATGTGCTGCTTGTTTTTAAATAGTGCTTGACATTCTGCTTTCACCAAGGCCACCAAGAAGTATCAAACCAGGACAGTGAGTTATTGTTCAGGATGATTTGTCACTGCTATTCAGGATTGTGCAGATCCTCACATTAACCAAGCTATTTAATCCAAAACTTTGAAAACCATGTTTGAAAGCCATGGCATTTGTATCTTCACTCAGACATATTTAAATGTATGTATGCTGACAGTACCTTTGAGATAAATTATTTTCTTTCTAGGACCTGACTTTAAGTGAATTTATTTTGTAATTTGATCTGACCAGAGAATGCAGAGTTTTGTGATAGTTTCAGAAACTTCCAAAATTGTCAAACATTGTCCTCATACTTCATTAGAACAAAGGGGGTATCCAAAGATGTTTGGGAAGAAGAAACCTCAGGAAAAACTCTGTCTACACTCAAAGTGTAAGTAATTTACCATTCTGTGAATACAGGATGGAAAAATAAATTCTGTTTTAATATTGTTAGTAAGTCAAAATTTCAAATTCTTACTGCTATTTTTATGTATGTAATGCTAAAATGATTGAACTTCTTTCTTCTTTGGAAAATTATCTTCATCTTTTCGTGAGGGAGTTAATCTAAAATCCATAAATACACTATTTTATATGCTTAGGCATTTCCTAAGATATTAACTTACCATCTATGCAATAAAGTGTAAGGAAGTCAGACAAAAGCAAAACATCAGTGTGATCCTGTAGCTGTATTTTGTAAGTAGTTATGTATATTCTCCAATTATAAGGCATATATAAACCAAATTTGCAAAATTAAAAGCTAAACATGATATCTTAATATGATCAGCAACTCCAAATCCTTTGCCCCTGGGAAGCACAGCTCAGCATGGGCACACGGGATCATGTCACCATTTATGCCAGGGTGGCAATTAAGAGCCTTGCCTCAAGTTCCTGACCATGGCCACAGTTGCCTGTGGGCTGAGGCTCTGAGGGGGCCATGGTGCCCACAGCACCCCAGCAAGCAGCACTTCAGAAATGCTCTCTCTAGCCAAGAGCTCCACCCTGAACTCTCACCTGTGCCCAGCGATGGTGTGGGCATCTCCCACAGCCTCACTGTGAACACGGGTCTCCAGCCAGGACGTTCTGGCACCTTTCCCCTGCATGGCGCTGGGCAAATTACAGTTATGTCCCCGCCACCTACACCTCCACGAGGGATTTGTTTATTGTTGGAGGGTGAGAGACCATCAGATTTCTTACAAAGGTACTAGTGATTTTAATCAAAAGAAAACTGCAGGCTGTAACATTAAATATCCACCTGAAGTTAGGTTAATCTTTGCTATGAGCTTTTCTTTATAGGGCAAAGGATAATTTTTTTTCTATTTAGTAAAGATTAGTCTGCATCATAATAATCAGACTGTTTACACACTGCAGGAAATAACATTTCAAGCAAGTTTCCATTCTACTTTCTATTTGTCTGTGATATTTACACTTCTGGTATTTCATACAGTGTTTTAGAAACAGCTCCAGTGTCTAGAGCTGGTTATATGGCTTTAAATCCTCTGCTTTCCTACCATCCTTATGAAAAGGTGCTAAAGCCTCTTGGTAGAGCAGCTAACGCTGCAGATTGTCAGAAATTTCCCAGGAAATCATGTGGTGCTTTGCCAACAGGTGATGCTATGTACTTCTCAAGGGCAAGAAAGTCTGCTTTTGAAAACCATCAGGAATTGAAAAACATCAGTGAGGTGATTGAACTAAAAATGTTAGTTCAAGGATCAGTAGCAGTTAAGGAAAACAAATTAAATACTAGGAATTATAGGGGAAGCCCAACAGAAGAAAACAGAGGCCATGATTCAGGTGTTTAAATCTGAATATTATGAGTAATTCTGGTTCTTTCCCTTCCACCATCAATAGCATTGCTCTTAATTTAGTTAGCATGTACTGATAGTTTACGCGTAAGTGTAAGGTATTAAAAAATACACAACAAAACAATGAATAGACAAGGATCAAGCCCCAGTCGTGTCAGTTCCTATATAGGAGAAAGTATTATGAAAAAGAAGTCCTTCCCAAGGACATGAGTGCATGTGTCTCTTGGAGGGGAGGGGCACTTGATTCTCCTATTTTATGTTCCAGTTTTCAGATAAGCCAAGCTCATTTTTGAACATACTTGGCTAGTACTTCTCTCATAACCTGACCTGTCTTTAAAAATAGTAATACTTCCGTTATTTTACTCATACAGATTACCCCGTGTGATAAGCTACCTGTAAGAAAACCTTTCAGAGTGACCTGGACTCTTCCCCTCAAGAGGAAGGGAAAGTCAAGTTGATGGTTTTTTGAATGCTGTGTTGTAAACTGAATCTCATTTCTCAAGACATGAATTTCAAAAATGAACTTGCTAAGTATCCAAAAGGAGAAAAAGACTCATATTTGATTAGTTTATAACCTTGCCAAATGGATATTTACAGATTGGAGGAGATATGTGTGGTGGGGGGAGAAAAAATAATGAATTACAGCATCACATGTCCCAAATATTTGTAACTGCTTCTCCTGTCAAGTCTTTGATACCTGGTAAAGCAAGATCTCCCCTATAGCCACATCCTCCTCTAACTATTTCTCAAAACCTAAACCCACTCTGCAGAAAGAAGGTGTGTTGGAGCTAATGCTTTTAACATCACAATCTTTTAAAAATGTTTTCCACGAGTTCTAATTTGTTCTAAACTTCCTTTAGCAGGTGATACTTGTCATGCAAGAGGGAAGATCCCTATATATGCAGGTCGTGCACCTAGATCTGGGAAAATGGGAAAGAAAGCTGCTACACCAAGTAAGTTAACATACTATCTTCAGCAATAGATGTGCTGCCTATGAACGGAGGCTGGACTTAAAGTTTTTTGCAACCCAAATCTTTATTTCTGCTTGAAGAAGAGCATGTCCTCCATTTAAAAAGGAAGCAAACTAAAAATTTTGTAGTTTATAACCCATCTGAAAGCCATTCACTTCATGAGCCTCTCTTAGGTTCTGACAAGAGATGAAAACAAATAAAATGCTTAGAAAAATTAGTATAGAATGTATTTTTTTCCCCTAATTTAAGAAGCCAAATGGTAGCTGCTAATGCAGCGATGGCCCTGATGCAAACCAGAGCCTATAATTAGACTTTACAGCAACTTTATTAGTTAATGAACATTTATTGCTTTTAGAAATAATTCTAAAGCTTTTAGAATTTCTGTTGTGTTTTTTTTTTTTTTTGTCCGATTTTTTTCTGAAGAAACAAAAGTCTCTCTGCCTTTCTGCCTAACTAATGGGGGTTTTGGATGGGCGAGCTCTGCTTCCTTCAAATTCCAACCCAAATCAGCATGATTTTTTTCACTAGAGCTCTAAGAAAGAGGTTATCAAGAGGAGGGCTTCTTAAGCTCCTTTTAAGTCCTCTGTCACACATACAACCCAAAAACTTCAGAGAGCTGAATCAGAGAGAAATATACATCCTGATAGTTTGTTTGCAAAGTACCTGAGATTGACATCAGCTTCTCCCTGGAGCCTAATGTTCCCAGAGCTTGTACAGCATCCTGGCTGTAAAATAATAGGGACATGCAAAGAGAAGCATTTTGGCTTCTGGCATGAGAACAGACTGCTTGTGAGAGTGAGAGGCCTGATCTGCATGAAGAACTGCTTTGTTTCAGCAATGTTGTGACAGAAACAGAAAATTCATTTCCAGCCGAAATATGTAATTTTGACCCAGTGTAGTCTGGGAACAACAGGTAATGTAGTTGCCCCAGGTTCTACATCAACAAGACACTTCCTTGCTTGACACACAAACCTACCCCAGCATTTAACAGAGAAAAGGCAGCTTCCCTGCTGTGACTATGCCTACAAGGGTGTCTTCAGGTGGAGACTGCCCTTGTGCACACATCTGACTAAGGTGGCTGTGCTGCCAGGAGTATACAAGTGCCACCCATGCTCTGCTCTTACATGGTAAGCCTTGAATTGCCCTAACAGAGGTGAAAGTAAAAGTGTTTATTGAAAGAGTAGTTTGGGGAAGCTATAAGTTACACATACAATTTTTTGTTAATTAAAAACTGCCTGAAGTTTGATGCAAAGTCAAGCATAGTTTATCCATGAAAACATTGCTTTAGTGACTCGTTATGATAATAAAACAGAGATTACTAAGGAAATAGGCAAAGAACAAGCACTAACAAGGAATAATTTTTTAAAGCTCTTACAAAATAAATGTACATTAGTAGGAATTAATGATTGAAAAATTATTTAATTATGGGGAAAAAATATTGCCATATGGCACGAGTTTTTGTCAATGGCCTCATTTCATCAACAGAACATGGATGGGTTTTCAGCAGGGCACAGGCATTCAAGTGGCTTTATTATCTTGCCAATAATTATTATATTCATGATGCCATAAAGGTTTTATTTTTATTATTTTGCCTTTATCTCTGAGAATAGAGCATTTCCTGTGCTCCTCTGTTTGGCTGTTCTCTCAGTAAAAAGTTCATTTGTGTGATTAGATAGGACAGGCAAATTAAAAGACACAAAATTCTGTTACTGTACACTGCTGAGCAGAGCCTTGTTTCCTTTTCTGTGCTCCCACCCATCAGGTTTTAATAAACATTTCTAAAATCCCCAACCCATCCTCCTCCAGGCTGATCAGTTCCAGCTCTCAATCTCCCTTTGTATAGGAGATGCTCCAGTCCTTTCCTCATCTTACTTAAAAAAGGAATAGTGCACTCCCATTAATTTTGTACTTTGCAGAAAGCAAAGGGAATAAATTTCTGCACGCAAACCACAGGTTTTTATGTAGTGAAGTTTCTGGCTGTGTTGATAAAGGATTTCAAACAGATACAAGAAAATTAGAAACAGGAAGAAACGTCTCACACTGTATACACCACTACTTTGAATTTCTCATTGGAAAAAAGAGTGATATAAATTCAATCAAGCCAGAAAGCACTGCATTTTTCTTTTAATTATATTTTTTTTCCTCTGTCTAACTTACCAAGCTTTCATAGCAACAAGAAGGGAAAAGCAAAACAGAGTGCTTACATTATTAGCTGTCTGTATTGAGCAAAATAACCCAGAAAACCAAATTTAATCTCTGACTATCCAAATGTGTAATATACCAGGGGTTTTCATTAACTGCCAACTACCTCTCAAGTGTGTCAAGTAAAATTACAATAAAGTAGTTATTCTGCCATTGAGATTCCATGGGCATCCCTCAGACAAAACAACTGTCATCTCAAAAAATATATATATGTAGATACACACAATCCTGAAGTTTAAAATGACATATTTCAGCTAACATTCTCAGGTGAAGTTTCACAAATCCACAGGTAAGGGGAGGTCTTTTTCTTCCATAAACCAAGTGGTTATTTATTGGAAATCTCTTCCCATACAATACTGTGTGATGGTTTTTGTTTCTCATCAACACTGGAAATTCCTGAATTTGCTTCCATGTATTTAATAGTGAAATAAGATTTCTTCCTTATCCTCTCTCCTTTTCATCAGGGTGACTTCATTGGAATGATTTCATATATGGCATTTCTGTAAGCATGTTTCATACACTGATAAACCCAAAAGCAGTTTAGCTCTCATAGAAAAAAAAAAACCACAACCCACCACCTGTGTTCTTACCTAGCTGAGATTGCTGATTTATTTATGTGGCTTTTTTTACAGATCTGCTACCATGCTAGAGCTTTTCAATACTGAAAAGGCTTAAAATAGAGAACAATCTAATTTTGTTCCTTTCACCACAAATGAGGATTGCTGAACATCTGGTTTATTAATAGAGGAACTATCATACTCAAGAGCAGGTAGACTCATGCTAGAAATTTGAGCCTGAGGCAAGCCCATTTGCAATCCAAAACTATTCTCTAGAATCCTTTATTGTAATACCTAGGACAGGAAACACAGGGAACTTAAAATGTAGTAAATTAAAATGTATTCTCTTTCTATAGCTCATAAATAGGACCGCCATGTTCAGTAGATATAATTTAAGAAAGCTCTTCTATGATTTGGGAAAAAAAATTGAGAAGAAAACGTGCATTTATATTGGATTACAGTATCTAAAGGTTATAATTTATTTTGCTTCCAGTCACTAGCTTTGTGAGCTTTCCTTTATTTTATTCTTCTCCAGATAATTTCTAAGTGAGATTATTTAAGTGGAAGCACTCCTTCAAAGTAAAAATAATAGAAAATATAAACACAGAAGAATAAAAAATTCTATCATTAAATAACATCTCAATTATTCATTTTGTCAATTAGATTTTTTTGCAAGAATAATTCATCCTGCTCTATAGTACCTTTAACAATTTCAGAAGTAGAAGAGTTAGCACTGTAAATTTCTCTGCCAAATTATTTATAATAAATTTTTATTTCTCTGGATTCTTCACTAACTTTTTATTTTGCTAGCTTGACTCTCAAAAGTCATAAAAAGCATCAGTATGATACTTCTGCTGCTAAACACAGGTTGCATTAACCACACCAGTGCTGTAGTCTGTGAACCTGCTCAGAACACTCACTGTCCCATTGTCATGGCCTTCTTCCTTGTGGGTGCAGTTGCCCTCTGGGGCCCATGAGATCTGAGCAGCCGGCTTCCCTGCCGCTGCCTCGCACACGGGGTTCCGGTGCTCATCACAGTACAGCACCAGCCTGGGGGGCACTGCAAAGCATCAGGAGGGGGAGACGTGTGGAGTTAGTTTGCTGCAGTTGGGGTGGGATGCTTTTGTTCCCTACCCAAAATGAACCCAGCGAAAAGAGCAGAGCACGCGTGGAGGTGCCATCCCATTAGAGTGACATGGGCCAGGGGCGAACCTGCCACCTGAACAGCAATCTCTCTACTGTCAGTTGGTCACCTACAACAAACACCACCACCCTTCTGCTTGGATGGGTTTCCCTTTTAAATGTATTTCTGCCTGGATAAGCTGCCTGTCAGTGGTATGCACCACTAATAATAGGTTGTCCTGTGTCTGTGGCATGGACAGGCTAATTCTTTAAAGCCAGAGGAAGCAAAGTTGCCACAAGCAGCTCTGGCAGCCAAGCCCTGAGCTGCTCAGTGCTACGTTCCCTGGCAAAGCTGCACGTGGTTTGGGATGTTCACAGAACTGGGCCTCCATTTAGATGGCATTTTGGTCTCCCTCCCAATTACCTTGGTTCATGGGTTGTAGGACGAGGCGGGGTGTTGGAGGGGGTCCAGTTCCCCTCCCAGTGTCGCCAGGGTGCCCCCAGTGTTCCCACTATACCCAGTCTGGGTGTCCCAGGGGTTCCAGTTCCTGTCCCAGTGTCCCCAGTGTCCCCCCAGTGTTCCCAGTATGACCAGTCTGGGTGTCCCAGGGGTTCCAGTTCCCCTCCCAGCGTCCCCAGTGTCCCCCCAGTGTTCCCAGTATAACCAGTATGACCAGTCTGGACGTTGCAGGGGTTCCAGTTCCTGTCCCAGGGTCCCCAATGTCCCCCCAGTGTTCCCACTATCACTAGTCTGGGTGGCCGGGTGGTTCCAGTCCCCGTCCCAGCGTCGAAGAAGACAGGGAGGTTGTCAAAGGATGCAGGGATGCAACAAGGAAAGGTAAGGCCTCCCTTGAACTAAACCTAGCGAGGGAAAAGCTTCTTCATGTATGGTGGAGACAAGAGGAAGTCTAGAGTCAGTGTAGGCCCACTGCTGAATGAAGTGGGTCCCCTAGTGACCGAGGACAGAGAGAAGGCTGAGTTACTGAATGCCAACTTTGCCTCTGTCTTTACTACTAAGACCAACTACCAGTTATTCCTTGACTTCAGCAAGCCTTTTTATACTTTATCCCATTGGATCCTCACAGCCAAGCTTAAAAAGTGTAAATTTAGTGATTGTGAAGTGGTGTGGATTGTGAAGTACCCCATGTTTCAGGTAGTCTCTGTATATTTTTCGTAACTATTTGTTTTTAATGTTTCATTGATTTGTTTTGTGTTACTGACATTACAATGTTGAAGGTTATTCTTGCCTAACTAAAAATACTCTCATACAGTTTAATTTCATTTTCATTAATTTCATTATTTAACTTCAATTCTGCCTGTAGACTTTTCTCCAACTATGCTGATTCATCTCTACTCGGAATCGTATGTATGCTGAAGGGGAATGTGGGTTGAGGACTAGCACCAAAAGAAAAAATAACAAACTGATAAACAATTACTCATCTTCTGCCTGCTGCAGGATTATGAAGCAGTCCAGAGAGGGATAATATACTGCCTTTAGTAGAGCTCCTTGGTGCAAACTACACATCAAGGCTGCTACAGAGGATGATCTACATGAGGCAAGAGTGTGTAGTGGTGTGGGAAAGCCTGAGCCTACAGCTCATGTCAGTGTGCATCCCATGGGGGCAGGAGCTCAGCACTCACTCAGTATGCGAGCAAATCCAAAGTCACAGAGTTTGATGACAGAGTGCTTTGTTATCAGGATGTTTTCTGGCTTCACATCACGGTGGATGCACTGAAAACAAACAAAAAAACCAAGGTTAGGAGCTTGCTTTAAACCTGGCTTGATAAAGAACAGATCGTTCAGGCCCTGCAGGGGGTGCCCAGCAATCATTCCTGCTGGAAACAGTCACACTTGCCTGGAAATTGAAGAGTTTAGGCCTTTTATAAACACCCACTTTATCCCTTTTATATTTCAAAGCGCTGCTATCAAGAGATATTTCAACAAAACATACAAAACAAGATCTGCTTATGAAGAAAGTACCAAAGATGATTTCCTCTCAAATTACTCAAGAATTAAAACTAAAACTCAAAAAGCACATTCTCTAAACCACAATACATAAAAATTAGAAGAATCACAATCTCAGCATCCAACTAATGTTTCTTTTGTATTCTGAGTCACAGCAGTCCCCTCTAGGGACCCAGTTCTGAATATGCATGTGGATAAAGACACTTTGTTGGATTGGGTCCTAGTTTAGGTTGTCCAAATAGACATTTACAAATAAATGAATAAATAAACAAATAACCTTTTGCTCCTAAGATTTTATAACCTACTCAGCAAATTACGAGTTTCCTGTTTCTAAAATTATTCAGTTCCTTCTCAGTCTACACAGGTTAATTTGTGTTTCTGCTGATTTATCAGCTGAAGATTTTAAAACATTGATTTTGCTGTCCTAGACTCTCTTTCAACAACAAAGTTCACAACACTCACTCTAAAGCCTAATTGAAGTCCAAGTGTTTGAATTTAGAAGGATAACTTTCATCCAGTTATAGCACTGTTTAAAGTGAGTGAAATTTTACTTATACCCAGCTTCATGAAATTGTCACTTGTGAGATGGTGAAATTCAGTTGTTAGAGTTGGAATATGCTTCTTTAGTAAATGTTACCAATATTGCATCCCAATTCCTGATACTTTTTGCAAGGCTCTGATTGATTTTGTGCAAATAAGTTCATTTTCCTTAAAATGAAGGTTTTTACATTAAGTTCATTAAGGAAGGTGTGTTCTCTTTAATGATCAATGAATTTTTACTTCATTTTAACAGTGTCCCTTACAAGCTCTCTTTACAGTTCTTAACAGTTTATGCTCTGTAACTTATTACTAGCTTTTGTTGGCCTGTATTGAGGATAGCTTTTCTGATACAGATAATTTTGTTCAGTACTTTTTGAGGGGTACATAAAATAAGGTCTTTGTGCTCAAATTATGCTAAATGTTTTCCTAAAATATCAAAGTGCTCAGGTTTAGGTCTCTGGATTTGTTGCATTGTTTCGTCCTGTGTATGATCTAGTGAAGACATGGCTTTCAATAAAAATCAGTAGCAAGTCTGGAGCATGCACAAACCTCACTTAGCAGGACTGACTGTGCAACTCCAGCATAATAAAATTTACTCCCTTTTTCTTTCAAAACCCAACCAAAGCTGATCCACACAGGTGTGCTTTACACATCAAGGAAGGTTAAATGAATGTTACATAGTTTACCTGCTGGTAAATCAGTAACATCAGAGTAGATAAACTTAAAAGACCATAGTGGGATCAGCTTGGCTCTTTCTCCCTCCTATCCACAGTGTGTTCTCATCTGGTCCCAAATTTGCTTTGCTTTGTTTCCATTCAGAGATTTGCCTATTAAAAATATTTGCAAGACTGGGCTTACAAGGAAAAGGATAAAAGGGAAAGTTTTCCCCCCGAATTTTAATGTACTCACAATTAAGGAATCAGAATAAAATTATTTCAGTGGTAACCACAATGGCTGTTAAAACACCAGCTGCTAAACATTTTTAAACACAGGACCCAGTAAACTCTATTTTAGACTATTAAAAGTACTCAACTGATGTTTTGAACTACTAATGCTGACTTGAACTTCTTTAGCTTTTCAGGGTGCCCCCTGGCGGCGCCGCGCGGCGCGGCCCCGCTCCGCACCCGCGGAGCTGCGCGAAGGAGCCGGAGTCAGCGGAAGGGTGAAGGCCCCCTACCCCTCCAAAACTAAGCTTGAAAATAAAAGAGACTTGTTAAGAGTTGCTGGAAACTTTGGGAAAAGCCACCGCGAAAGTTAGCGGCGGGGCCGGGTCGGGGCGCACCTTCCCGCGGGTGCGGAACGGGGCGGGTGCCGCTGGAGCAGTGGCGTGTCAACGCAAAAAATAGGGGGAAAGGGCAGAAACTTGGAAATGGAGAAGTCGGTGGATGCGAGGGTGAGGAAAGGCGAGCAGAAATTTTAGGGAAATGTGGTGAAACACAAAACAGATGAGCATTAGTGGTATTAATTTGATTAATATTTTATTTTTTATTATTAAAAAATATGTCAGACACTCCCACCTTTTTATCAGTTTATTTAGTATTTATTCATGGGTATATATGAGTAAGTAAATATGTCTTCTTCTTGCATTGCTCTTTATGTAGGCAAAACTTCTTACTTAAGCCAACCATTACATATCTAGCCTCTTACTAGGAATTCATGCCTGGAAGTTCAGTATAGTTCCTGATTTATGTTCTGCCCATGCAGGTGTACAAATGCCCACAGCACATACTGCCTCATAATAGGTCACAGCAGTTCTTCCCAAAGGCTACCTTTGATGTCTTGTAAAACCACCTTTCCCTCATCCTTCAGGAGATCTGGCATCACTTTGGGTGCTTCAGAGTGTCCCAAGCATTGATTTGAGACCCAATGTAGGGCACAGCTTGTGTGAGAGAGTAGAGAGAAGGATGAAACCAGTGAATGTCTTTTCCCTTGAATTTTTCTCAATCAAATGCAAAGGGTTTATATTTATAAAATTATATTTATTTATTTATAAAAGTTATTTAAGGGGAAATAACCCATATCTGGAGCACAGAAAAATACTATTTGTACATTACTCTCGCTTTCCCAAGAAGAAAACATTGCAGGCTCTGCAGCAAATAGAAAAATTAGGTATTTAAGAAGAGTAAATAAAATCAGCGGGGCCCGCCCTCTCCTCCCGCAGCGCCGCGCCGCGCCGCTTGGGCCGGGCCGGGTGCGGAGCGGAGCGGAGCCGAGCGGGCCGAGCCGCGCCGCGACCAGCCGCCTCTGTCGCGCCGTCCCTGCCGCCGGGACATGGAAGGCGTGCGGTCTGGCGGGGGTCCCCCCGCGGGCGGGCCGGGTTCAGGCTCGGGCTCGGGGTCCGGGTCCGGCTCCTTCCCGTCGCTCTTCCCGCCGGGGCTGCACGGTATCTACGGCGAGTGCCGCCGCCTCTACCCCGACCAGCCCAACCCGCTGCAGGTCACCGCCATCCTCAAGTACTGGTGAGGCGGTCGGGGCTGCGGCCTGCTCATCATAAGTCAATTCAACTTGACACCATATGACAAACTAATGCAATGGATCATTTCTATAACCACATTCTTCAAGTAATGAGCAATATTTCAGCATACAAACCAGAGCATCTATTGAGTATTAAATACCCATCACTTGCTCCAACAGCATCAGGTGGAGCCATTGGGTCAAGCATCTCCAGAAGAGGATATTTTTGTTGTCTTCTGTGCTAATTGATTAAACAGCATCATTCCAGCATTCTTTTCACAATATATAAATGATTTCCATAAAATACTCACTATACTTGTCAACAGTCTAGGAACAGTATGCATCCCAGCTGACAAATGTATGTGTTACTAAAACATGCGGGCCACGGGCGGTGCCATGGGCTCCAGCCTGTGCAAAGAGTGATGCTGGAAGAGCCAAGGTGCTAGAGCATGAGGCAAGGCACAGGGGCACCCTCGGGCACCGGGGGCCTGTGTGCCAGCTCGTGGCAGGGGAAGGGGATAGTTCAGGATGTCCTGGAGCCAAGAGCCCCAGCCATGGGGGGCTGTGTTGTGCCCACGGGGGAAAATCACCTCCTCTGCTTCACCAGCCTGTTCAGCCTGGTAATTACAATTTCCATAGGGCTGGAGGGTGCAGTAAAACACTTTTAAGCTTGTTCTATCATAAAGCTCACGCTCGGCACCAGAAGAAGTCGAAGTGTGTAATTGATAACCATCCACTCTGTGCTCTGTTGTTTTTTAATGAAAGAGGTAAAAAGATGAGCCAAATGGTCTTTCCTTCCTTCATCTCCAGAGGGAGCATCCATGATCTGCCCAGGGCTACATTTCCTACTGCAGCAAAGTCTTCGACACCTCTGGAGAGCTGCCTTCTTTCCAGTAATAAACTCTACAAATAGGAGGTGAGTACAGAAGTGTAGTCTTAGTAAAAATGGCATTAAGTTTTCTACAAAGTCACAAAAAAAGAAAATAATTCAACACTCAGTTTGTTCAGTCAATCTGAAAGCTACATATCCTCTTCATTAGACTGTCAGATAAAGTCACTCCTAAGAGGTAGTTTCAAAACTATAGGACCTCATTTTCATGTTGCTACAAATATTTGCTCACACTTTGACCACCCCCATGCACATACAAGCAAATAACAAATTAGATTTCTGAAACTGTTTTATACTATAGTCCAACATATTTTCATTCGTTCAAGCATGTCTAGAAAATATTCTTTTGAATATTTCAAATGATGACATTTTTGATTCCTCCTTCGACTTACTTCCCTACCTTTCCACAACTCCAAACCCTTCTTCTCTTTAAGACAAACATAATACTAAGAGAGGCTCTTTTACTTTCATATTTTCTCAGCAAGGGGTTAAACGGGGGGATGGGGATTCCGCTCCCCGAACTCCACTCGGGGCGACCCCCCTGTTGCCAGTGCAGTGACCAGTACAGCCTGGCTGAGAATAGGGAAAACAACCCAGGTGGTGACAGATGAAAAGGACACAAAGCATTGGCTTTCTTTTAGATCATCTATCTCTCTGGCTTTCATTGGGCAATACATTATGAATAGTCTGTGATTTTTTTAAAAACAGCAAATTTTGCTCAGAAGTTTTCCTGAAATAATTTAGTCAGGTATATTTGGCTGGATGAAAAAAAAATATTATATGTCTACAAAAATAAACACTAAAAACTTGATTTTTCTTTTCTAAAGGACTTTTTCTTTTGGAAGTTTGCTTGTTGCTTTTGTTGTTGTTGTTGTTTGGTTAGATAGTTTTGTGATTTAAAATAATTTCAAATAGGCAAGTGTTTCAGTAAAAACTTTTTTTCCATTTTGAATGGCTTCTGTTCACTAGTAGATAAGCAGTTTTTGACCCGAGATTGATGGGATTGATTTATTTCCATTTACCATTCACAAGTTTTCTGTCAACGGAAGTAATGATCTAGGAACCTACTAATCCTTAGGACAACTGCATGTTTCCTTGCAAAAGGCGAAGCCTTAAGAAACAGTCACAGCTTAGGGGCACGGTTAGAACCAACAGGACAAAAGGGTTCATGTTCCCAGCTGGGAAAACCATCCAAAGCTTTTCTAAAGTAATCTAATGTACCAAAGACCTCCTGATATCATAGATCTTTAAAAAAAAAAATAAATCACTGTAACTGAGCAAAAGCTGCAGCACTGAGCTCACCACTAGTGTGATAAATCAGAAGACCTACCATTTATAAACACATTTTAAAAAGAAGAAAGTACAACTGGGCTGCTTTGCTTACTTTGAGATTGTTGTGATAACCACAGTAAGCTTGGCTTTGTTCAATATAAAAAAAACCAAAACCCCAAGAACCAACCAACAAACCACAAAGAGATAGTAGAGTAAAATGAGACTCTGCTGATACAAAGGTGAGTATACAGTTTAAATCAGTTAATTAAGTCCTTGTTACTTGGTGAGCTTTTCTTTTGTTAATATACCATTAAGCACACACAGAACAGCTCTCAGCCTAACCTTAAACTCAAGAACAACAGCATCATACCTACTCTGCAAAAGATATTCTGCCCTATTTTAAATGAACAATATTAAAATGAGTGATGTCTTGTAATAATTGTGAAAGAAAACACCCAGTAAAACTTCTTGGTTTTCAAGAAATAAAATGCTAAACTCTTATGTACATCTTGGAGTAAATGGGAAGATAATTGAATATATTATTCTAAAGACTTCTAAAAAACTTTTGAAGGGAAGCCTCTAATTTCTTAAGATCAGAATGATTTTTGCTTTCTATACTCAGCCATTTAATTATGCTGTTAATTAAACTGTTCATTCTTGAAAATTTAGAAATAAAGCCTTAATACGTTTATTCCGTAAATTAAGGAATAAAGCCTTAATAAAAAACTCTTTATCTGAGTTTGAATCTTAATTTTGGTAAAATAAGTCAACCTTAAGAAATCTTGAACACAAAAAATAAATTTCTATAATTCTATCCTCGTCATTAATGTGAAGCAAAACTAAATACAAGCTTTACATAATTAATCCACTGACTTGTATATTTTTGCCACAGCAAAGAACAGTAGAGAAGTAGTTTGCCCTAAAAGAACTGTGCTCCCATCAGAGGTACTCTTGGACTTTTCAGAATTAATTCAGTTCCATCTGACATCACTTCTGTGTCCACCCTCTGTAAGCTCTGAAATGTTGCTTGTATTTTAAAGTATAAGTCAACCTAATACTGAGATTAAAAGTAAGGAAAAAAAAAATCTAGGTCACAGAAGACCACTGGAGAGGGTGGAAATGATCATATGTACCTGCAATACATATTTTTTTAAATTAATTTTTCTCTTCATTTGGGGTTTTCAAATATTTGAATTGTCTTCCTACACTGTATCAAAATAACTATTTGAACATAAAGAATGAAGAGGTCACTTTGGTCAGACCTCTATGAAATAATTTCTTCCTTGAAGGAAAGAATACTGAACATCAAATCTAATATTGCCTGCTGTGTTAATATTTTTTTTAAATATATGTATTTACAATGTTTGTAACAGCTTAGAACTGCTGACACACAGAATTACTGTGAGAGAACAAACAGGAGCAAGTCTTGCAGAGAACCAAGTGGTGCCAGTTAAATAGACAGCGTGGCTGGGGGGGGGTATTCATTTGCTCTATGGAAGTGGGGGAGAGAAAGGAAGGTCGAGTACCACAAAGCCACACTTGGCTGCTTACCCTCTGTATCTGGGACGTAAGAAGTCCTTCTATCAGAACATTTATGAATTTGTAAGAGAACACACCCGACCTGTGTGCAGTGGCAGCAAAGCTCTCTGCTCAACAGAACGCGGCAATATTTTTTGCCACTTCATTTTCTGCAGAAGTCACCTGCTGTGAAGTAGTCAACAAGAAGAGCAATACCGTGAACTGAAAAATGACAGAGGAAGAAAAACAATTACATATCCCTCAATCCTATGAGTAGTTAAGTATAGCCAAAACAAATATAATCCTTTTCAGCTAAGGAATTATATATTCTGCTGTCCTGCTGAGAATTTGAGATAATGTACATAACTCCGATGAATATGTTGAAGAAAGATGAACAAAGTTTCAAATAGATACAGAGATCATGTGGTTTTAAGAAGGCAAGGAAAGAGATCCAAAAGAACAGGTTCATTTCATTTGGTGAAATAAAGGCTGAGAAAGCATCTCATCCATGGCCCTTTACTTCTACTGAAAAAAAAAAAAAAAAAGAGAAGGCAAGATTCCACCCCCACTGGTAAGCACAGGAATTGGTGTAAGAAGTAGCATCCAACCACAAGCATCAGCTAGAGAAGTAGCTCCTGAAGTGTTCACAATAGAAATGTTTTCTGTACAGAGAGGCTCAAGGGGCTCCTGGGAGTACTCCTGTGTTAGTAACACTCCTTCTGACAAGAGTGTGAATCTCTGCTTTGATTTAGGGGAGCAAAGGGAAAAACGGCTTTTTTTTCTTCAAAGGCAGGTTTGAAAATGTAAATCAGAACAGAAATGCAAAGCAATTATGAGGTTGAAAAGAAGTAGCAGCTTAGCGCCACTTGTTGCTTGGTGGCCCTATTCAGTGAAACAAATTCAGCATACTGAGAGAACTCAATCCAGTTTGGAACCCCTGCAAGCTGTGTTGTCTGCTTTACCCTTGTACTGGAGCACTGTGAGGTAGAACATTTAAGTGTGCATTGTTTTCAGGGAGTAGGTGAGGCTGAGGTGCAATTCCCTGCTACAGAGAGAAAGGAGTGATGCCTGCTTGCAGAATACCTGTTACTTTCTGTCTGGGGATTAAAGGAGTGCCCACTACCCACCGGGCAGCTCATCTTCTCTCAATGGCACAAGAAAGGAGAGCTCTGTAAGAAGGTGTGCTATCTAATTGATTGTAAGGGGGTTTTATATGACAATATAGGTCATAAGATACCTGAACTAGTCAATTTAAGAATATAAAACTGTGGATTTCATGGCCCAGCAGAAAGATGAGGGTTCTAGTTTGTTCCCTAAGGCAGAAGTGCACACAGTTTTAAGTAGCAGGTTTATCACACAATCACAGAGTTCATATTACTCTGAGTCCTGCATATTTTTTTTCTTTTTTATTTTAAATAAAGGTGTTTTGATGGTGGGGTGGGGTTTTTTGTGGTTGGTTGGTTGCCTTTTGTGCCTTCTTTTAAATAGTACTCCTGTGACAAAAAATAAAGCAAGACAGGAAACAGATTATGGTTGTAAAATAAATAGTGAATCTCCAGAAATTTGTTAAGGTTTGAAGGTAGCTAAGGCCACAATTTAGTGCCAGAAGTAGGCCAGCCAAGTCACTACCATTGCCATGCTTATTTTTAGCTCAAATTACTAATTTCAGCCATTTAATAAAAGGCACCAAAAAGCAGAGTTAAGATCATGGATTAACAGTTTCCTTAAGGACATTTTATAAGTCAAACATCTGTTTTAACATTAGGCAACACCCTAGCATCAGATATGATCTACCCATCAGGCTTTTGCTTTCCAAGCATCCATCTTTTCCCAGTGCTGATGCACAACAGCTCCCCAAGCAACACTGATAAACACAATGACATCTTAGTAAAAAAAAAAAAGTGTGCAAATATTTATCCTCATGTATCCTTTTTTAAATCCTGTATTGTAGTAAGATAGTCCTAATATTATGTGGTGAAATAACAGTTAACTCCCCCCCAAACGTGATCTTACGGGCTTCCTCAATTAGCAGTGCAGCAGCTACTATTGCTTGTACACATGTTGGCCATCCTCTGCTGACTGGGTCTAAAAGTTTGGACATGTACCCCACAGGTTTCTTCCTACCTGCCCAATCCTGAGCTAACACACCATAAGCTGTTCCCTCGCTTATATTTACAAACAAAAAGAAAGTTTTCTTCAAATCTGGCAGGCTGAGGACGGGGACATTGACTAAATCCTCTTTCAGAGCGTCTAATTGTTTTTGATCTGTTACGTCCCATTTTAAGAGACCATCTTTAACTAACATCATCCCTTCAACATGACAGATCTAGTCAACGGTTGATTACAATTACAACCCAATGAGATTTTTTTTGCTTGTTTCTCCAGAAAAAGTTATGGCAGCAACGTGTTAGAATGATTTATCTTATATACACACTTATTTGTAAGGCATTAATGTTAACCAAATAGTGTGTATTACCTATATACATTATATCATACCATCATGCACCTGTTGTCTTCTCTATGTAGCATTATACAATGAGATCAGAACTTCATTTGAGAGATATTCCTCATAATTATTACCCATGGAAATCTGTAAGGATTTCTGAATATAATTAATGTCTTCTGGGCTTTTTCAGAGTTCCTTTTAACTTTCACAGCATTTGAGTTTCTGCTTTGAAAATATCAGAATCAGGTACTGAGGATGTGAAAAGGCTGTACTTAACACTCATAAGGCTTTTTTTAGTTTGAGTGCTAGTCTTCCTAATATCATTGCAATGCAAATATGTGCTACTATTGCCATTTAACAGATGGAGAAGTAAAGAGCAGAGATACCAAGTTCTAGTAAGGAACACTGACATCTAAAGCAGAGAATGACTGGGGTGTCCAGGTTATTAAAAAACATTGAATAAACTTTACTCACTATAAACATCATTGTAACTGACTGCACACTGCAAGTCTAAAAACAACAACAAAAAAAGCTCAGAATAAGGTTTACTTATAAAAAAAAAAGCTGTATTAGAACAAGAGTGGGAGATTTTATAACAGACAACAAAACAAAACTTAAATCTGTAAACTTTGTGTAAAACTAACATCAGGAAGAACTGTGAGATGACTTGCAGGCAAGGATAATATTCAGTTAACTATAAAGTGTTTGGACAAAAATGTGTTGCTATGTGAAATGAGTCAGTGAAGTTACCACCAATCTTAGCAGACAAGCCTTGGAAGACTAAAATTAAATGGTCAGTGTGCAGTGAAGGATAATACAGATGTCTGTTATCTAGCTCTGAGTGTGCTGATAGTATCTGTTAGCAGAGGTGAGTTTAGATTAGGTGATAAAAAATTGCAGTGTGAAATCATCACCATGACTAACAGGCACTTATCACATGGCCTCTACATTTTTATCATAATCTAGAAAAGTCACTCTCTTCCTCAAAATGGATGGCTATTTTCCTGCACATAGCCATAACATACACTTTCTATTTTTACCAAAAGTTTTGACAATCATCAAGCTGACTTGATTCTTTTTCTAAAGCATGTCCCTAACAGTATATCATAAAGTGTAACATAAATTTTGCAGATCTTAAAACTACCTGCATTTGAAGGCATCCCAAAAGTGTAGTTCTAAGTAGCTGTCACCAGAGTTTCCAAAGATTGCCCTACAGCATGTATGTTTGCATTCCAGATGTATTACACTATGGCAAAATAAATGCAATAGGAGTTAATTAATATAATAGTAAAGCACATGAAAAAAATCTTACTATCCAGAATAACAAAACTCCAAAATACTTTGTCATCCAGCGAAGCAAGGCAAAGCCCAAATAGTGTAAATAAAAGCACAAAAAAGATATGGCCATCACATGCCCACAACTGAAGAATATTACAGATATGTTATAAATAACATTTTCAGTGTCAGAGAGAAGTACTGTCAAATGCTACAAAATCATTCTTCATATCATTTCATTAGATAGACAAAGATTCTAGAAATCTGCAGTGGAAGAATAACACTGCTGTTTTTGCTGTTAATCTATGGCTACTCATTTAGTGATATTCTAAAAAAAAGACAAATCTAGATAAGAATATGCACACACTCTCCTTGTCTCTATTTGTTTTTATTGTCTCCTAAAACAAAGCAGCAGCAAAACTTCCTTGTGCTATTGCCAGAGACATGCAAGGAACAAGATGACTACCAGCATCAGTCTTTTCCTTGGCCTACTCCTGTAGCTTGGCCTGAGAATGGCATCAAGATGCAAATGTGTGCTGTTGGCAGCAGAGAACATGCAGAAGTGTTCTTCCTTTTGTTTATGTTTCTTACTTGTGGTTTTTGTCACCAAATTCTCATTTGTAAGGCCCCATAAGAGGTGAGAGTTTCACAAGTTCCTATGGATCTTTCCTTTTCCTCCTCCAACTGGCTCACCGTCAAGTTACCATACACAGGTTTTGTTTGCACAGGGTAGCTGTTGATGGGAAGGCAGTTTCAGCAGAGACGATAAGGATCACAAACGCACCTTGATTTCCTTGTCTCCTCTGAATCAAATGTGTAGGGCTGCAAGGCTAGAAAGCATGTGTAGAAGAGAGTACCTGCTCCTTTGCCACGTTTGTAATTAGGAAGTCAGGTTATGTGTCTCTGACACTGTTCTTCAACATCTTTTTTGTGTCACCATCATCACTATCCACTGACAATTATAAGGAGGGTGGTGAAGCCCTTTTTGCCTTATCAAACCTAAAGCATTGAAGTTTTTGGGGTTCAAACCGGGGTCTGCCCGTGCGTGCGCGTGCTTTCGCTGCGGGGGGCTGTTTCGGTCTGGTCGGGGGCGTGGTCTGGGAGGGGGTGGGCGTTGTTTGGGATGAGTGGGCGTGGTTTGTGCGACCGGGGGCGTGGTCTGGGAGATCGAGGGCGTGGTTTGGGGTAAGTGGGGGTGGTTTGGGCGGTCGGGGGCGGGGTTTGGGAGGGGGTGGGCGTTGTTGAGGATGAGTGGGCGTGGTTTGGGAGACCGGGGGCGTGGTTTGGGAGGGGTGGGCGTGGTTTGGGAGAGCGTGGGCGTGGTTTGGGATGAGTGGGCGGGGTTTGTGCGACCGGGGGCAGGGTCTGGGAGGGGGTGGTGGAATGGGCTGCCCAGGGAGGTGGTGGAGTCACCATCTCTGGATGTGTTTAAGCATCGCTTGGATGTGGTGTTGGGGGACATGGTCTAGGGGTGAACTTGTAGAGTAGGGCGAATGGTTGGACACGATGATCCCAAGGGTCTTTTGCAACCTAAATGAGTCTGTGATTCTTTGATTCTGTGATGTCACAACTCCATGAATAAGGAGGCAAGCACCTGTTTTGTGCAGGTCTTTGTGATGTCAGAGGTGGATGAGTAGGAGATGATCATGGAATAGGACTTGGATTTTGCAGGGGTTTGTGATGTCACAGCTGAGTAGGGCATGGGGCAGGAGCAGGGACCTGGCTTGTCAGGCCTTTGTGACATCAAAGTTACAGTACTCGGTAGGTGATCACGGCTGGTGCATTCATCTGTGGCATCACAATTACAGTATTCATTAGTTGATCACGGCTGCTGCAGGCTTTTGTGACATCAGAACTCCAGCAGTAGGTAGGTGATCACGGTTGGTGCGGGACTGTGTGACACCACAGCTCTAGGGGTAGGTAGGTGATCATAGCTGATTCAGGCCTTTGTTGCTTCAAAGTTACGGTATCGGTACGTGATCACGGCTGCTGCAAACATATGTGACATCACAGTTACAGTATTTGTTAGTTGATGACGGCTAGTGCAGGCATTTGTGACATCACAGTTACAGTATTTGCACCAGAGGCTGGGGGGCAAGATGGGAGAGGGGATACAGCCAACCTGAGCTGACCAGTGGGATATTCCATACCATATGACGTCAACTATAAAGGGAGAGGGCAGGAGGAGGATGGGGGGGCATTCAGATTTGTCCTCCAAGCTGCTGATATGTGTTTCTGGAGCCCTGCTTCTTGGACTCGGCCTGACATTGCCTGCGGACGGGAAGTAGAGAATAACATCTTAGCTATCATAACCCACGGCTATTTGTGTCTTATTCTCTTCCTGCTTGCCGTGCTGACGGGGGTTGGGGGCAGTGATAGAAGGGCTTGGTGGGCACCTGGTGCACAGCCAGGGTCAACCCACCACAAGGAGGCTCAGGGGAGACCTTCTGGCTCCCCACCCCATCCCTGGGGGGAGGGCCCAGCCCCTGGAGATGCTGCTGCTGAGGGACACGGGGCAGTGTCCCCGGACTCAGGGGGTGGGCTCCAGGAGCCCCAGGGTCTCCCCCACCCCATTCCCTGAACCCCCCAGGCCCTGCGCATCCTCCTGCACGCCCTGGACAGCCGGGCCAACTGCTACCAGCGCTTCATCCAACCCCTGCTCTCCGTCAGCGCCGACTTCTACATCCGCGTCTTCGTCAGGGTCTTCACGGGGCAGGCGAAGGTCAAAGCCTCGGCCAGGTCAGCTTTGGGGGGTGAGGGGGTGACAAGGGACACCCATTTTTGGCATTCCTTGCACCATCTTGGGGGCTCCTTGCACCATCTTGGGGGCTCCTTGTCACCATTTTGGGGATCCTTGCACCATTTTTGGTGTTCCTTCCACTGTTTTGGGGCTCCTTGCACCATCTTGGGGGGCTCCTTGCACCATTTTGGGCCGCCTTCCAGTATTTTTTGGTGTTCTTTCCGCCATTTTTGGGGCTCTTTCCGCCATTTTTGGGGCTCTTTCCGCCATTTTTGGGGCTCCTTCTGCCATTTTGGGGCTCCTTGTACCATTTTTGGCATTCCTTGCACCATCTTGGGGGCTCCTTGCACCATCTTGGGGGCTCCTTGTCACCATTTTGGGGATCAAATTTCCTGCCCAATTTTCCACCAAATTACCCAACAAATTTGCCACAAGTTTCCCAACAAATTTCCCAACAAATTTCCTGCCCAATTCCCCACCAAACTTCCCACCAAACTTCCCAACAAATTTCCCAACAAATTTCCCACCAAATTTGCCACAAGTTTCCCACCAATTTTCCCACCAAACTTCCCACCAAATTTCCTGCCCAATTTCCTCCCAAACTTCCCACCAAGTTCACCACCAAACTTTCTGCCAAAATTCCCACTGAATTCCTCGCTGAATTTCCCACTGAATTTCCTTCCAAACTTCCCACTGAATTTTCTGCCCTATTTCCCAATTCATTTCCCACAAAAGGACTGGTGGGACGTGGTGGCTGGAGGTTCTCTTGGGCTTAGCGACCACAAAATGATTAAGTTCCCAATCCTTAGTGAGTAAGGTGGGGGGGTTAGAAAAACCTCCACCATGGACTTCCTGAGGGCAGACTTTGGCCTGTTCGGGATATTGGTTGAGAAAGCACCTTGGGAGACAGTCCTAAAGGACAAAGGGGTCCGAGAAGACTGGACGATATTCAAGAAGGAAATCTTAAAAGCACAGGAGCAGGCTGTCCCCATGTGCTGTAAAACAAAATGGCAGGGAAGATGACTGGCCTGGCTAAACAGGGAGCATTTGCTGGGCCTCAGGGGAAAAAAGGAGGATTTAACAGACCCTACACACACGAATGTCCCGTCAGCTCTACCTGTGAAGAGAAGCATTGCCACTAGAAACATAACTGCCATCCCCTGTCCATCTTCAACCAGGTCACAGAGCTGCTTCAGACCAGAGGCAAAACCTGTCCTAGAAAGCCAGAGGTCTTCAAGGCCCTCCAACCCGGCTGCAGTTCTGGGGAAGGCAGTGCACCCTGCCTGCAGAGCAGGCTGAAGCACCTCTGGGCACACCTGTTCAGTGACAACCCTGCTGGGAAATGGCACTGCCCAACAAGCAGCTGCCCATGTTTTTCCATGCTCACCCCAACACAAGATGAAAATCCACCAGAGCTCAACACAGAAACATAGCAAGGCCACACATGTGGAAGCAAAAGAAAACAAAGATTTATTCTCTACTTCCCATCAGCAGGCGCTGTCTGGCCCCTTTTCCAGGAAGCAGGGCTCCAACGTGTAGTGGTTGCTCTGGAGGACAAGCGGATGCTCCCCCCGCCCCCCCTTCCTCCTTTTCCTAGTTTTTATTGTTAAGCTGATGTCATATGGTGTGGACTATCCCTTTGGTCAGTCTGGGTCAGCTGTCCCAGTCGTGTCAAGATCTTCTCCACCCCATTCCATTGCGGGGGGGGGGGGGTACGTTGGAAACCCAGCCTTGGTGCTGTGGGGGCCCGGCCCAGCAGTAGCCCCAACCCGGGGGTGTAACGCCTTTATCCATACCGTTTGTTCATTGTTTCATTAGGGAGAACTAATAAAGTGTTTTGTTATTGTTCCTTGGAGTCATTGTCATGACTCTGCTTCCCTGGTGGCCCTGCCCTGCAGGGACAGCCTCTTTCAGGGGATCACAAAGATTCACCTCCCTCGTTGTCCACTGAGTGGGATGAGACAACGCCTCATCCCTGGAAGTGTTTAAGACCAGGCTGGATGAAGCTCTGAGCAACCTGGTCTACTGGGAGGTGTCCCTGACCATGGCAGGGGGATTGGAACTAGATAATATTTAAGGTCCCTTCCAACTCAAGCCATTCTATGATTCAATGTTTAAATTAGAAACAGGTTCTTTCCTTGTTTGCTTTCTGGCTTGATATTTTTCTATCTTCTCTCTGTACTGGGATTGGATTGAATTATGCAGCCCATGTGAATTTTCCTCTGTACTTATTTCTTCTTCAGGTTTCTTTAAAATGCATTTTCCCAATAGGGTCTGTCCTTGGCTTTTAGACCTCTCTTGATAGGTTTCAAAATGTTTCTCTGGCGATTTTCTTCCATTCTGCCTCATTCCATGTCTTAGCATGCATTAAATCCCTACCACAGAAATACTTACTACGCATTGACAAATCTATATATTAAATCTCTGTCCTGGTTTGAGTGAGAGCAGAACTAACTCTGTTCAGCGATTTCACTGTCCAAGACCAAAGCCAGGACCACATCCAGGACCAGACCCAGGATTAGACCCAGGACCAAGACCAGAACCATGTCCAGGACCAGACCCAGGATTAGACCCAGGACCAAGGAGGTAACTACATCCAGGACCAGACCCAGATTAGGACCAGGACCAAGACCAGGAGCGTGTCAAGGGCCCAGGACCAAGGTGGTGCCCACATCCAGGACCAAACCCAGGATTAGGACCAGGACCGAGACCAGGAGCACGTCAAGGACCAGGACCAACGGGGTGCCCACGTCCAGGATCCGACTCCGGATTAGGACCAGGACCAAGACCAGGAGCACATCAAGGACCAGGACCAAAGTGGGGCCCAACTTTAATATGATTTTAGTTTTTAAAATCATCCCCAGTCATCATTCCACAGGCTCTTGTTCAAAATGTGTAGACTTCTCCAAGACAGTTGTGGGTTGTAGAACGTTAGTTTAATTTCTCACAGTTCTGGAATTAAACCCTTTGGCTTTTGTTGCCCTTCACTATAGAGAGAGCACAGTTTTTAGTTAATGACTAGTTATATGAATGCCTCAATGTGTATGTGTGGGGAGAAACTTGACATTTAGAAAGCACAAACAGAGCAAATATGTCATTTGTGTTTTTTGTCTTTACTCCTGTCCCGGTTTAGGGTCAGGGCAGCCCCTTAGACCTATAACAGACGCTCTCTGTTAGGCTGGGAGTGCGGAGCCGGGCCAGACCCTGAGCGCGGCAGCGTCGTTTGCCCGTGGGGACTTACTAGTCACTTGCCAGGGAAAAGGGGTCCGTGTGCTGAGGCCCAAAACGTGTATCGCTCGAGTAGAAACTCGTGATTTTTACCGGCTCTGAAGAGAGAGCTCAGAGCACTGTTGGCTGTTGAGACATAACCCATTCGCCAGCTGAAGTCTCAGTAACGCACAGTTTGTTGTTTGCTGTTGCATCAGCAACTCAGCCGTGACCCACCTAGCAAAAGAGCCGTACCGGGCAGCGTTAAATAAAAATGTGTGTGTGTGTGCGCAGTGTGAAGTCACAGCTCAGGTTCAGTTTTCTTTTTTTTTTTTTTTTAATTTTTTTTTTATTTTTTTTTTTTTCTCCAAGTGAGGACTAATCCCATTCCTGGGCCTGCTCTCTTTTCCCTTCCTGCATTAGAGATTGGCTATAAGGAGAAGGCTGACGGCTGCAGCATGAAGCGCATTATTACCTTGTGATTCCATGACCCTCCTCTATGCATCCCTAACTCTCGAAAGCTGATTCAGCTTTCAGCTAGTGCTCTGGTGAGTCCTCTGCTGCAACAGAAGCTCCTAACTGGTATGTCTTTTTTTTTTTTTTTTTCCTCCCTTCTTTCCCGACCCTTTTCTCCCTCCATTGCCTTTAACCGCTACCAGCTCAGCATCAGTTTCCTTTTTTCTTGGTCTTTATTCTTTTTCTTTATTTTATTTGCTTTCCCTGCTTGCATTCCCAATCTCTAGTAGAGGGAACATGCTCAGCATGCTCCTCTGCACTGTGTGTGCCTCCAGACTCATCCTGCTCTGCCAGTGGAGCCTTGTCTTACCAAAGCATCTTCTGTTTTCCAGGGTAACAAAGGGCAAGGTGGTGTCAAAGGGGAAAAGGTGAGACTGGCCAGCACTGCAGCGCAGCGTAGGAGGGGAAGAAGTGCTGGCTCTCTTTTCACAGACTCCCAGCATGGTGGGGGTTGGGAGGGCCCTCTGGAGCTGCTCTGGTGTCCCCCCCCTGCTCCATCCGGTTATGGGGGTGCTTGGAGGTTCTGGAGGGGTTGGGGGTCAACCGGCGGCAGCCAAGGGTCATAAGATGGAGTTCTTGAGGTGGCTCCTGAAGTTCTTCAGATGTTTGGGACCAACTGGAAGCAGCCTGAGGTGGCTGGGACGTAGTTATGGAGGTGCCTTGAGGTTCTCAAGATGTTTGGGGTCAACCGGCAGCACCCAAGGGTCATAAGATGGAGTTAAGGAGGTGGCTCCCAAAGTTCTTGAGATGTTTGGGACCAACTGGAAGCAGCCTGGGGTGGTTGGGATGTGGTTATGGGGGTGCTTGGAGGTTCTGGAGGGGTTGGGGGTCAACCGGCAGCACCCAGGGATATTAACCATCGGTGCCAGCAGAGTAGGGAGAAAAAATGAAATAAGAGTATCTAAAAGTGGGCTTTGCCCCAGATAGTCAAACACTGTTCTATTTAAGGCAACTTAAGCAATCCAGTGAAGAATTGCTGGTATCAAGACAGTAGCATTTCAACCAGAAATGAGGGATTTTATCTCTTTTTCTTCATCAAGCCACACTCCAGCCCTTCTGCAGTTCCTGGCAGAAGCCTATCTACCTGTTGTAAAATACGACAGCCTCGGCAAAGCTGAAGAGCCTCTTGGAGGGAGCCTGCTTTGGCAGAGCTCAGAGGGAAAGACAAACACTGGTTTACAAACCGTGAAGAGCTGCTAAAATACCGTATTTTGTAGGCACATAAAGCTGTCTCTGCGTAGGATTTCGTCACAGTGTAAAACTCAATCACCAAAGTTACTCAGCAGGCATTCTTTTATTTTGTGTCGCCGGACGCACAGGGGATCACTCCTCCAAATGTGCATCCCGATGCGAGCTGGGTACACAGTTTATAGGCAGACTAAACATACAGAGTCATTATATTTCTCAGAAAGGGCAATCTTATGCTAATGAGTTCCTAGAATTCATTTACATAGTCCGAGCAGGCATAATCAAATTAGAGTTAGGGTCTTTTCTCCCCCCGGGGGTCTTCCATGACCTCTGGTGGGCGTTTACTTCATCTTCTCCATCCTGACCAACCTGATTACCTTCTACAACAAAATCACCTACTCGGTTGATGCAGGGCAAGCAGTGGACATTGTCTACCCAGCCTTTTGACATGATCCCCCACAGCCTCCTCCTAGAGACACTGACACGTTACAACCTAGACAAGTGGTCTGTGTGGTGGGTGAGGAACTGGCTGACAGGCCACACCCAGAGGGTGGTAGTCATCCGTTCCTTCTCAAACTGGAAACCAGTCACAAGTGGGGCTCCCCAGGAATTGATATCGGGCCCAACACTATTTAATATTTTCATAAGTGATTTGGATGCTGGGATCAAGGCCACTCCAATGAAGTTTACAGATAACACCAAAATGAGCTCCATTTCTCCTATTTCTCTATTTCCCTCCTATTTTCCTCCTATTTCCCTCCTATTTCTCTCCTATTTCTCTATTTTCCTCTTATTTTCCTCTTATTTCCTTCCTATTTCCCTCCTATTTCTCTATTTCCCTCCTACTTTCCTCCTATTTCCTGTCTCTTTTCTATTTCTGCTTTATTTCCTTTGTTTCTCTTCTATTTTCCCTGTATTTTCCTGTATTTCTATTTGTCCTCTTTCCCTTTTATTCTCTGTTTCCCTTTATTTTCCTCTGTTTTGTCCCCGTTTCCCCCCCGTTTTCTCGGCTTCCTCATCATTTTTTCTGTATTTCTCCCTTCTTTCTTTGCCATTTGAGGCTAACTAAACCTCAGGTGAATACACAGTTCCACGTCACAGGGCAGACACTGCATCAAGAGGAGCGTGGCCAGCAGGTCAGGGGAGGGGATTCTCCCCCTCTACTCCATTCTCCTGAGGCCCCCCCCGGAGTACTCGGTCCAGTTCTGGAGCCCCTGTCCCAGGAAGGCTATGGATATGCTGGAACGTGTCCAGAGAAGGGCCAGCAGGATGATCAGAGGGCTGGAGCACCTCTCCTGTGAGGACAGGCTAAGAGAGTTGGGGTTGTTCAGGCTCATCTTCAGCTG
The DNA here is from genome assembly GCA_024336885.1 of Actenoides hombroni. Taxonomy (NCBI): domain Eukaryota; kingdom Metazoa; phylum Chordata; class Aves; order Coraciiformes; family Alcedinidae; genus Actenoides; species Actenoides hombroni. The sequence goes on from WUAM01001943.1 coordinate 43,319, forward strand.
GCTATCGATCAACCCCGCTAGGTTCTTTGCAATTTACTCTAGAGATAAAAGCCCAAGCATAGGTGGGACCTTCAAATACTGGGACACACATTTAGCCAAAGCCACCTGGCTAATTAACACAAGAGGATCTGCCAATCAAGCTGACACTGCCCAATCAAAATTCCCACCTGATGTAGAAGGGATTAAAGTCCCTGTAGTGCACATGAAGTATGTCTTAGGGAAGATGGTCTGAGTCAGTCCTGCTTCAGGCAAAGGCAAACCCATCCATGGGATTATTTTTGCTCTATTACCTGGGTACACCTCGTGGGTGATGTGGGAGGATGGAGAAGTCCAATGTGGACTGCAAGGGGACTAATTTTGGGTGAGAACAGCCAATGAATTAAATGTATGTATGTAAATTGTTAAATAACCTCATGGCGGATTGATGTTGTGATTTGCAGAGGGACCAGGTCTGCTGAACAGAGCGGCTGTCCTCTCTCTGCATTCAGGGACAGGCCCTTTGCCTCTCAGCACCCACAGTGTGTGTCTTGAAGGGCAGCAGAAATCACAACACCTCCAGAAGTTCTTCCCCAGTGTTGTGGGGCAACCAGAACAAAATAAGCACAACAAACCCCTCAGCTCTGCTCTGCTCTCCAGTGACTCAGGAGTGACAACGCTGCAGAGCTCTTGGCTCTCCCTACGGGGTTTGATCTGAGATCCCCCAGTCTTCCTATTTGCCTGTGGCGGTGGGGCAGGAGTGACTCCTGCGGAGCCCCAGCGGCCCGGTGGTAGTAGGTGGCGTGAGCTCCGGCTTGGCCCAGGGTCAGGGTGCCGATCCAGTTGGGTGCTGGGCGGGGGAGAGGGGACGTCAGGAGAGGTCCTGGTGGCCACCAGGATGTCCTCCCAGTGTCCTCCCGATGTCCTCCCAGTGGCCCTGGGCCTTTGTGGTCTTCACGCGGTGGCCTCGTGATGTTCTCATGGTGGCCTCGTGATGTTCTCGTGGTGGCCTCGTGATGTTCTCGTGGTGGCCCCGTGATCTTCACGCAGTGGCCTCATGATCTTCACGCGGTGGCCGCGTGATGTTCTCGTGGTGGCCTCGTGATCTTCCCGTGGTGGCCTCATGATCTTCCTGGATCAAGATGTGCATCAGGTTGACCTTCCAAAAATGAATATCCCCTCTCCCTGCAGCAGTGGGCTACTTATAGCTCTCCTGGTGGGGCATGGAGACTGCTCTGGTGTCGGTGCATGTGTGGCCAGTGCCTGTACAGAGGCTGAACTGTATTTTTCCACCAACAGTGGCTAACAGCAGTCACCCCCCCTGTTGCACCTGAGTGGGGGTCTTGGGGCACCTCTGGTGGGTCTTACTTCATCAATCTTCAGCTCCCTTATCCCGTCCTTGAGGTGTCCTTTCATTGTTTGGTTCCTGATATCTCTCGCCAGACAACAAGGAGATGGCTAAGACTGTCCGACTGCCTGACAGGTCCTGCTGGGAGTGGGGGCCCCAAAACCAGCCCCGGAATTCGAGGGGTGGCATCCCCAGTGCCCAGTCCAGGGGGACAGTCCCTGCCCTGGTCCTGCTGGCCACACCAGTGCTGCCACAAGCCAGGATGCCTTCTTGGCCGTGGCACTCTCTGGCTCATCTCCAAGCCTTTCCCGCTGGGCATTTTCCAGCTGCTCTGCCTGTCACAGGTTAGGGTCAGGACAACCCCTCAGACCTCTGTTTAACAGACTATTCCTCCCCGGGTGTATTTTACATTTCTCCTCGGCTGCATTTCTGTCCTTCCCTGGGTGTATTCTTGGTTTTACTTGGTGGGTTTTCCCTTTTCTCTATACTGGGCTCACTGACCCATACTGGGAGCACTGACCCATACTGGGAGCACTGGTCTATACTGGGAGCACTGATCTATACTGGGAGCACTGACCCATACTGGGAGCACTGACCCATACTGGGAGCACTGGTCTATACTGGGAGCACTGACCCATTCTGGGCGCACTGACCCATACTGGGAGCACTGGTCCATACTGGACGCACTGGTCTATACTGGGAGCACTGACCCATACTGGGAGAACTGGTCTATACTGGGAGCACTGGTCTATACTGGGAGCACTGGTCCATACTGGGAGCACTGGTTCATACTGGGAGCACTGACCCATACTGGTAGCACTGGTCTATACAAGGTTTGAGGAGGGGGGGGGGCAAATTCGGGCGTCGAAGGAAAGTTTGCCGGTGGTTTGAGGGGGAAGGAGGTGCCGGGAAAGCCTCGGACGTGGTTGGTGGGATCCAGCTTGGTCTGGTGGAACCTCATCCCATCCATCCCATCCATCCCATCCATCCCAAGAGCCTCCAGCAGCTCAACAGTGCCCCCCAGCTCGGTGTCCTCTGCCAAGCTGTGACTCCAGCTCCTCACCCAGCAACGTTCCTCAGAACCCCTCCTCCCCCCAGCAAACACAAACCACATTTTGAAGCAGATTTTCTTTTCTTTTTTTTCATCTTCTAGGCACCCAGGTCCACCCCCTCCGAGGTGGGACTGAAAGAAAGGCAAAAGGGCATCCTTGCTTTGCAAGCCATGGCCTGGGCTGTCCTGCCAGTCTATTTTGGTCTTTCTTTTCTGTTATCCTTTTCTTTTGCAAAAGTCCATTGTCTTTTTCTTTGCAAGAGAAGGTGCTTCTCTAGCAGATGGGATGGGATGCTAATGCTGCTGTTGAGCCAAGGCTCTTGAGCAAATAATAAACATTAAGTAGCATAACAAAGAAACTTGCTTCAAGGACTAATGAAACTAAAATCCCTTCTAGACAAAAGGCCACCCCAAAGCTTGTGGTGTTACTGGTGTCTCTCACAACAGACCCTTTCTTCCAGGGCTGAAATCAGTCAGGATGGGTCCAGCCAAGGTTTGGGCTCCCACCAAAGATCTTCTCCTTGGCCCACTCAGCTGGATCATGACCCGCTGATGAGTCCAACCAAGGTTTGGGTTCCCATCAAAGATCTTCTCCTTGGCCCACTCAACTGGATCATGACCCGTTGATGGGTCCACACAAGGTTTGGGTTCCCACCACAGATCTTATGCTTGAGTCATGGAGATGGGTCATGACCCATTGATGGGTTCACACAAGGTTTGGGTTCCCACCAAAGACCTTCTGCTTGGCCCACTCAACTGGGTCATGACCTGTTGATGAGTCCGGCAAAGGTTCGGGCTCCCACCACCAACCTGCTGCTCATGTCCAGTACTGGTTCACCCAGTTTGGCTACTGGTTTTCCCAGTTTGGTTACTGGTTTGCCATTTTTTGGTACTGGTTGGCCCATTTTGGGTCCTGGGTGCCCATTTTGGTTACTGGTTCACCCAGTTTGGTTACTGGTTTCCCTATATTGGTACTGGTTTGCCCCTTTTTGTTACTGGTTTGCCCCTTTTTGGTACTGGTTTGCCTATTTTGGCTACTGGTTGCCCAGTTTGGTTACTGGTTTGCCCCTTTTTGGTACTGGTTGGCCCATTTTGGGTCCTGGGTGCCCATTTTGGTTGCTGGTTCCCCCATTTTGGTTACTGGTTCGCCTATTTTTGATACTGGTTGGCCCATTGGGGGGGCATTCTGTTTTGTCCTCCAAGCGGCTGCTGCGTGTTCCTGGAGCCCTGCTTCCTGGACTTCGCCCGACATCGCCTGTGGACGGGAAGTACCGAATAACATCTTATCTATCATATCCCATGGCTCCTTGCGTCTTATTCTCTCCCTGCGTGCCATGCTGACGGGGGTTGGGGGGAGTGACAGAAGGGCTTGGTAGGCACCTGGTGCCATGCCAGGGTCAACCCACCACAAGTCTTAACTTCCAATCTTTGCTGAGGCATTTTTTTTCTTTTTCTTTATTCCCCTTTTTACCCTCTCCTGGGAGGGAAGGGGGCTAATATAGAGAAATCCTGCTCTGTGTTTCATTTTTTTTTTTTTTCCTTCTCTGTACATTGTTTCTCGTCCATACAGCTTCTAGAGGTGCATAAAATAATAATAGTAAAAAAAAATAATTAAAATCTCATCAGCATGGTACCATTTCTTTTCTTTTTGCTTTTAACTTGTCTAACACATTGTTTGCCCTGCTATGTGATGTAGATTTCTAGAAGGTATACAATGAAATCTTCTTCTACAAGTCCTAGTTTTCTGGAACGTCCAGAACTCCAGTCACATTTATTTACACAAAGAAAATGCTATTTATTGTGTGCAAGCAGGACACATTAACAGGCAGAGTATATCTCAACATAAATGTGAATCTCTTTGCCTTGCCATTTCAACATGTTTAAGAACATACAATGCACTTGGATCAGTCAGCTATTTACAAAAAAAAATAAAAAATAATCATCAAATGCACAAAGAAAAAAAAATAAGGACAAAGTCTGATAAAATATATTAACTGAAAATGGCTTCAGAAAACACTAAGAGAAAAAAAAAAAGCTTGCATTACATATAGTATGGTAAATCCATACAGCTCTGCTGCATCCCAATGTACTCAGTTCTCAGGATGTCATCTATATTTTTCTCTTCGGACTACTGTTTGAAGATGCAACAGAATAAATGCCAAAGATGGCATATCTAAATCGCTCCTTTTCAGTGAGAGGAGGTAAACAGCTTGACTGCCCGCTATTAAAAAAATTAATATATATATATACACACGGAGAAGCATGCACACAGAAAATATATAGAACCACAAGAGAGCTCAAACACTCAGTTTTATACTCTCTGGTTTGACAGATTGCAAAGGTGAAATGCCTTGCCATCTCCCCAGCCTCCTCTCCTTTGACATTTAATACTCAGTCCTTCTGTATTCTTAATAAAAAGAAATACTCAGTCACACTGAAATAAGTGACTGGAAACTATTGCGCTTCTCTCTACAGATACGCCCAGTTTATACTGCTATCAGACCCTGACACTTGAATAAGAAAGCCTGATTATATTTCATACTGGCTGTTACAGAGATCTGCTACTCAGACGCTTTATAACCTTTCACGGGTTGTAGAGTTTGATTTCCGCACATCAGGAATTGTAAACTTTTGAACTTTAAGAAAGTGTGCAGGCTTAATAGACTTTTGCATATTAACTTCTCCTCCTAGGGGAGGCATAGAGTTAATGAAACATAGGGTGCATGATGTGGGGGGGTGTACATGGTAAGAGGGGATATGTAATAGGGGGATCAGGAAGTCTGTACCTTCCTAGTACCTCAGACAATGGGGAAAGGAAGAGGGTCATATTTGGCTGGGAAACTAGGATAAAAGAGGGGCTGCACCCTCTGGCAATTTGAGAGACCCCACCGGGATATGCCTGGTGGACTCTCCCTTTATTTCGTTGGTTGGGTGATGCGGTGGTTGGTTGGGTGATGAGGTCATTGGTTGGGTGATGACGTCGTTGGTTGGGTGATGGGGTCGTTGGTTGGGTGATGGGGACGTTGGTTGAGTGATGGGTTGGTTGAGTGATGGGGTGGTTGGTTGAGTGATGGGGTGGTTGGTTGGGTGATGAGGTCATTGGTTGGGTGATGAGGTGGTTGGTTGGGTGATGAGGTCATTGGTTGGGTGATGGGGAGGTTGGTTGGGTGATGAGGTGGTTGGTTGGGTGATGGGTTGGTTGGTTGGCTGATGGGTTGGTTGGTTGGCTGATGGGTTGGTTGAGTGATGGGGAGGTTGGTTGGGTGATGTGCATCTTCGTATCGTGGACCAAAGCAGTCCAAAGCTGGTGACAAACATATATGGGCTAAATTGAGACAAAATGAAAACACAGGGACCCCCCAGTGCAAGAGGTGTGGTAGGCCAGGTCATTGTGAAGAATATTGTAGATCTCTGTGCCATGCTGATGGTTGGCCTTTGTTGGGAAACTCACACCGGGGTGCAAAAAGGGGGAATTGCTCTCTGATGCAGGTGTTTCCCCAGGGAATGGCACAGGCACAGGCCTACCCAGCCATCTTAGAAACAGCACCCAAGGATCAGCCAGGGCTGACGTGCTGGCCAACCCTGCATGGGTAGCGCCTCAGCCTGACAGAATTGCACAGTTCCAGGGTGGTCCCTATCGCCCCGGCTGGTCCCTCTAGCTCCAGGGTGGTCTCTATAGGTCCAGCAGGTCCCTATAGGTCCAGCTGGTTCCTATAGGTCCAGAGTGGTCCCTATAGCTCCAGCTGGTCCCTATAGCTCCAGGGTGGTCTCTATAGGTCCAGCTGGTCCCTATAGCTCCAGGGTGGTCTCTATAGGTCCAGAAGGTCCCTATAGGTCCAGGGTGGCCCCTATAGCTCCAGCTGGTCCCTATAGCTCCAGGGTGGTCTCTATAGGTCCACGGGGTCCCTATAGCTCCAGCAGGTCCCTATAGGTCCAGAGTGGTCTCTATAGGTCCAGGGGGTCCCTATTCTCAGCATTTCCAGCTGAAGTCTCATGCTCTGCATTCTGTTTGGTGCTAATTGTATGTGGAAAAATGTGCTTTTATTGCCCGGTTAAGCTTTGTACAATCCAAAACCTTCAGGTAAAAGAACGCTTCAGCAGCCATAGGTGCTATGGGGTGTCCAGTTTCCTGAGCTTTGGAAATCAAAAAGTTTCTTGAGTTTCAACACATGATGTTGGACTTGTTTTTTTTTTTTTTTTGCAAGGGCTGTGGTGAATTTCACTCTCCTTTTGATTTCTCCCGCAGATGAAGGACTGAACCATGAATGCAAACTCTGCAATCAGACGTTCGACTCTCCTGCCAAACTTCAGTGCCAGCCGGGCCCCGGAGGCGAGCTGCAGATCGGCGGCGGCAGCCCCGGGAGCCCCAAGGCCATGATCCGAGCTCCCCGCCCCTCCCCCCGGAAAAATGATGTCTTTATCTATTTGTATATATATGCATGTATACATACATATATATAGGTATATAGAGGGAGGGAGGGGGGTTAAAAAAAAAAAAAAAGGTGGGGTGGGGGGAGGCAGTCACATCGCTGTCAGGTCATCCTCTCCGGCGGGCAGCGGGGAGGCAGGAGCGCGGCGGGCACCTGGGCCGGCGCAAGAGAGGGAAATCATCGCGGAGGTTATTTACCAGCCCGATGCCCGAGCCCCTTGCTCCCGCGCCCCCCCCGGCCAGACTGCGTCGTCTCTTTTTTGCTCCCCGGGGGCGGCTGAGCCCTGCGCCGGGTTGTTTTCTTTTTTTTGGGGGGGGGGGGGATGGATCTGCACACCTACCCTGCTCCGAAGGATTCCTGCTGGTGGGAATCGCTCCACGCGCTCGCATAACCTAATGCCGGGTGAATAATGGCTTTTAAAATTCTTTTTCACAGCTTAGCTGGTGGCCCGAGCAAAGAAATAACATTGACTCGGGGTCACCTCAGAGAAAAGTAAAGAAGGGTGGTGGTTGCTTTGGGGTTAGTTAGTTAGTTATTCCACACCCCCCCCCCCCCCCCCCCCCCGCCCTGCGAGGGCGTGTTGGCAGACGGACGACTTTCGCGAGCGCAGCGCGGGCGCTGTGTTCTGTTGGTGGGCACTGGGCGGCACTGGGAGTCACTGGGCGGCACTGGGAGGCACTGGGAGTCACTGGGAGAGGAACTGGGAGCACTGGGAGGCACTGGGAGAGCAACTGGGAGGGATTATGAGGCACTGGAAGAGGAACTGGAGAACATCTTGTGACAGCGGGATGAGTTTCTCGTCAGCATCGCGGACACCGGGTTCTGGTGGTGGGCACTGGGCGGCACTGGGAGTCACTGGGCGGCACTGGGAGGCACTGGGAGTCACTGGGAGAGGCACTGGGAGCACTGGGAGTGGCACTGGGAGGGATTGGGGTAGAGAGCAAACTGTAGAATCAAGAACTCCTACTTTATGGTACTTGCTTTCCCCTGTGTTTTTCATAGGAGCAAATGAACAGTAATAGCTATAGTAGTAACAACACACAGAAACCAGGACCCCAGTGCCAACCTCACTCGGCCGCAAGCCCTTTCCCCTTTGTTGCGGTTCACTCCCAGCGAGCAGGGAGAGCGCGATGATGTCGCTGCGCCTGCAGGGCCGCTCCCGAGCGAGCTGAGTCCTCACGTGGGGATGGCCGACGAGAGGCTCTCTTCACAAACCACCCTGGGCAGCTGATCCCGTTGCTCAGCAGGATCCTCGGGAGACAGTAGGTATAGAAGGAGAAACCCCACGCACGCTACTACCTGCGGGCGAGCGCAGGTCTCTTTCTCTCTCTCGCTGCTGCCGGGCACAGGCTGCGGGACAATCCGACGCGGTCGCCCCGACTCCGGCCGGACGCGGGGCTGGAAAGGGGCTGCAGCCGCTCACTGACTCATGAGCCCGGTCCCCCGCGCTCCTCGCTCTCTTATATCTCTCTCCCCTTTCCCCGCTCTCCCGAGCGGCAGCGGCGGCCGCTGCTGTTGCTGCTTCTCCCACCGCCGCCGCTCCTGCCCCCGCTGCCCGAAGAGAAGTGAAGCCGCGGCCGCGCGCGCGGAGCCGCCACCGCCTCCGCGCGCGCGCGCCCCCGCCCGCACGGGTGTGGCTACCAGCTGTGGGTCAGACGTCCTGGGGGTCAGCGGGGTCGCTGGGTCAGAGGGTCCATGGGTGGCCAGCGGGCGCGGGAGGCGGTGGCCACAGGTGGCTAGTGGCCGCGGGTGGCTGGTAGCCACGGGTGACGGTGGCCAGGGGCCTCGTGTGGCTACCAGCCGTGGGTCAGACGCCGTGGGGGTCAGCGGGGTCGCTGGGTCCGTGGGTGGCCAGCGGGTGCGGGTGGCGGTGGCCACGGGTGGCTAGTGGCCGTGGGCGGCCGGTAGCCACGGGTGACAGTGGCCGGGGGCCTCGGGTGGCTACCAGCCGTGGGCTGCGCGCCGCGGGGTGCGGGGGGGGAACTAAAAATCAAGTGAAAAAAAATAATTCTACAAATTGAAGGTATAATGGGACAGTGTTAGGACCCAAAGTTAAGACTGCATGGGCATGTACTTGAAGTTGCTTGTTCCTCCTTTTCATATGTATGCATCTAAAATTTGGTCATACATGTCTTATCAAAAAAGCCAGGCCTATAAATGTCTCAGTTTTGACCTTTTAAATATGTAGCCAAGTATGAATGAAGTTTAGGAACCTTAATGGCATAAGAAGGAAGAGCTTCTGTTTGCAGAATGCATTAGTTAAGAGAGAAAAAAATACCCCAAATCGATAAAAAGATCTCTATAACTACTGAGCAGGATTTCATCAGTTCCAGCTTAGAAACAAAACACAACGACATGTATAGATATTTTAGCTCTGGTGCTCTACTAGAGCTGGTTTAAACAGAACCATGGTTTTTGACACAGTCTGTGAAGCAGACAGGCTCTTCAGACTTCTCAGGTTTATAAACCACAGCTGGGTTTCCCGTTGCCTTTGGCAGATGCAGGATGGACAGGGAGTTCCTGCAGCATGCTCTGGCATTGCCTGCAGCTGTAACAGAGGAAATGTGCATCTTAAAGCAAGAGAAAATGTATCTTAGGGAAACAGCCCAAAGAATTCCAGCATTGAGCCACTTGCAAATCAGAAGCACTCCTGTGCCATTACAAGTTAAATTTGTAGTCTGTCAATCACCGCCCTGGCCCCGCCCCCTCCCGGAGAGGCGCGCGGCGATTGGCTGAGGGGCGGGCCCCGTCGCCTTGACCCGGAAGCGCTTCCGCTCGGGGGTCAGCGGCTCATGGCGGCGCCCAGCGGAGCGACCCCGCGCGTGGGGGGACCCCCGGTGCACGGCCCTGACCCCTGACTCCTGACCTTTGACCTCAGGCCTCCGTCCCTCGCTGACGTCATGAGGCTGCCCTGGGCTCTCGCGCTCTGCCGGGGGCTCGGGGGGGGGCCGCAGGTGACCGGGGGGAGGGGGACACGGGGGGGGCGGGGGGGGGGGCACGGGGGGGGGGGCCGGGGGCGGGCGGGGGCTATGAAATATTTACACTCCCGTCTCTCACGGCTCCCGAAACATCCCTGGCCTGCCTGTGGAGAGGGCTACACGGCCGCCCGTGCCACCAATGGGCACCGCACGCACCGGCTGACGCGGTGCCTTCGCATCCCGCCGGGTCCCGGCGGGCACGGGGTGGAGATGCGGGGACAGGGGCCCGATCCGGATGGGGTGTGATGGAAAACTCCCCGCTCCAACCGGGGCTTTGCCATCCCCTTCAGCTTCCCCGAGCGGAGCCGCGGCGCTGCAGAAACACCCGCGCCCCGGGAAGGATGCTGATGGGCGTTGAGGGGGCCGCCTTGTCCCCCCCGCGGTCCACCGCCACGCGCTTACTTCATAAGGTTTCTTTCATGTTCATAGATATTTTTTCCAGCTGTACTATTTTTGGACTGTGTTCAGTAGTTAGTACATTCACCAAGCTCATGGTTGGGATGCTTGCTAGGCTTTGTTCTGAATACATGACTGGAAAGAGAGGGGATAAAGATTTCTGAAGTGGGATGACTTTCTTGTGAACTCTGAAGTTCTGTATGAGCTTTTTTTCCCCTTGATTTTTTAAAAACTGCTTGAATTCATCCATTACAGCATATTTCAGGCACTCCATTAGGAAAAGGCTGTAGTCTGAGGGATTTGCTTTAATAATGTAGGTCAGTGGAAACACTTCTAAAGTTGCTTTGGTGTACTACCGCTCCCCGCATGCCGAGGGCCACCAACAGGGCCGCCAGGAAGCCCCGTGCCCCGGAACTACAGCTCCCGGCATGCCGAGGAACACCAACATGGCGCACAGGAATCCCCGTGCCCCGAGACTACAGCTCCCGGCATGTCGAGGGACACCAACATTGCGCACAGGAAGCCCCGTGCCCCGGGACTACAGCTCCCAGCATGCCGAGGGCACCAACATGGCTCACAGAAAGCCCCGTGCCCCGCAAGTACAGCTCCCGGCATGCCGAGGGCCACCAACATGGCGCCCAGGAAGCCCCGTGCCCGGGGGCTACAGATCCCGGCATGCCACGGGCACCAACATGGCGCAGGGGGCGCGGGTGGTCTGGCCGCGTTGTGGCCGGGGCCCCGCGGGCACGCGGGGGGACGGGATGACAGAAGGGGGGGGTCCCTGTGGCCCCAGGTGACCCCGGGGTGCGGCGGTGTCCCCCCAGACGGAGCAGAGCCTGTACCTGGTGACGGAGGCGGTGACGCCGCTGCGCTGCCACCTGAAGCTGAGACCCCCCAGCGGGGACCTCGGGGAGCAGGAGGTGGCCTGGGGGCTGCACCAGCTGCTGGTGAGGGGGGGACCCCAAAGAGTGGCCTGGGGGGGACCCCAAAGAGTGACGGGGAGGGACCCCAGAGAGTGGCCTGGCTGGGGGGACACCCCAAAGAGTGACCTCAGAGTTTATATGTGTAGTGCCATACAAGAGTAGAAAATCCTCTTTTCCCTTCATATTGTTGAAGCATGTGCCTAAATCTGATGTCATTTACAGAGCTGCAAGCAGCTATCTACAACTAGCATTTAAAAAGAAGAAAGACACTTTCTAATTGGCATAAAAACCCATTAAAAGGCTAGAGAGGAAAATGCTCAGATTCTTTTCCAAACAATAGACAACTTGCATAATCCTATTATGAGCAGTATACATTTCACAGCCCATCTGGCAGACAATAAACATTGTGACTTGATGGGCTTGAAATGCTGGGCATTGTGCTGCCAACAAGAAAAGCTCTGCACATATGGCATTGCGGGGGGCTGGAGGTGGTGGTGGTTGGCGGGGGGGGGGGGTATGGTGCCCGGGCCAGGCTGGCTCAGCGGGTTGGCTTTTCCCAGCTGTTCCAGTAATGAATTTACATGAGCCGAGCGTGTCGACAAGGCGGCAGTCAATGGCTGAGAGCACCGGAGTTAATAAATGCTTGTATAATGAGGGCAGAGGGGAGCTCGCGTCGCCGCGCCGGCCGCCTCTCCTGGGGCCGGGGGGGCAAAGATTAATCAACGCTGAGTGGCACTCGGTGCCCCAACTCCCAACCCCACCCCCCCCCCCCCCCACACCCCCCCCCACCCCCCCACCCACACCACCGCGCCCACCCCCGTCATTCATTGCAGGTGAATTTTGGGGTAATTTTGGTTATTTTGGGTTAATTTGGGGGCATTTCAAGTGTATTTTGGGCCTACTTGGGCCAATTTTAGTCATTTTGGGTCAATTTTGGGGCATTTCAGGTGAATTTTGAGCCAATTTTGACCAATTTTGGGGCACTTCAGGTGAATTTGGGGACAATATTGGTCATTTTGGGTCAATTTGGGGCATTTTTGGGCCAAATTTGGCCAATTTTGGGCATTTGGGGTCAATTTTGGGGCATTTCAGGTGAATTTGGGGACAATTTTGGGACAATTTTGGTCATTTTGGGTCAATTTTGGACAATTTGGGGCATTTCAGGTCAGTTTTAGTAACTCAACACTATGAGTTCTTTTATATTTCTCCCCAGCACTGGACATCTTTCTGCTTACTTCTCTTCCGAGGATCCTCAATATAAGTACCTAACCCCTCACTTGTTTCATACCTCACTGCCCGGTCACCAAAACTCAACTTATTTCTGACATCTGGTCTGCCAGTCTATTGATGTATCTGAAACAATGTGTGCTCAGTACTTTTTATATTAAGGTGATGTTGAGTCTGATGTCAGCTTAAATTTTGGTATATAGATATTAATATTTTGGGGTTTGTAGATATTCACAGGCAATTTATTAAAAAAAAACAAACACCAAAAAATGAGTAGCTGTGCAATCCCTCCTTCCGCGCATGCGCGGGGCCGTGTTTGTGCGCTCGGGGGCTGTGCGGCGGGAGGAGGAGGAGGCAGAGGAGGAAGAGGGGGAGGAGGAGGAGGAGGAGGAAGAAGAAGAAGGAGGAGGAGGAGGAGGAGGAGGGAAGATGGCGGCCTCCTCCCTGGAGCAGAAACTGTCGCGTTTAGAGGCGAAGCTGAAGCAGGAGAACCGCGAAGCCCGGCGAAGGATCGACCTCAACCTCGACATCAGCCCCGCCCGCGCTCGGCCCAGTAAGAACCAGCTACTGGGAGCTGTGGGGACGGGGCCAGCTGAGAGCGGGACGGGGCCACCACCGCCACGGCCCCGAACAACGGGGTGTTCATCAGGTATTTAGGTCCTTAGGAGGGTAGTGTCCCTATCATGATGAATAATTGTAGAATTAACAGAACCTTTTCCATCATAATGTTACAGATTTACAGATAATAATATAATGTTACAGATTCTGTTACAGATTAATATCCAGATTTTTTTTTTCTGGATTGTTTCTATTTATTTATATGATTTTAAAATAAATTGATCATAAATTAACTTCTGTTTTTATTAAGTAATGTCAATTGCAAATGACTGAATTTCTAGCTCAAGGAAAGATCTGATTAAACACCAAAACACCCAATTCTCTTTATCAAACTGAAGGGACTAAATTCCCTTAGGGAAAACAAGAAAATTTCTCCCAGTGGGAATGAGAAAGATGGCACTGCTTGAAAAGCTTTGGTACTGAAAACTGCTCTTCAGATGTAACAAAAAGAATAATCATAATTCTATATTCATGCCTGTTTGTTTTGAAGCTGGGGAATATACTGGCTGACCTTTCTTTAACCCACAGCTTATCATTTCCTTATGCCAAATAGAAAATGTTTATTTTGCCATGGTTGTTTTTAAAATAATTTCTGGTGGGTGTCCTCTCTTTTGATCTTTTAACCTGTAATTATTAGAATGAGTTTATAAATATGGCTCCAGTTTATAAATATGCCTATCTTTTTTTCTGCCTGTTTGGAGCTATTTATAGTTTTCATCACCATTCGTTTACTGAGCTTAAAGGGACAGCAGGATATCCGGAGCGGTCCTGGGTTCGGTGCAGTGTAAGCACGAACGATGTTTAAGTAGTCCCTGGAGTTTAACAGGGCTCAGAGCGGCACACGTGGTGCTCTTCTCTCCCACTACGGTGGGGTTAAACGACTGCGTGGATGACCAGGATGGGTCAAGTCCTTCTTCCCCAGCAACTGGGCAGATCTTACCCTCAGGGGTTGGTCCAGTCCATACGATGGCGACGGGGGTCTCTGTCCCAGTCAGTGTGACTGGCTATGGTGACGCTGGCTCCTTAGCTCAGCGTGGTGTCCTTCCTCTGTGGAAATAATTCTTCCAGTCGCTGTTTACAACTTGCAGCCAGTATCAGTAACTAATAAAAATAATAAAGCACAGCATAGGAAACACATCTATTTCTTTTGTATTTGTATTTGGGAGTAGAATTCCTACATGCCCTGATGAACTACAAGCTCTGACTGAGCTGGTTTCATGTCTCTATGCCAGCTGTAAATATTCTGTCCTGTTGCCTCACTGTATGTTAATTACTAGGCTTCAGGCTACAATAGTATGCTGATAGATTTGTAAATGCTGAGCTAATAACTCTCTAAGAAATATACTAAAAAAGCAAATATATTGGTAAGGTGAAGCTGTCCTAGATTTAAAGGTACTGGAGGTAGACAATTTCACAGTAGAATAAATACCTGTTTCTTTCTTCTATCTACACATATCTACACATACATAGGATGCATGTTTATACAGCCTGCAAATCTCTTACTCCACACAGTTCATACAATTGAGTGATGAGCCAAATTTCCAGCAGATGTGAATCAGCATGACCCTGTTAATGTTTTTGGCAAGTCACACTAGCCAAGGATTGATTCAGTGTTCTCAGAGTGGTGGGTTTGTACCTATGTGTTTGATTAACTCTTTCTTGACAGCATTTTGAACACCCTGGTTGTACTGTCCCAGCTTTCACATACATTCAAGTTTTTTCTGCCACCACTGGACACCCAGTAAAGTTGTGTAGCATGAGAAACTGGATCAAGGGCTCTCAGGTTGTTTATATGAAATAGATCTATACATAAAAGTGATTCCACATTCTTCTCTTCAGCTTAAGTAAAGGAGGTCACAACATGCAATCAATTTCTTCACTGTGTTAAGGGCAGCATCTACTCAATCTTTCTGCCTCTCATTTTCTCCTTCTACATGATGAATACAACACATCTGCCTTCCTCACAGTCTTTACAATGAAACTCCTCTTTTTGGATAGAAAACATGAATAGCTGGATTTTGTTCAGGGAACTCTGCAAAGCAGAAGGACTACAGTGATATACTTACATGCTACTAGATTCTTCTCTTTCCTTTTCTTCTGAAAAATGGAAATACTGGACACATCAATTTATGTAATGAATTTCACAGCCACTTTCTTTAGCTGAAAAAATGCATATAGACAAGAATAATGGGAATGCTGTACAGGACAGAGAGGCAGGAAACAGTTAATGGGGAGCACTCATGAAACATTAAGTTTTTAGAGTAGTTTCTGTTTATGTTACAAATTCTCAGTAGGGTTCTCTAGATGTAAAGGCACTGAAGTTCTCAAACATTTAGAAAAACTCAAAGGCCAATCAATTTTTGGAAAAGATATGATGTCTGCTACTTCTACTATGTATAAATTAATTCAGTTCTATTTGAATACTAAACTGGAGCTTTCCCTGCAAAATGAAGAGAACAGGGGACAGGGAAGTTTCAGGGATATTATGTGTATGTTTCTATTGTAAATTGCTTATGTCATGTACTTCTGTCAAACTCTAACTTGATAAACATCCTCACAAGACCTCCTAATTAAATGACATAACTTGAGTAGCAGTAGAAAATGTGGTTGAACACACACCAGCTGTGTTTATATGAAGGTTCTGATCCACCAGTTGATAAGGAAACAAAATATTCATTGACTTCAATGAGCACTTCCCTTTGTTAAAAGTGCATAATCAAAGCTATATGAATTATGGCCCAGATTTTTCAGAGCAGTTTTATGTACCTATCTTCCAGTCTTATTTTGAATTCATATGTTTAGATCTTTTTGGTTGATTAGGTTGGAAGAGACCTTCAAGATCATCGTGTCCAACCCATCAACCAATCCAACCCACCTAAACAACTAGCCCACGGCACCAAGCACCGCATCAAGTCTTCTCCTGAAAACCTCCAATGACGGCGACTCCACCACCTCCCCAGGCAGCCCATTCCAATGGGCAATCACTCTCTCTGTATAGAACTTCTTCCTCACATCCAACCTAGACCTCCCCTGGCACAGCCTGAGACTGTGTCCTCTTGTTCTTGTACTGGCTGCCTGGGAGAAGAGACCATCATCTGTCTGTCTACAACCTCCCTTCAGGTAGTTGTAGAGAGTGATACGGTCACCCCTGAGTCTCCTTCTCTCCAAGTCTGTGCATTGGAACTATTGGAAGAGCAGTAGAGAATCCTTGACAAAAGGTGAAAAAAAAAACCAAAACAAAACTCAACAACTAATTGCTTCAGAAGCAGTATTCCTGAATTGCTGCAGCAGAGAGGAGAACCTGGGCCTGTGTTCAGGGAACAAATTGTTTAGAGCCAAGTAAACAAAGACAAAAGGACACCAGGAATCAAAGGGTGTTGTATCTGATCCAAGAATACAAGGCAGTTAGAAAAGCAGGCTCAGAAGGAAACTGCAATAAATGGCAGGTACTGTAGGAGCTGGAGAGCTATGAAACAAAGACAGTTCCTCCACAATAAACCCAGTAGCATTACAGAATTACTCGTGTGTTCTCCCATAGCTGTAGTTAAACAGTTGGGATGGCAGAGAGTGGTATTTTTCTAGGGAGAGTGCTATTAGCATTTAGTGTGATTTTTTTTTTTCTGAACAGGTGTAGAAATGTATTTGCATCTGTATCTCAACTAGGCTTAGGAAATAACTGTAGGAAAATTGGCACTTTTAGGCCACCACTCATCCCACCAATGTACTTCTGTAAAACAGACGAGATGAATTCACCCTGCAGCTTCTTCCAACTATAAAGGAAGGTCAAAACTACCAGTCTCATGTGGCCATATTTGTGTACCTTCACACCAAAAATTTAATTGAATTATGTTAAATAGGAGTACATAGAAGATCAGTGAACAGTTTCTCTACAAGGAATGACTTAACAGTCTAAAACTGTTCCCCCTTCAGAAGACATGAGAGAGGTTCCTTTTCCATTCACAGAGAAGGCAAATAGGGAATGTTTTGTCTCTATTTTTTCCCATAAAATAAGTAGATGGCATCATATGAAACTACTTAGTCCCAACCACAAGCCAAACAGAAAGAGAAGGTTACTCTTAAAACACGTGGCTAAACTTATGGGAGTCTCCTCCACAGGATCTTGTAGGTGGTAGATGCACAGACTGATCAAAGAGAAATCCTTCTGAGGTTATTTAATGCAGAGATCTCACTTCTAGCTAGGTGGGTCCTGGAACAATATTACCCTGAGATGGAGTTTCCCTTGACATTAAATAATACAAAATATAAGTCTTTGTTTTCCTCTGCACAATAATAGCCAGGCTATTACAGTATTGATATATACATAACTCCATTTTACTAACAGCTCTACATATACAATTCTACTGCTATAGAAAAATAAATAAGAGCAATTCTAATGTTTAAAGCATAGAGTAGTTAAGGAGTGATACCTATACGGACATTTTTTTTTCTTCAAAAATGGTATTTCCTTTGTTTGTTATTCATGATTTGGTACCTCTCTGATGGCTCAGTTTACTGATGCTATAATTATTCAAGCAGCATACTACTATTTTCAACAACTCCCGCCGCCACGCATGTCCCTCTACAAAGTTGCCCCTGCACATCCCCCAACATCTCTCCCCGTGACAGCCACCCTCACATCTGTTTCCCCACATGTCCCTAGGCAGTTGCTCCCATGTAAGTTGTTCCCAAGTTTGCCAACAGTCACTCCTACACATCCCCCACTAGTCACCCCTCTAACAGTTACCCCCGTCTTGATCACTCTCACGTGTCCCCCAACAGCCAATCTGGTGCCATCCCCCTGACACCTTCTCTATGACCCTTCCGGGCCCCTCCCCACCCACCATGAGCCCGGTCCCTTGTGAGATTGGGTGCATGTGCAGTATGTGGGTGACAGTGACAGGTCCTCCCCACATTCACAAGTACAATGCTTTTTTACCACCCTAGTTATCTGTGCACATTTAGTTTTTTTTTAATTCCTTCCATGAAGTGAACAAAACAGTGTAGTTACAAACTTGAGCCAAAGCTGTTTTCTAGAAGGGAAGCACAGGGATTATCTCTGTGGTCTCAGAAGGTCTCTTGATGTTCTTATTTTCTGGTTCTTTGAGGCTAGGTATGTTTTTGGTAGACTTTGCTAGTTTTCAGCAAGGTAAATAAAATACTGGCAAAGCATCACATCTGTTGTATAAGAACTTGTTTCTCCCTTCAAGACTCAAGACAAAAAAAACAAGTAAACATGATTTTTCTTGTATGCAGCCAGTTCTGGCAATTTGGGGGAACATTGGGGCCGGAGGCGGGGCAGTTCGGGGGTAGATATGGGGCAGGTGGGGGGCAGATATGGGGAAGGTGTGGGGTAGATATGGGGCAGATATGAGGTAGATATGGGGCAGCTATGGGGTAGCTACGCCATCTATGGGGCAGGTGGATCATCTATGGGGCAGCTGGGGCAGGTTATAGAGCGATGGGGCAGCTCTGGGAGCCCCGGGGCTGCGTGGGAGCAGCAGGAGGGTGGTGTGGGGCAGCTGGGGGGCAGCTGGGGGGCAGCTGAGGTATCTATGGGGCAGCTATGGGGCAGCTGGGGCAGGTTAGAGGGAAAACCATGTGTATAGAATAGGGTTGTGGGGTCGTGTTGTGGGTGTAGTTTTGGGGGTGTTTGTGCCCAGTTGTGTATTGTGTGCGGGTGTTGTGTGAGGTCAGGGTGTGGTTTTGGGAGTGTTTTTGGGGTTGTTTGGGCCAAGTTGTGTGTTGGGGAGGGGTCTGGGGGATGTTGGGGTTGTTGGGTCGTGTTGTGGGTGTAGGTTTGGGGGTGTTTGGGTCAAGGTGTGTGTTGTGTGTGGGTGTTGTGTGATGTCAGGGTGTGTTTTTGGGGGGTGTTTGGGCCAGGTTGTGTGTTGGGGGGGGGTCGGGGGGGTGTTGGGGTTGTGGTGTGGGGTGGTGGGGGGAGTTTTGGGGGGGTGTTTGCGTCCACTTAAATATCCTTTTGTCTCCCTTACTAGTGAATTTCATTAAATGGCTTAAAATAAATAGGAAAGAGTATGAATGTAGAATAGGTGTGGTAAGTTTATAGCTCTGCTTATACTTCATAAGCTGTGGAGAAACTTTGTGGTGTTCTGATGTCTTCTGTATTACCAATTCAGTGAATTATCCAGTACATCATGGAGCACCAGTTTAGCTGGGAGGTAATAAAAAGTAGTGAACAGATTTAGGCAGCATCTATTAGAACAGAAGTTCTCCTTGCCTGGAAGTTGCTTTTCTTCCAACTCTGAAGTGATTGGCTGTTGGCAAGGAATTGAAGAATTCATGGCAAACCTGAGGGGCGTGGCCAGGGCACTCCGCGGGGAGCGGGCGGGGGTAACGGGACCGGGGGGAGCGGGGAGGGGGTGCCCGGGCAGAGGCAGCGGGAAACCCCAGGGTCCTCCGGAGCCTTGCGGGAACCCGGCTCCCCCGGCGCGGTGCCGACAGCCCCGTTACTGGTCCCGACGGGGGGTAACTGGTTACTGACGGGGCCGGTAACGGGGCTGTCGGCACCGCACCGGCAGCCGGGTTCCCGCACTGCCCCCGGTCTCCCCGTCCCGTTCCAGGGCTGATGGGCACAGAGAGGTTAACTGAGAGGCGGACGAGCCGACGGACAGCAGGACAGCCCCGGGGCTGGGTGGAGGGCTAAAGCATACCCCTGAAATCTCATTTTATGTATCTCATAGAGGGAAGATAATGCACAGTTAATAAAGGAAAAGAGGTGCCTTCCTCACAGTCTCCTCTTGTGTCATGATGGGCTTGCCTTGCCTGGGGCAGAGCACAGACAACCTGAATTCACCTCAGCAGGAGCTGAGGGCACTGATGGCCAACCTCACCCTCTCCTCTGGCCGAGAGCACTCATCTGCAAAGAGCACATCCCCTGCTAAGATCCTGCATGTGATGTTCAGCCAGGAGCACAGCATTTAGGGGAGGGTTATGCTCTTTGCTAAAGTTCATCTGGAGCAGTTCTTAAGTGAGGGCCCTTGTCTCACAAGAAAACCATGCAGATTGATTAAAAAAAAAAAAAAAAGAAAAAGATGGAATTAAACTCTGCAGCAAAAAAAAAAAAAAAGCCAGACCTAACCTGCTGGAGTCCTTTGAAGATCTCAGTACAAAGATACAGTGGGTGTTAGTGTGCTGAGCCATTTGTCTCCAGCTGCTGAAATCAAAGCACTTGGGGCTTCAACGTAGAAACCAAATGATCACACCTCTACTGCATGAATATTTAGTGTATCACTCACCAGAGCATTGAGACTCCAGCCTCTCTGGCTGAAAAACCTACAGGTCAGCTCATCTTCTTTTTTACTGCTATTATTATTACCATCATCACCATATTTGTAGTCAAATTCTTTTCCAAATGCAGCATTTCCTGCACATGTAGCATTCCAACAGAAAATGCAGCAATTCTGTATGTCCTGGATTTGGTGATGGCAGTGGTTATCAACTGACAGATATCTTCAGGCTAAAGGACATTACTAAATATTCTGTCAAACCTAAGAATACATTAAGTAGCCTTACTACACATTAAAGACCTTTTCTTTTTGTAGTATTAACAAAAAAATCAAACCCATTAATATTTTCCATGTGTCAATACTGAAGTCAAAGTGAATTCATTATTTAATCTGGCAAAGGCTGATAAAAGTAAATGTGTGTTCAGTTCACAGAACAAAAAAGATAAAAACTTTGCTTTTATGTCATCAATAGTTCTAAGTTTTATTTTCTATTTCCTTATTTTTGAATTCACGATTTGTTTATAGTTATCATTACTCATTCCTGTCCATTTTTAATAATCAAGTTGTCTCCTGTGAATTGAATGTTCATGAGTATCTCTAAATCTAGATTTTTTTGACATTATTGTTTTACTACATTGTAAATTACTCAAATCTCTTTAATGTTAAAATGAAAATTTTACTGACAGTCCTCAGACAACTTCCAACATCTTTATCCAGAACCATCGTGTTGTATTTCCTCAGTTTTGTCTCTACAAATAAAATAATTATTTGCTACCTGTAAAAACAAAGAAAGAATTAAAAATCCATTGACAGTGCCACACAGAGCTGTGCTGCAGAAAACAGTGCCACGGGAAGCTGTGCCACCAAGGACAGTGCCACGGGGAGCTGTGCCACGCGGAGCTGTGCCACCAAGGACAGTGCCACGGGGAGCTGTGCCACAGAAAGCAGTGCCACAGGGAGGACAGTGCCACGGGGAGCTGTGCCACAGAGGATAGTGCCACAGGGAGGAGAGTGCCACAGGGAGGACAGTGCCACAGAGGATAGTGCCACAGAGGACAGTGCCACGGGGAGGACAGTGCCACCGGGAGCCGTGCTAGAGAGCCGTGCCACGCAGCGCTATGCCACAGAAAACAGTGCCACGGGGAGCTGTGCCACCCAAAGAGAATTGGTTTCAGAGTAGAAATTCTGCAAACATATTGTTCTTTTTGACTACTTTTGACTGAAGCTTTATGCAAAGGACTGGTTGTGTGGGCATCTTGACAGGATGCAGAGAGTTTACTTAATTTGCGTGAAATTCAGATTGCATGTGCACTGGCCTCAGTACAGAGATTGAGCCCTCAGAGCTTGGTTTATCCCAGGACAGCAGATTTCCAATGAGGTGATTTTTCCTCCCTAAGCTAGTTATCACAATACTCATTTACCTACAAAAAGGAATTCTGAAACTCATTTGATTTGCTGTAATGTTTACAGATTTGCTGTAGGATCTCTCAGTGCTACTTGAAGCTTTTTGCAGGAATTAAATAACTTTTGAAAAGGAGTAAGTCAGCTGTTCAACCTCTCTTTTTGCTCACAGAATGAAGCAGTAGGACAGAAAGAAGGAGCAGCAAAGGCTTTAGTGACGTTTTAAGGAGCAGAAATCAATTTTCTATGTGATTTACTGTAACTGTTATTCATTCTGATTTCACATCTTTTTCAATTTATTCCCTAGTTATCATCCTGAGTAACAGACTGATGTGAGTAGCTGCTGTTGTAGACACATGTTAGCTCAGATTTGCTTGGATGAGTTTCCTTGCAGCAGTGCTGATATGGACACATGATGTGGAATAAGCTGAGTTTTCAGGAACTAATGGATTGCACAGACAAATCAGAATTTGCTCAGAAAAGCTTAAAATCCCAGAGTGAGTAGAGACTTGTAAACCAGATGATTTATCTGAGGACATACTTGGACTCCAAGTTCAACTGCTCTTCCAGCTGTGCTATCTTTGTTTCCAAGGCTGTGATGGTAGCCTTGTACTTGGACTTTACTGCACACTCCATCTCCTGCAGTTTCAGCTTAAGCTCCTTGTTCTGGCGCTCCATCTGCTGGCGAGCGTTCTCATTCTTCTGCGCGTTGCTGCGCTCAGCGTTCAGGTCGGCGTTCATCTGGTCAATCTGCAGGGAGAAGCAGTGCTCAGTGCTCACTCCAGACTGAAAGGATGAGCTATTGGAAAGCTGGCATATTCAGTCCTATAAGTTTAATCTTTACAGTAGGATGTTTTGGGCAAAACTTCTGCATCTCAATGAATACTGGAAACTATTCAAATGCCAGGCCCAAAGTTTTATGGTAAAACTGGACTGCAGTTTATTAAGTTGAAGTCACACTTAGAAACTCTGCCTGGTGTCTTTCAATATGTTTGCACAGCAGTTAGCCCAATGGAAGTGAAAAGAACATAGTTTAAGTATGTAAAATGTGGGAAGAAACTATTATAAATGCTAAATTAACCTATCCCCCTTCAGTTACCTTTGTGTTATATATTTAGTGTTAATTAGTTCTAAATCTCCCAACTCTCATTTTCATTCAATCCATAGTGCAAAAAAAATTTAATAAACATGAGAGTTGTTTTATGACATTAAGGCTGTAATCTCTTAGTTGCTAGGAGATAGACACTAGAAAATTCTTTATGTTGAATCATTTATCCAGAAATGCTGACTAAGACTCATTACAGAAATAATGCATATTTAAAGTTGAGTTCTACATAAGAAACTGAGGGTACTTCTGTCAATGTCATTTATAAATTCTTAGACTTACCTGAAAAAAAACATAGTCACATGCAAATTAGAATGAAGAATGAAAAAAAAAATTCTAAAAAGTTCCCTTTTATTTTAAAATGAAACACTACATATATATAAGATCTCCCTTCTTTCTGGGAGCTTGGGTCAGCCCCTGCAGCTAAGCTCAGTCTTGGGCCAAGCTTTGGGGCCAGGCTGTTTGTTCAACCCTTGCAATCAAAGCCTTTACCCGAATTGGGCTCCCCAGGGCATTGCTGAGCCCTGGGGTTCAGATGCTGCCAGGAACCGGAGGCTTTTGCAAGGGAGTGAAAGCTCTGGGCAGATGCCAGGAGCCAGAGCAGTGCAAAAACCCCAAGTGGTATATTGAAAAATCTATTATCCTTCAGCAAAAGGCAAATGGAAAAGTTGACAAATGAATATCAAAAGAACAAGAAATGCCAGATCTCTTCAGGATGGCAACTTGTGCTTTGGCACAGGAACCCTTTTAAACTGAAAGAGTTCCTGGTTAAGTCTAAATGTTTAGGACTTTTAAAAAAGGCATAGAGCTTTATCAACCTAATATGCAGAACTGGGAACATCTCCCTTTGCATTTTATTTCTTTTAGCAGAGGTACTAATTTCACTCTCCTTGGTTTCAGCTTGATAAACCACAATAAACTGTAAAACTTATTTGTTGCTTTTGCTTTTATTTTTTTCATAAGTATAACATTAATTTCAGATGCCCTTTAAAGACCTATTTCTGTATCAGACTTCATCACTTCTGGCGTGTCTTATGCTTGATGATTGCTTCAGCTACTTTTTACACTTTTCTGATAGCAAATTTTTCATTTGTTCTGAAGCGCTTAAGTGTCTCTGCCCTAAGCCTAATTCTCCCTAATCTCCTTGACAAGCATGCCATGGAGATAATGCTCTTCTTGCTGGGGACAACAATATCTCTACTTGCAAGGTAGTTTGCTATTCTTTACTACTCCAAATGACCCAAGTCTCTAATCTCTTCTTAGAAGTTACCCGAAGAAGCTTCACTTGATTCCTCCATTTCCCACACTAATTTTTCTTTTTACTTCATATACTGAATTCAAATATTAACTTCACCTAATTCATTGCTTCCCATATGTGACAAAACTGAACAATTCAACTACATCAAAAGGATTTATCATGTCAAAGTAACAACTGCTGGGTTTGGTATATAATAATACTTCTCATCTCCAGCATGAGAATGGAGGGAAAGACTTAGCACTGGTAATAGGAAAATAGGTTTGACTAGACCTGTTGTTTTGTTGTAAATAATTAAGTATATAAAATAAGTAGCTGTAGAAGTGGATTCTGCTAGTTTTCTGTTGCACATGGTAAAACTAAAGGGTAACATGTTACCATGTAAAGAAACTTAAGCAGGAGGGGCTTGTCAAGGGTGGTTCCCTCCTTCTCTTTTATTGACCTCAGTAGCCATGAGTAGTGGAGAGAGAGATTTAAAATGCCCAGCACCTAATGGGGAGTCACTCCTGACATAAAGGCTTCTATTCATGGCTTCTTCGGTGTTCCTTGGAGGAGCACGGCCTGCAGGTGACAGAATCATTACATGTGATTAAGTGAATCCAAAGCACTTCAGAAACTGCTCTCAATTTCACACAGGGCATAGAGTGAATCAATCTGGTAGGCAACACTTCTGTTCTCAGACACAGAATCATTGAACCATTAGGTTGGAAAAGACCTTGAAGGTCATCCAGTCCAGCTGTTACCACAGTGCTGCC
This sequence comes from Actenoides hombroni, assembly GCA_024336885.1. Taxonomy (NCBI): domain Eukaryota; kingdom Metazoa; phylum Chordata; class Aves; order Coraciiformes; family Alcedinidae; genus Actenoides; species Actenoides hombroni. The sequence goes on from WUAM01001943.1 coordinate 68,026, forward strand.
AGGGCACCACTAAACCAAGTCTCTCAACATATCATCTCCATGGCTTTGAAACCCCTCCAGGGATGGGGACTCCACCATTGCCCTGGGCAGCCTGGGCCAGTCCTTGACAGCCCTTTTGGGGAACAAATTGTTTTGGTGAGTAATTCTCAGTGAGTCAGTTTCCAGGTGCTTGAGGTGGATGATGGCATAAGTACCAACTGTGGTAAACAATTTTTTGCTTATACAAACAGGACATAAGGAAGAATCTTAGTATTGACTAGAGAACTACATAAGTAGAGGATAAAAGAGAAGAATTGGAAGAAACAGAGGCTAGGATTTTTTCTTTTAACAGCAGGTAGTTCTTTTGTGACCATTGCATGCCATATAAAACACTGTAGGTTTGATACGTGTGTCTGCAGACCAACTATTGATTTTCAGTGGTTACAAAATAACAAATTAGCAATAAAAAAGGATATAATCAACTAGCTGGAATACGTACTAAGATCAACTAATTGAATCCATATTCTCCTGCATTCAGGGAATCAATAACTATTAGAAGTGAAGGGCACTGCCTTAGAAGCCCAGAGAGCATTTCATGCAATGGGGAGTTCTTGTGGTGAAAATGTAGCTGTGAAACACTGTAGGAACATGTGCCATGCATCTGCAGGAGAATCATGTCTGAAAACACTATGCTAAGGACTTACAGAGCTAGGCCCTAAACAAACACCATAATTATATTTTTTTTCCTGATTTAGGGTGATAACCAGTCTTATGTACCAGCCTCAAAAATTGCTGTGTGCAGAGCTCTTCAGCTGAGCCAAGCAATACTGTTGGACACCAGTATGTTAACTAAGGGTGGGGGTGTTTCTAAGGTGGCTTTATCCCCAGGGTGGGGGTGTCCCCAAGGTGGGGGTGTCCCCAAGGTGGGGTGTCCTCAAGGTGGGGTGTCCCCAAGGTGGGGGTGTCCCCAGGATGGGATGTCCCCAGCATTGGGTGTCCCCAGGGTGAGGCTGTCCCCAAGGTAGGGGTGTCCCCAGGGTGGGGTGGCTTCAAGAAGGGGGTGTCCCCAAGGGTGGGGGTGTTTCTAAGGTGGCTTTATCCCCAGGGTGGGGGTGTCCCCAAGGTGGGGGTGTCCCCAGGAGGGGAGGTGCCCCGGGTGGGGGGGTCCCCAGGGCAGGGGGGTCCCCACGCGGGGGGGGTTGTTTAGCTATACTGCTTCTATTGTAGCTAACATTTTACAGAGAGAAAGAATGTTTTCCAAAGAACTCACCAGGATCCTTACATCTCACTTTATCACATTGCTAAATACGGTTGCAGAAGACTGTGAAGAATATGCTATTAGAAGAATTAGTGCAAAATCATTTAGTAAGCCTTCCCTGTGAATGTGTTCAATATTTTTGTTCTGTGTTCTTAATGTCAAATGGAATCAAAAATTCTGTTTTCATATAATGTGTAATGAAGCTATTACAATCAGAACGTTGAGCTGTAGGTATCTTCTGTGTAACAAACTCCTTAAGCTGCCTGTCAGTGTGTACCAATTTGTAGGAAATGAGAAGACTCAACTGCCAAATAACAATTCCAAGCGTAAGTACCTCTGCAATCTCACATTCTCATTAAACTCCTGGAACATTACATGGAAAACTCTTTCTACAACATGGATTGGGTTTTGTGGTCCTCTTCTGAACTCTCCCTCAGTATTTCCACATCTTCCCCAAAACCTGAGAACCAGAATTGAACACAAATTCCAGCACAAGTTTACCAGTCCTGGGTACAGTAATAATAAACAGCATTCCTTCTTTCTACTGCTAGAGCGTATCAGGATCCCATCGAGTGGCTCTTTGTCAGAGCTGATTAGCAAAACCACTTCTGCTGAGGAAGTTTCAACTACTTTCCCACCCCATTTTTTATTAAGATCAGAGAAACAAAGGTAGTACTGGTTATTTATACTGGAAGCTTTTGTTCCTTCTATCTCAACAACAAAATATATGTAAAAGGAACTCCAGCATTTTTCCATTTGGCTAATTACACCTGCTGGCTGAAGTACTATTTGAACACACCTCACTATGACAGGAAAGATATAAAACCCCTCAGAATAAATGTCAGTTTGTGACTGCAAGACAAACAAATTCTCATGTGTAAATTAGCTAAATGTCTCACAGACCAGCAGACAAATCAGGCATTTTCTTTTCCCTTCAGTAGACAAAGAAAAATAATGTAATGTCATTAGAAAAATAATTAATGCTAATTCACAGTAAACATGCACTACAGAGGAGATGGGTCTGGCAGTTGTCCCAGTGGCATGTCTCTTGCTTAGCAGAGGTGTTTTGACAGCATGAAAATCTCTGGAAAGGTTATTCTGAGTGATCTGTGTTGAACCATACATTTTAGAAATGGTTTTAAAATGTTCTGGAGTTTCCAGTGTGTTAGAGCAGGAGGTTGTGGAGATAGATAAAAGCAAATACTGCTCATGTCTACTATTGTGATCTTCTCCTAACCCTCTGGACACAGGAAAGGGGTGTATGATAAGATAGGGGTTAACAGGCTGGAAAAGGATGAAAATCTTGCTTAATCTTGTTAAATGAAATCTAATTTGCTTTGAAAATGACACTCAAATGATGTAGATGGTAAGAGGTTACCTCACTCCCAGTATAAAAGGCCTGATTCAGGCCTCTGGGGCAGCTCCCCCTACCACATCAGAAAAATAATAAAAAGACTGTCATCAAAATACCATGTATCCATCATACTGCTTAAGCTTTCAAATTTTTTCTGATTTATCCTTTTTCCAAATTAGTGAAATTGATATACGTAGTTTTATGGTCATATGACTCGATAACTCCTGAATAATATTCCCTACTAAATCTTGTGCTGATAATCTACCTAGTGGTTTGTTTGTTAGTTTGTTTGTATATTACTTAGGTGCCTTATTTTTAGTGTTTTTGAGAAATCCCCGCCCCTCCCTCTTCCGCCCTGTGTGGAGTCCTTTTGCCTCCCAGTTTGGGCTCCCAGTCCCTCCCAGTCCGTCCCAGTTGCACCCCACCCCCGCAGGCCTGCGGTCCCGGCCTGACCCACCAGTGCGACCGGCACCTCTACACCAGTGGCCTTTGTCTTCTCCTCGACCCTCAACTCCAAGCCCGCAAGATCTGGACCCCGGCTTATCAAGGTGAGGGAAGCCCCGCCCACTTCCTCCCTCCAAGATGGCCGCCGGCCCCACGCTGACCAATGGGAGCCTGAGGAAACCAAGCCCCCCCCCCCCCCCCCCCCGCTCAAACCCACACACCCCCTCGTTTCTTGCGCTAGCAGCTTATTTTTTTGTAGATTTGTGGTTGCTATAATACGTGAACATACATTATGCAGTGCTACATATCTTGTTCAGCTTCTTTTGGTCTTCAGGGTCTTTAAAATAACATTTTTTTCTAAAAGAAATTAAATTGAAATTTCACTTGAGGCTTTAAATGTTTCAAGTTTCTTCAAGTCCAGTATTTTATAAATAAGACCTTAGATTTTACAGACATCTATTTTAAATGGTACCCAGTTTGCTAACAGGTTTAGATTCACATAAAATTCTGCATGTCAGCACATCATGAATCAAAAGTTCTCATGGACATCTAGCATGTTCTAATATTATATAGTGATTTCATTTGAAAGATGCTTGTAGTATGTGTCCACTGATTCAGCAGTGATGCATGTTGTTGTTATTGCTGCTTTGCAGCACGAGCTACACATGGTGTTGTGAAGACAAATCCCTGTTGTGTGGGAGAGGGTTGGTGCAGGCTGATTCATTAGACTATACAGCTTTTTAGAGTAGTGAAAGTTTGCAGTCTAGGATGGTAGAAAATCCAGTGGAAATTGTATGCTCTGTATTAGGTGTAGAGATCTACTTGTCTTATTGGTAAATTTTGAGGCAGCCTAAGTCTAAAAGAAGTATCTTTTTTTTTTTTTTGGTGTGTTTGTTAGGTTTTTTTTTTCTGAATACCAAATGTCTTGGGTAATTGCTTTACACACAACATGGAACAGCAAGATCCTTTCTGAAGATGTCAGAAAGAAATTTCTGTCTGAGGCCTCAGATCAGATGATGTAGTCTCTACCTCCATTAGTGTGGGTTATATTCCTTCTTATTTTATGGATGGCTTCTTCTTTCCATCTCCTTTCTATATTCAAGGTACACAATTCTAGTGCCCAAAGATTTACCAGTAGGATCTAGTTACTTACCTGGATATTTACTCTGTTCCTTACCTCTAGGGAAAGACTGGTTGGGAGACCTATTATTATGCTCTCTCAATACAACTCTGTTTTAATACTATATTCTCCTCCTTTTCATCACTATCTGTGAAGTTCAAGGTACTTCCTACCTGGGCTACTTTTCATTTACATTTTAGACATTTTGCAATGAAGAGCTAAGCCTTTTTGAATTGAAATAGGTTGGGGAGCCATGGGCCCAGGTTTTGGAGAGTGTTTAGTTACAGTTTTGCAGGAGTGCTGAGGACTTCTCAATGGGAAAGAAAGATCCAATATTTTTAACAGTAACTGGAAAAGCATAAAATACAGAAGGAGGAGGAAATAACTTATTTTGAGTGTACTAAGAGAGTATGTGAGTAATGGGATAAAGTTAGGTGCAGGAGATGTTTTTTCAAAAAACATAGTGCTGGAAAATCAGTCCTTCTACTAATGGCCTTGTACAGAGTGGGATAATTTCTCTGATTCTCTGCAGTTCTGTGGCACTATGCATGACAGGGCACATGAAAGCAAGCACACCTTACTCAAGTGCCAGGGACATGAGACTTGTTGGACAGGATTGTTGAAGGGTGTAAGGAAAATATGGGGAAATATGGGAGGCTGTTGTTGGTTGTTAGGGTACTGTAAGTTAGGAAGTGAAGTAGAAGGGTGTGAAGAGTACTGTGGGAATTGCAGTGTGTCTGGGACTTGAAATTTTTCAAAGAGGACATAACCTGTTCGCTGTGAGATTCATAAGAACTTGGGGAGATGGTCTTTTTATCAGAGAAGATAAGGAATATAGGGGATCCCTAGAAAATGTGTCTTGAAAAAGTATTTGATCTGCTGTGTATCAAGCCGAATATTTCTGCTCTGTTGGATTTAATTTAAAAATAAACTTAAAACTGTGGATGTGTTTAGAGTTCCCTCTGGTGTGTGATGATGCTCTCTGACTTCTGAGCCCCTGGCCAGGCTGCAGTGTCATCAGAGGGTCCTGTCTCTCACTGGGTCATTGATCTCCAGCAGAAGTGGAACAATCAGAAACTGCTGAGCCTGTAACAGAGCTTACTTTTATGTTATCCCTGGTCCTTATTTTCTCCTTATGTGCCTTTTATGGGTCTGTGGAAGGAAAAGCTAAATCTGAGGTTAGAGGCCATTGTGTAAATCAGAGACATGTGTCATGCTGCTGACACTCCACACCCAGAGGAGCTCATCCAGACTGCAGAAGATTTCTAGGTACAGGCAGCAGCTCTTGATTGACCATCCAAAAGGTAGCAGGGCTTGATGTTTTACTAAGAGCAGAACAAGAATGTGTCTAGTTCCTGTGATGGTCCTCATGACATTGCCATGCTGGCTCGAGCTAAGTCTGTGAGAGTAAAGCAAAGCAGCAAAGCAGCAAAGCAGCAGAAGAGGACTGAAGTCCTATTTCTAGTCCAGGAACAGATCTACCATCTGGCACCTAAAAGGAAATACTGCTGCAAAGCCAATTGCAAGTTACCTTTTTATGATGTGCAAAGAGTCTCTCTTCTCATCTCAAGGCATTTGCAGTATTAGGAAATCTAGTGGTACAGGTTCTTCCTCCCCTGCTGTCCATCATGTACCCTGATCTCTGTCTGATATCTTCAGATTGTTTTTTTCAGGATGCTTTGGAGTTCTTGTACCAATATCTTTTATATCTGTTCTCCTCTCCTGCTGTTTATCATAGCTTTGCTGTTTTATGGTCTTCGTGCTATCAGTTTCAGATACGTGGGACTGCTTTTTCATGGCAGGATTATTTTAAGGCTTTTATGCTGTTATCTCTTTGAATTTCTCATGACCATGGTCTAGACCAGTGTGAAAATTTCCTATCACATTTACTATTGACTAGCAGGTACTGCCACTGTAGAAGCTTCAATACAAACCATTCTTGATCAACTTGTTCAGCTTCATCAGTGTAACAGTAAGTCACATCAAACCAAGAGAGTCCATCAGCTGGATATAGCTGATCACAGCCAGATTCATAAGTATTTTGGAACTGACCTTTTCATAAGTTAAAAAAAAATAGCCACTTCATTAAAAATTGACTGTGCAAAAGTGGGTGCCTATTAAATCAACTCACTTAATACAAACATACTTCTGTAAAAGAAATAAAAGTGATAATTTTTTTTTAAAAACCCAGTATTTTTTCCCCTCATTTAGGATATTGTCTCTAGAGACACAGTGAATTAAAATAGCTTCTAGCTTTTCGTGCCCTCCTGGGGGGAGTTGAGGGGACAGCTCATCCCCCTGCTCCCCAGGGGGACACGGTCGTGAGGTGGGGGCTGGTTGGTGGGGATCCCCCCAGTGCCTCCCAGTAGGGTTTGTGATGGCCAGGGAATGGCTGGGAGGGGGTGATTGGGGTCCCCACACACCCAAGACCCCCCCAGGACCAGCCCCCCACACCCGATTGGGGTCCCCACACACCCAAGACCCCCTCAGGACCCCATACACACACCCAATTGGGGTCCCCACACACCCAAGACCCCCCCAGGACCCCACACACACACCCGATGGGGGTCTCCACACAACCAAGACCCCCCCAGGACCGTCCCCACACGACATAGATGGGAGTTGCAATTAGAGCAGTGGGAACAGCATAACCTGTGGTCGTTAACAGAAAAAGCACATCTTCATGCAAGAGCAGGCAGAGGTGGTCTAGAGACTGCCTGGTCAGGAGCAGCATAGTTGGTCTTTGATTTCCACTTTGCAAACCATTCCTGGACAGAGGCCACCCCATTTTCTTCACACCATACCTCATCACATAGGTGTCCCACCTCTTTTTTCTTGGTCTGTACAGAGCACAGACATCCCTTGACCTCATGAGGACTGTATGAAAACCTAGAAGGCACGATTGAGCATCTCTGACAGCCACCTAGCATTTGGACAAGAAGACACTGTTAACACGAGAAGGCGGCGCCTCCGCTGCGCGGTAGGAGGAGGCGGGCGGCGGCGGCAACCCAAGAAGCAAAGTAGGCGACCCCCCGCGCCATCCCTGCGGGGGAGGCGGTTGAGTGACAGGCGGCGCCGACCACTCTCCGAGGCGGATGGGCGCGGCGGGGGGCGGGCCGGCGGGCAGCCAATGGGAAGCGCTGCGCTGCCGGGAGCGAGCGCCTCAAATAATCGGGCTCAGCTGATTGTCCCCGGCAGAGAGTTGTTTGGCGGCGGGCGGCGCAGCCGGGAGGGCGGGCGGGCGAGCGAGAGAGGAGGAAGGGGAGGGGGGCTCCCCTTTGTTGCATGGGGGTGTCCAGCCGGGGCTGGTGCCACTCCAGCCCTCCTTCAGCTACTCATCCCATATATATCCTGATACCCACCAAGCAGCTGTCTGGCATTGTCCTGTCAGACCATCCCTGATCTGTGTGATTGTTTCTTTAGAGAGAATTTTTAGCCAGAATAATTAAGTTGACCAGATTCATTAATTTGACTTGAATTGATTTCAGAAATTCCCGAATACTACTGAGGTTGGGACTATCTACCTTGCCTTATTGCCACAGATCGTGGATTCTTATGGTCTTAAATAGGATCCAGGACTCCTCTCAAAACCTGCAGATGTCTTTTGCTCTTATTTTTTTACTGAAAACTATGGGAAAGGAGGAAAGCATGAGAAGTGGATTTGTATGTGTAGGAGAGATAAAGCAGGGATTGCATAAAGCTTAGGGCAGAAGATGTAAAATCTATGCACAAGTATATAAAACTATGGAAAAACCACTTCACATTTCATCTTTGCATTCCACAGGTCCTTGTGAAGCCATTTTTTCTGAGGCCATGTTAAATTTAAACATATATATATACATTGCAAACCTAGATAGTCAGAGTGCCATGGGGTTGCAAAACAGAAAAGCTAAACTGGCTTGGTTTCCATGAGTCTTGAAAATGTTCTGATCAATATGCTGGCAAACTTAATGAAAACATACAGCTTTAAGGAATTTGTTCTTCTTCAAGCAAAATGCTCAAGGGGGGATGATGTCATCGCTGGCGTGTGCGCGGTCCCCAGTTCGAGGGGGTGGTTATGGTGCTGGGGGTGGGTTCGGGTTGGGTGACTGGTGATGACATCATCGCTGACATCACACCATTGTCCCCAGATCCAGAAGGTGCTGGTGGCACTGGGGGGGGGGTTGGGGTCTCTGGGGGGTGTTAGGTGATGGGTGATGATGTCATTGCTGACGTCACCGCTGTCCCCAGATCCAGGAGGTGGTGATGGCGCTGGGGGGGGTTGGGTGACAGGTGATGATGTCATCACTGGCGTCACCCCATTGTCCCAGATCCAGAAGGTGGTGATGGCGCTGGGGGGCGGGTTGGGTGACAAGCTTCTGAGAACCATCCCCCTTTGGCACCTGTGCTGCAGCAGAGCTCTCTTTTCACACTGACACAATCACAGGCCACACTCCTTCCTGCACTCAGCTTGGCCACAATTTAATTACAAAAAAAGTTCACATCAAGTGCACTGAATTTTCCAAGCAAGTAATAACAAAGTCTCCCACCACTGCAGCTAATTCTCATTTCAGTATTTCCTTGTAAAGCTGTCACAAGCTTTACATTTTAGTAGCAAGGTGCATTTGTTTCAAGGTTTCTTCAGCATTTTAAGTACTACTTACTGGAATTAGACTCCTTTTCCAAGGCAGACCATATCCCAGGGCAACTGTTACTTCAAACCAGAAGAGAAGAGAGAAGAAGAGAGAGAGAAGAGAAGATGAGAGAGAGAAGAAGAGAGATAGAGGAGAAGAAGAGAGAGGAGAATAAAAGAGAGAAGTAGAGAGAGGAGAGAAGAGCTGGATCTAAGCTAAAGTGGGTCTGCTTTATATTGCCTGAAAATTAATTAATTTCCAGAAAGGTACCTGAATGCTTAATGTGTCACAAAGTGCATCCAAACCACATATGCCCCTGAAATACGTGAATGAACTTCATGTTCCTTAGTGCTTGACTTCTGCACTGATAAAAAGCCAAGACCTGATTTTGTTCACAAAGTAGCTAATTATCTGGGGAGTCATCGCATTCTGGGCAAATGTCAGTACTGACAAGTTTATCATAAAAATTAGGTGATTAGACATCTACAATACATAAATATTCCTAATTGCCCACAGACCTGTGGAGTCCATACATTAACCCAGACATTTGTTTTGAACGGAAACACATTGTGATGCATTTTAAATGCTGTAGGTCAAGAACAAATCTCAACAGCATAGAGGCACATGTAAAATGGATTGTAGTATTTCCCTGGATTTCTATGTCCAAGCATGATATCTTTTTCATAATAGAGATTTAGTCAATTTTGTTTGACACCAAGTGAATTTAGCATTTTTAATAAGCATCTCTCAGCCATTGATCATGGTCTCTGGAATCAGTAACAGAAGAACAGCTGAACAATATGCTTTTAGATCTGACCTAAAACATTTGGAGTCCATATGGAAGAGCTTGTCTTGCTTCACAGTGTTGTAAAAAAGCCAACACAATCTTTCTTAAAGCAGAGTAACTGAAGTCTGGGGATGTAACACACCATTTTCATCATGTGGAGCTGGTCAACTCACCACAAAGAGCTGCCTACTTCTCATCTGTGCTAGCCTTGTCCTTTGGGGAATTCATGGATCATCTCTGCCTGTGTTAACTATTACTGGCCCTCAAATGACGTATTACCTAAGGATATGCATAGTGACTTTATATTGACCAGAGAAAATTAAATATTCTCCATATTGTTCTGTCCTCTGTTCTGAGAAACTGAGACCTAGTGGGAGGTGTCCCTGCCACTGGCAGGGGAGTTGGAACTAGATGATCTTTCAGGTCCCTTCCAGCCCTGACAATTCTATGATTCTAAATATACACTCAGCTTATCCTAAGGCCCAAGACTTTTCCTTAGTTATACATTCTGTACTCCAGTGGTGTAACCAAAAGTCTGCTAGGAACATTAGACAGTTTATCATGAGAACTATAAGTTCTAGCCATTATTAGTTGTATTTCAATAACTACTAATAATTTTCTATCACCTAGTGCCTGCTCTTAAAACATGCAAGCAAGCTTTAAATGCAAAGCAAAACACAGACCATTGTAACAGCAACAAGACTGATGGCAACTGAGGTTTTTATTTCAAAACAGACTTCATTCATAACATCCATACTTTTGTTTTGGCCCAACTGTCAAGGCCTAAACCCTCCCTTTGCAAGCTCCATCAGCAGTTGCTTTGGGGTTGCTGCTACAATCAGAAGCATCTTGGTGCTTCTGAGTACCAGTAAGCATAGATACAAAGTGCTTGGTGTTAGAGACTGGCATTCAGGTGTCCTTCACCTCCAGCAGACTTCTTAAAAATGGCACAAAGAAAGCAGATATGCAAGATTTTTGGTAACATGCTTTAGATTAAAACATACTGAATAAAAAAACAAAACCCCAAGAACATAATCAAAGAAAACTTATCTAGATGTATGGTCACATGCATGTAAGGGTGTATTACCACATGAAGTCATTGCAAAGATGACATTGATTTGCAGTTTCTAAAAGGCAGCTGTGCAGATAGGTGACCAACTCTGATTTTTATGACTGGTGCTAGTGTGCAAAAGGCACTGATTAAAATATACAACTGACATTTGGCACTGAAGCAGCAACACAGTACTCCCCGCCCTTTTAAGTGTTGTGCTGAAATTAAGCAATTGTTGAATGGAGTCAAATAACTGTTATGACTTACAGTAATGGAGTACTTAATCCTGAGAAGTCATCCGATTACTTTAAGGGCCAAGAAATAATGCTATTTACTTAACTACTTGTGCTCAGCTACTCGCAATAGCCTTTCAGATAAAGCCCAAATCAAGGTGCTGATCACTTGCTGTCTCTTGAGCTGGCACAGCCCCTTCCAAAGGACAGCAGTGTTTGCTCTCATCCTACCAGGATTCCTTAGCTGTTAGGCTAAGCAAACAGCAGACCTGTTTCCTCCATAAATATTTGATTGGAGTGGAAAATAACTGTGATACAACACGTTCATCCTGTGCCTGTGAACCTATTGCATCTACTTCATAGCAGTGTGATGATTTCCTACCACAGATACCCACTGGAAGGGCAACTTTCACTTGGCTTTTGCCAAAGGGAAGAAAATCACCTCCCTTATGCTAATTTCTTGTGGCAGAGATGCAGCAATAGTTGCTGCTGTGTAAATTGTGGCAAGTTGTTTCTAAAATGCTATTTTCCTTTCAGCACATGGCATATAAACATAATATCAGTGGTCCTGCTTGTCACGATTTGAACTGTCAGTGGTTATTACCAGAGTACCACCATTTTTGTTCTGTTTCGTTCTTCCTGTGTCCTGCCTGACAAGGCCTACTTGAGTGGTGATCTGAAAACACGGACTGTAGACGTGGCAGATACTGTTGGTGAAGAGTCGACTGAACCTTGGCTGGAGTGTCCCTAGCCCAGGGGCTGGAGTGGTCATGTCACCTCTGAAATTCTGATTTAAAGCCTCTAGTTAACTTGGAAGTTTTCAACCCCAACTGGGTGAAGCCCTGAGCCCTGAGTAGCCTGGTCTGACCTCAGAGCTGACCCCGTTGTGAGCTGGAGCTGGGAACCGAAACCTCCTGAGGTCTCTTCCAGGCTGAATTATTCGGAATCCTTGTCCTAAAGGGCAGTGCTCTAACCTGAGGCTAACAGCATCTTGGGCTTCTTGCTCACTTTGTCCTGCAGAGTTGAAATGAATTAATACCTTATCTAGCCATTAGCTCAGAGAGAACAGACAGGAGAGAGGAATTTATGTTTAGGGCTCAAATAGCTGAAAAACCCCCATGCTTATACCATTTATTTCAAATTTTGAGCATGGCCCTAATGCTGTTTGTCTTCAGTCCTTGCATACCAGTTGCATTGCTGTTCTGAAAGGGGCAAACTGGAGCAAGGTGAAGCCAGGGCTGGTATGCAGGGCAGAACAGGAGCACAGAGATGGCAGCAGCAGGCAGGGAGATGCAGTTGTACCTTGCATGTTGCCCATACAGTACTTGGTTATATGGAGTAAGTGTGGCTCAGGGAAAATGGGAAACTTGTCCCAGGTGACAACTTACCCTGGAAGGCGATAAGTGGAGCTAAGGGCCCCACTTTAAAGGTATCAGAGATGAGAAGCATGTAAGACAATCATTCTGAATTAGTAGCTGCATGGGTTAAATGCCATCTTAGTTTGCTTTTAACTGGGATTATTCACACTCAGAAGAAGGGAGAGAAATCACTTGTAAAGGTCACTTTTGAGCCCTCAACAGACTGAGGAGAAAACAAAAAAAAAATCCAATGAATGAAATCTATGACAGAAAAAAGATGTAAGATAAAAGCTTCTTTAACCATTACTTATTCAAATGGAGAAAAAAAAAGAAAAATCCAATATTTTATCTCCAGCTGAATGCTCCTGCAGCTGAAACACTGCAAATGAGTTTATATGTACCGGGCCACATTTACCATTTCTAAAATGCCTTATGGAACAGGTCTGAGGCATAGACTTGGTCCAGAATATTCACTCTCCAGGGAAAGATCAGTTAATCTTGGGTCTTTGCTTCTACAGAGCACTCCATCAATTTATCTGGACTGCATGAAAATGAAGTTATAAGACTGCAGGTGCAATGAGAGTGTTGGGACCAAGTTGAGGGGCAAGATGAAATATCAGCAAGAGATGAGAGAAAATAATATGGATATTTACTCTCCATTAGGAAAAAAAAATTAGGTCAGCCAAACTAAAAATGTTTTCAGCAGGATTTTTGTGTGGCTTAGATTCCAGTCAGTATCTATAACATTGGTAAATGTTTGGTTTATTGCATTTTTTCTTTTTTCTTTTTTCTTTAGATAAATTGAAAAAAATATTGCTTATGGTCTTTTAACTTGACAATGGAAAAATGAATAGATGCTTTTGTGGAAAAAACTCCAGCCTGCTTCTGGACACCTATGAAATGAAAGATTGTTAAAGGTTGATACAGCCTCTCCAAGTACCAGGGAGCAGCAATGTTCTTTCCTGCACCTGCAGATATACATAAAGATTTTGCTGACCATTCTCTTCTGTCTTTTCTGTTACCCTGTGGAGTCCACAGTCCATGCAAAACAACATTTCTCCCACTTAACCCTCCTTTAAGGGAGAATTTATTTTAGCTCCATTAGGCAATTTCAGTCACAGAAGAAATGAATGGTTGCCTTTTCAGGTGGAGAAGAAGTCACAGAAACTTCAGATGTGGGAAGTTCTGAAATAAGATATCTTTTTAAAACAGTTCTGTTCAGATCCAACTGTGCAGTAGTGGAGATATTTACTATCTAAAACTATTCAGAACAGTGGAATTGAAAAATTAGAGTAAAATTCTTTTCATGTTCCCAGAAAGCAATGATAAGATAATAATGAAGTGAACCCTCTGTTGTTCCTTTATCATAGCAACATCTGGATTGGACAGGAACCCTCCCTTAAAACCTGACAGCATTTATAGGTCTTTGGGTCTTCATCACTCTTTTAACTGCAAGACATTCAACTAATATGAAACTAATTTAATCTGTGTGAATCTCAAGTCTTTCTTGAAAATCAGCATTCTCAAAATGTCACTGATCTGTAGTGTTTAATGTCCAAAACTGGTGGGAAGTGGGTAATTTGTCTATACTGACACAAACTAAATCCTGTGCTCCATCCAATTTATGCTGTTTGTTGGTATTTTGTCTTGGAGCCAGTGTCACAGGAAGGGATAAACCCCCCTGACCTGACTTGCTGGTTTCTGCATGTGTCTCTTTTACTTGTTTTAAAACATGTATTTGGTGTGTATATACTTTTATGTGTATAAATATATGCATACATACATATATACATACACTTGTATACACATACATACGTACTCGTGTACATATGTATATATAAAGTGTGTTGATTGACCCTGGCAGCTGTTCTGTGTGTAATTTCTTAGTTTTCCCATCCGTCAGCTTTTCCAACCCTTGAGAGAAGCCGCCATTTCTGGAGGACCTTCTCCAGGGTGAGGGCGAGGAGGAATCACAGAGAACCAGCCAAATGCTCATCATCCTCACACAGCCATCCCTCTCAAAACCTGGAGGCTGCTGGTGTGTTTTTGTTCCGAGTTCATCACCTTCCTCTTTTTGAGTTACTCAGCTCCCTTCAGGCTACTGAAATAAGGAAATTACCCTGCAAATTTAGCAGCAGGGAGGGGGGGAAAAAACCCAGAGCACACGAGGGAGCAGAGCTCAGGGGGGCCTGGCTGTTTCTGAGGGTGAGCTTCCCATTTTTCTGTGCCCCAGTGCTGCCATCTGACAAAAAGGGGACGAGGGGTCTGTGGGGCTGTGACCCGGAGGGGATGGGGGGAAAGGGTCCTCCAGTCGCCCTGGGGGGTGTAAAGGGGGTGTCTGCGGCTGGGTCCTGGGTGCCCTTGGGGGTGGGGGTGGAGGATGGGGCTGCCCGGACGCCTGTGTCCCCCCCGAGGTGTGTGTGGGGGGGGAGTTGGCGATAAGGGCTATTTTTAGCCCTGCGCTTATCAGCCCTGGAGCCACTGGCCCCATATAGGGGCAGCACCGAGTCTGGAGGTGGGGGGGGGCTGTGTGTACCCAGCCCCCCGGACCCACCCTCTCCCGTGCCCCCCCCCATTCGGCACCGATCCGGTTTATTATTTTTTTTCTAATCACTGAAAATCTTTAGTTGACAAGTCCTACTACTGCATTTTATATTGTTGTTGTTTTAGCCAGTGTGGCACTCAGACTTGCTGCTGCATGTTTTTGTCTACACTGTTTTTATCATATATTGATCTGTTTCACAGTATGGATGAAGCAGAGTGATCTGTTCATGGAATTGGAAGATTTCAGAATTTTTGAGATTTATTTTTACAGTCTCCTCTGTAACTACAGTTACTAGAACTTAGTTGTAGACTTAGCCAAAGCCTTTCAACCTGGAATGGATCAAGGAATAATGATTCTTAGTCCAGTTTGTTTTACTTATCAGGCAACACCCTATTTTGATCTGAACACAAATGCACAGGACTGAGCTTAACAAAGCCATTGGCCTCGGGGCTTGTATTGGTGGAAAGAAGACCATGAAGTGCAACAGTAGACCAGGGTGAGAGGAATCATGTTGTAATAGGCAGTGAATCACATTAGCTAGGGGTGCTAAAATCCTCCACTCCTGTCATGTGAGTCTGATAAAGGCTCTGAAATTAAACATCTCAGAGCAAAACTGTACACAGTTGGCTGAGCCTCCCCAAAAGGTACTTCTTGTGTTTCAGTCACATTGCACTGGTGAAACATGTTCAGGCTGTTTGGTTTGGGATCCCTGTGTGCTCAATGTACAGATCCCTTCCAACTATTTCGTTGAAAAGCATCTGGTAGGTTCCCCAAGCCCTCCTCTTCTGTCTCTACAACTCCAAGCCCTTCATTCTCTCTAAAGTACAGATCCACCCAGACAGAAGAATGTGCTGGGAGTCCTTGTGGGACAGATGGTAACCCCAGGAGCCTGAGGAGTCAAAGGGCAGCTCTTATTCCTTCTCCTTCCCTGCCACACTCCATAGAAGAGGAGAGGGGACGTTCAAGAGGCTCTTCCTTCCCAGGTTCTGCTGCGGTGCTGTCCTCTCAGCGGGGATGCCCTGACTCCCCATGTGCCACACGGCCCATTGAAATCTCATTGTAGTTTTTGGGTGTACCTCTGTCTCTTTCTTCATTTGAGAGTAAAATATACCTGACTGATGAAGTAATTAAGGATTAGAGTAATATGGTATATATGTAGGAACAGCTTTACTTCTGTTTCTTTGTGAGAAGGCTGTGAGATATTCAGTAATGCATTTTTATAATAATCTGGGGTGATAACCATGTTTCATTTTCTTAAACAGCTTTTTTTCATGCCTTGTGTTATGTTTAAAAGTTGAACTATAAAAGTATGTAAAATAACAGGCTTGTGTAAAGTTAGAGGTTATAGGTAAGTTTTAACCCCACATTGGCAAATGTCTGTCTTCATTTAGGATTTAAATAGCTACACTGGATTGACTGCCTTCCATGCAGATATTTACATTTCTCTAAAACAAATGCCACCTTTTTATTGTCCATGTCCAGAGGACAAAAAAAAAAAAGTTGAAAGCACATTTTGTTAATGGAATAGCAGTTGCAGCTTTTTGGTCCCAGATCCCTCACCTCTTCATTCATAGTCAACATTAAAGAAACTGATGGTGCACATTACAGTAAAAAAAAAAAAGGCACCTCAGTAATTCTGCTTCTCATTCATCAATTTACATTGTGTTGTGTTCCTTGGAAATCTGAATATTCCCTCATTTCAATGAGCTATATCATACCAGAAAACCATGAAAAATTATTTGCCAGCAAATTCTATCTGCTTCTTGCTCTTAAATGCCATTTACTTACAGACTGATCTCTCTGTTCCCTTCTCTTCACTGCCTGCAACAGCCTGGAGCTAGAAACCTTTACCCTTCTTAAGCACCTATACCTGCTGAGTCTCCTCCTCTGAATGAGACAATGTAGAAAGGTCCTGGAAACCCTGAGAGGTACATACAGCTTTGGAGGACTGTTTACTGACTGCTTTCTGAAAGTATCATGCAGATGAATGTAGACGCCTTCCTTGACTTCCCTTTGGTGTTCAGGAAAGACAGATTTAAGAACCTTTACAAGAATTCAGAACTGATCAAAAATATTGAACTGTCAAAAGTATAGAACTAGTAGCTTTCGATTCAAGTAAAACGTAATGGCATTTAAACCTCAAATAACTGTTAGAGAATATTCAAAGCTGTAGTTCAGCATTAAAAATGAAGATGATTAATAGTTAGTGTAGCCCTAGAGGACAACATTTAAATCTTGTTTATGCTTGAAGTCTGAAAACAGTTTGAGACTAATGCACAACAGTTGTATTTGTACACTTGGGCATCCAAGCTCTTAACCAGAAAAACTCTGGAAAACACTGGTATAAATGTATCTGTTATGCTACTTTTAAGTTAAAAAAGCTGTTAGCAGGTAAACATGAAAAAAGCTTAAGATGGAAGATGGTGTAAATGCTGTAATACATGTGATTTATGTAAAGGCACTGCTGTGTGAGGCTTGTTGAAAAGAATCTTTCAATGAACACTGAAAACAAATGTTAAATAAATAGGGAATGAACGAAGAAGACAAATTACTTAGCAGCACCCATTCAACAAGCCCCTTATTATTCTGGGCAGTGAATGAAACAGACAGCGTGGGAGGGGAACCAACAACACGACCAGAGCCAAGCAAAGGGCTTAAGAGAAAGGAGGGTGCAGAGGAGCTGTGCTCAAGTGCCAAATGGGGAAGGCAAATGACAAAGCGAGAGCCCTGATGACAACTCCCTGCCCAAAAGAGAAAGCCCTGTCCTCTGAGCAAAAGGAGGGTTGTTGGACACTGCTGTCTAGGAGATCACGAGCCAGGCTGACCTAGAGCATAGCAAATCCTGAGTAAGAATAGGTTTGGGGAGGAACAAGAACATGATAGGACACCCTGCATCCTGCCCTGGGGCATTGGTGAACCTGTGCCATATGGAGTGCTGCCCAGGGGTTGTGTTCTGTGACCTGGAAACCAGTTCTGGAGCTTGAAGCAGGCTCAGCTGGTAGGTTGCTCCTGGGTATGTTTGTCTTGAGCCGTCAAAAGAGGTATCCCAGAAGAATCTCCCCTGAGAGCCTCTGAGCAGTGTTTCCAGGCCAGGGAATGTTCTGTGCTACGCCTGCCGATGAGAAATACGTGTTTGTGACATCCATTAAGGTTTCTTATTTATTTTTTTTTTTTTAGCTTACAGCTAAGACTCCAGCTGATTCCATGATGTTACTCTAAACTTTTGCCAGATCTAACATTCACATGCACATATGTGTTTTACTTGCTTTAGAAAAACTTATTTGGCCAACCGAGAGATATCCGAGACCCCTGGGCTAATCCTGAAAGCTTAGAGTGGTATTTGGAACATCTGGTGATTCCACTGCGATGGTTGTCTCATGCAGATTGCTCAGATTGGACAATGTTATTTTCTGTGTGTGCTTTGTCTCCACCACACCCTCTGCCTCAATCACCAGTGCTCAGAGATCTACCTTCACAGCAAAACCACTGAGCCCTTGGTCTCTCAGCATGAGACTGGGAACCTGAAGCTGTCTGTAAGATCTTCTTTGATGTGTTTTTAAATCTCTTCATTAACTTTACATAACAGCTGTAAGTGACGTAACTCCCCAGAGATTGGGATATTCATCTGTGTCGTGTCCAGTAACAGCTTTAAATACAAACAGAACATTATTACTGCACTACTAAACCTGCACAACCAAATAAACCATTAGAAGATGTAAGAATTTGGAGGCTTTTGTGCAGCATTAGGAAAAAAATAAAAGCCAACAGCAGTGTAAAAGATACTCACTGTAGTGTTCATGATTCCTGTTCCATGCGTTCGAATCGAATTGGCAACGTGCCGGATATTGATGGTGTTCAAGTGTTTGTTATTACTTGTTCTTTCAATGCCTAAGAATATTGAAGAATATGGGAAAACTCACAACAGGGGAGCAGAATTCTAGAGAGATTTAGTTTGTTTTGGACAGCCTTTCAAGGGCTTGCTTTCTATCCTTCTTTCCCAATATATTTTAAGAAATACAATGGCTGGGTTGGCTCTTTTTACAGTTGCTTTAAGTTTTACATGCCCCACACAGTGAAGCAACACTGAGCTCTAGTAGAGGAGTAGTTGGGATGCAGCTGAATGTGAAACCAGCTGCTCCCTGGAGCAAACCCAATTCCTGTGAATTGCAGAGAGGCTGCACAGAGATCAGTTAAACTCTGCCTGCCTCCTCATGATGATCTTTACCAAACATGCCTAACTCAGCAATATAATGAATAACGAGAATAATTTAACGTACACAATCATTTCAATGAAATGAACCAGTCTGATATATGCAAATCTTCATGTGACTCGACTGTTAATAAGGAACTGCTGGATTCCTTTTAAAAACCACAGTATTCCATTTGATTTTGTATTGGAATATGACAGCTCACTGGCTTCTGAAGCTTCTCATCTTAATAAGTTGAGACAAATGGCATAAATTACTTCCTAATAATGTGCAAATACTTTTTTTTTTTTTGGTTAAAACTCAAGTCTCAGTGTAACTGAATACAGTTTTTTCATTGTAAACTAATAGGTAGTAAAGCTACTACAAGCAGGGCCCTTAATGTCTTTAATATAAGCTCCTATTAATTATATATTCAACTTAATTCCTAAGATCAGTGCTACTGAATTGCACTAGCCAGGCAGCTGACTGTAATTATAATGTGCTTAACCTGCATTTATAAAGCATACTAATTTCCATGATTCTGTTTTAATTTGGTGCAAGATTGACAGCCTTTTGATTTTGCTTCACAGATCAGCTCCAGCATGACTAGTAAATGGACAGTGTTAGCCAGCTAGCGTACTCTCTCTTGCTCTGCAAGAAAGTGACATGTTACTTTATCCTTCCTTGGGTAACTGGATCTACACTATCCCTCCAGGTTGCAGAAAGTTGTCTTTTTATTTTCTTGTACCGGGGGCCCAACCCCCCCCGCCACCGTGCACCATGGGGCTGCACTGTCCCAGCTGCTGTCCCCATGCCAAGGTGATGGTGTCCCCCTTAATCTCCCCATCCCAGACCGGTGCCACCCTGGGGCCGTTCTGTCCCCTCTGTGGTCCCCTTTGAAAGCAGCGGTGTCCCCATCGGGGGTGTCCCTCGAGCAGATCTGACTCCCGTGGTCCCCACACCAGAGCTGTCCCCTCCCCTTGGTGGTGGGTCCGGGGTGAGGTGGGGGTGTCCCAGCCCCCGTGTCCCAGCCCCCGTGTCCCCCCGTCACTCCCCCGCAGAGATCCTGGCCGGCGGCGGCTCCAACGAGAAGAACCACTAAACTTGATGTTCTCAGTGAAGCTGCTTAAACTGGACATACTCTTCAGTTGCTTACAGTGATTATTAAAAATACTATCTACTGAAGAACAGGAGGAATATAATTCATGTTATGATACATTAATGATGTTCAGAATTCTTCTTGTGCTCTTAAATCTAGTGGGACTTGTGCTTTTTGGTGGTGTCAGTGTTGTTGGGTTTGAAGTGTTAAAATAAATGCTGCAGTTACTAGTGGGTGATGAAAGGGATGACTGGTGAAGTTTTGCTATCACTGGTATTCACTTGTGTGAAAGAGAAATGCAGAAAAGTGCTACTGCTGCTCATTAATACTGAAGAAATCATATCCTTATGGCAACCACTCATTCTGAGTGCCCTTACATGACATTTTTACTGTGTTTAGAAATGGAGGAAAGACACATTTCTCTCCCAGATGTGCCCTGCACATGACACTGCCTGTCCTTGACACTCCTCTCTGCCAAGTAAATATGATTGCAGTTAACCTGGAACAAATTTTCCTTTCCAGATAATTATGATGAGTTTATAAAATTGAGTGAAGAAACCACTAATGCTGACACACCTGCTCCTTAACCTCTGCTCGACCCTACTCTGAGCTGTACTGAAACTACAGGCACATCCTCACAGCCATCAGCAAGCCACAGCCCCACTCAGCACTCCCCACACACACAAGCAGCCTTTTTCCAGTGACAGCAAGAACTGATTCCTGATTAGAGATTTTAATGAAGAGTCAAGCTAAATGCTCAGTTTAGTCTGGGTATGGGTCTAAACACATGCGAATTGCAGAAACCCAGGAAAATTTTATAGCAATGACTTCATTTTGATTTTTCATAGATGCTCAGGTGTTGTTATAAAACATTAATTAATATTTTAAATTATCTTACTTTAGGAAAAAAACACAGTCCATTTCACTGCAGCATCAAATTCAACATTCTCTGCATTGTTATGGTGTGACTTTAAGAGAAAGTGTATTAAAAACCAGAACAATGGAATTTACATGAAAACCCCTCTTCATTAGTTTAAAACAGTTATACCAGACATACTATTCAGCAGTACTAGGCACTTCCATACAAAGACAGAGATGGCCTTGTTCAATTTTATGGTGGGTCTAGAAAAATTAGATATCAGAACTACTGGCTAGGAAGTGGAACTCAAATCTATCATAGGCTGTATATTATACAGGCTGAATAGGACATACAAAATAAAAATTATTTGACTGGCACTTGAAAGCTTAAATTTTGAAAATCCTGGAGTGTTAGAGAGACGGATCAAGAGATGCAGATGTTGCACGTAGATCTTAAGAAAAAGGGACACCAAAGCAGAAGCAGCCATAAAAAAAAGCTGGTTAGAAATTGAGCAGGGCAGGTGAGGACACAGATAATATTTACAGGGTGGTGTTGAGCACTGTCTCTGTTTTCCAATTAACCAGTTCACCTACTAGATTCTGTCTTTTTTCCTGAGCATTTTAAGCCAGAGATTTCTTTTTTCCTACCTCTCCTCGTTCATTTAGGATTTGTAGCCATCTCTGCTCTTGACTTTCTCCAGAGCACGTTCCTTCCATGGTGTCTTTTGTTCCTCACAGTGCCACAGTACATGTAATTTTAGGGTAGTGGTTCAGTTGCAGGCTTCAGGTTGTGCTGTTGTCACTTAAAATGAATTTTGCCTTCTGGCAGGTGAGCAAATGCTGTGACTGGTGACACTTTGGAGAGCCTGGGAGGTTCTGCCACAAAATTCAGGAAAAATTATTTTAGATAAGACTTAAAGTCCTGGGGAGGCTTTGGAAATGTCAGGATGAATCACTTGGGCTGCTCTCCTCATAAGAATTTGCTTTGAATTTTGCAGAGAAGGAGCTTAATGACCCTCCCATCAGTTCCTGAGCAGCCAGTGCTGGTAGAGTACATGCTGGAGATAAGGTCCCTCTAACCACCTGCCATTCACCCAGATAACACCATTTTAGAGCACCCCTCCCCCTCCCAGACAGGTTACAAGGAGCACTGACTTCTATGTTTAAGTCATGTAAATTCCTCCCAGAAGGTTTCAGTAATACCAAATAAGTCAAAATTTATGCTCTGTAAATCGTACAAGTAATGTTGCTATGGGAAGCTAGATTAAACAAATTACCTTTTCCAGCACTAATTACTGTAACCCAGACGAGGAGGTAAGGCAGACAAATGAGCAGTCAGATCATATCGTTGCTATTCATTTGTAGCGAATGTTTTTCCACATAGATCCCACCAGAGAGCAGCAAAATCTGAAGAATAATTGCTGCTTGCCCATCAGGATTTTTCACATGCCTACTTCTGTTGCATTTATGTCATAAATGTAAAATCTCATAGCCCTACACACACCAAATTCCACACACTTTGGAGTTCTGTGTCTAGGACATGGCATCCTGGACAAGACTGGTGCATCATCCTTAGTCTGTATAGGAAAACCAAAAGTTTTGCTAACTAGGAGTTCCCAAACTACAGACAACCCACATGAGCATTCATCTTCACAGAAATATGTTTAACTGAATGCTGATACACTCCAGAAAGCCAAAATATTAGAGAGAAGACATGAGATTGACTAAGAAAAAAAAATAAACTAACATGTTTCCATCATAGTTTATTTCAAAGGAAAGTTGGCAAGGGTTTATTCATCCTGGCCATTATAGCATCATGTGAGTGCTGGGAGATCTACTGTGAAACTTATTGATTATAGACAATTTTTTGTTTTCTAATTTACATCAGCATTATCTATTTCCTTGAGAGGTGCTTGTCTTTGATACAAAGAGGGGGCGGCGGGGGGGGTTTGGGGGGGGGCAGGGGCTTCCGGCGGGGGGGGTTTTCCTCGCCGCCGGGTGGGGGTGTTGGTTTGGGGGGGGGGGGGAGGGGGAGGGAGTCTGAGTGATCCGGGGGCTTCAAAAGCGATGCTGCGGCCGACAGGAGCTCGCGTCGTGCTGGCTCCGGAAGGTTACGGGGCAAGACACCCAAAGTTGTCGCATCGGATGGGGCTCTGGGCTGGGAGACGCAGCTTCGAGTTAAGAATCAAGCTCTGGTGGGTTACTGAAACCTAATAAAAACGTTGTGAGGGGGAAAAAAACCCAACCAAACTGCTAAAAAAAAATCTGTGTCGTTGCTTCGCTACTTCATGGTGTATTCAGACACTTTTATCAAAGAGTACAGGGGAAAAAAAAAAGATCTGTCTTCTCACATCTGACTTTAATAGACCAGCCCATCTGGCTGGATGGCTTAGCCATTTTTGCTAGAGACCTGTTCAAGAAATTCATTGTGATGCTGATTGCAAATCTGATTTTGATATTGATGTTTTTCATGGCTATTGCCATTTATTCTTCATCCTGCACTGGTTTTTTTGGTTTTTTTTTTTTATTTAAATACTTACTCCTTTCCTGACAATGTAGAAATGAGAGTGATTGTGCCTTGTCTGCATTCCTTTTGCAGAACTAAATAGCTGCTGTTCTCCACGTGAGTGGCGAGGGGGGGCGCGGTGCTCAGGGGCCATCAGGGACAGGATGGGCACCAGGGACCATGGGCACAGGGCAGGACCCAGCCCAGTGTACCCCGGGGGCTGACACCCCCCCCGTGTCCCCCCGTGTCCCCCGTGGGCTGACACCCCCCTGTCCCCCCCCTGTCCCCCCGTGTCCCCCCCCGTGTCCCCAGCGGGGGCTGCCGGCGGATTTCTGCGAGGGCTGCAAGATCACCAACGTGGAGGGGATCCGGGGGCAGGGGCTGGGCCTGCAGGACGTCAGTGACAGGGGGGGACCGGGGGGACTCTGGGGGAGAGGGTCCCAGGGGGTGTCCGGGGAGTTGGGGGGTCCCAGGTTTGTTCGGGGCTGGTTTTAGTTTTCTCCAAGAGGATCAACATGATAACTCAGTGGAAATGTGCAGAATATGCACCTGTGCATCTTCAATCTTCTGAAACATATTCTCTGTCCAGCCATATGCTTCCTATTACACTCATCAGAGCATTCTGCTAAAAGTTAGTGCCAAGAATTAATCTCTGTTCGTTTATTTAATTCCAGAGTCCCCCTAGGATTTTTTTTTCCTTTCACCAAATATCTCTGCCTTGCACAGACACATATTTGGTTTATTTGGCTTTCAACTCTCTTGTCCCTGCTGAAAACGTGAATAAAGGAGATGTGGAAGAGGGTTCTTGCAGAAAACCTAATTAGCAGACCCCGACCGTAACATCACCTTCCCCTGACTTCCCTTTAATCTTAACCCATACACTCTCAACTGGCTCATCGTCCTTCCCCATATGTAACTCTATGGATTCCAGATGGTCACTGATGTAGAGGGCAACACCTCCTCCCTTCCTTCTCTGCCTGTCCTTCCTGAACAGCTTGTAAACATCTACCCCTGCATTCCAATCATGGGAATCATCCCACCAAGTTTCAGTTATGACCACTATGTCATGGCTTTCCAACAGAACAGTAGCCATTAATTCATCCTGTTTATTGCCCAAGCTGCGTGCATTTGCATAAAGGCACTTCAGCTGGGCTGGCTGGATTACCCTCCTCTGCACTGGACTCTTTCAAGCAGTTCCCTGCCCTTCTTGAACTGAGGGGGACAGAACTGAACACAATATTCCAGATGAGGTTTCATTAGAGCAGAGTAAAGGAGGAGGAGAACCCCTCTCTCAACCTCCTAACCACACCCCTTCTAATACACCCCAGAATGCCACTGGCCTTCTTGGCCACATGGGCACATTGCTGGCTTATGGTCATTCTGCTGTCCACTAGGACCCCTGGGCCTCTTTCCCTCATGCTGCTCTCTAACAAGTCAATCCCCAACCTATACTGGTACCTGGGGTTGTTCTTGCCCAGATGCAAGACTCTACACTTGCCCTTGTTGTATTTCATTTGGCAGACGGGAGCTGTGTTCAGGAGCTGGATTCTGGTACCAGGTTCAGGAACACACAGACCGGGATCGAAGGCAGAACGGACAGATTCCTCCTTGGATGCTCCGAGGAAGGAACCAAAAGAGGACCTGAGCCAAGCCAAGCCAAGCTGGCAAAGCAGTCCAAGAGGGGAGAAGAGCCCAGAGACCCTTCGGATCCCTCAGCTCTGTACCAAATATGACGTCTATGGGCTGGAATCCCTTGTTGGTCAGTTTGGGGTCCCCTGTCCTGTCCGCTCCTCCCTGCAGGTGCAGCCTTTCACTTTTCTGCACCCCCCAATGTGATACACAAGATCCAGCAGTGGCCTTGGTCTCAGTATTGGACCCCGCACTGACCCTTGGGGGATACCACTAACCACAGGCCTCCAGCTAGACTCTGCTCCACTAACCACAACTCTCTGGGCTCTCTCCTTCAGCCAGTTCCCAATCCACCTCACTGCACAATCACTCAATCCACACTTCTTAAGCTTGGTTGTGAGGATACTATGAGAGACAGTATTGAAAGCTTTTAACCCATGTGTCTTTTGTTTCTTTTCCTGATTCCTTCTATCTGCTTGGGCAGGGTCATTATCTGATAGACTAGCTGCTAGAGTTTAGCCCTGGATATGGGCTAAATGTAGACAACTGGGGGGGGGGGGGGAAGCCCCAACTGTGGAAAACTATTCTTCAGGAGGTTCCTCCAGGAGGAACCTTCTTGAGGAGTCCAAAAGTTGCTTTTGAGGTTCTCCAGGAGGTTCCTGAAAGGTTCTCCAGGAGGTTCCTCAAAGGTTCTCCAGGAGGTTTCTCCAGGAGGAACCTTCTTGAGGAGTCCAGAAGTTGCTTTTGAGGTTCTCCAGGAGGTTCTTCAAGAGGTTCCTCAAGGGTTCTCCAGGAGGAATCTTTTTGAGGGGTCCAAAAGTTGCTTTTGAGGTTCTCCAAGAGGTTCCTTGAAGGTTCTTCAGGAGGTTCCTCCAGGAGGAACCTTCTTGAGGAGTCCAAAAGTTGCTTTTGAGGTTCTCCAGGAGGTTCCTGACAATATTGCATTTATATGTAGCCTACAAGCATGGGATTTAGCGAAGAAAATGACTGCAGACTGCAAAAGCATGTTTAAAAATGGGTGCTAGCATAATTCAGCAACACTAAAATCCAAGTGGGGTGAAAACCCCACCAATCTGAACTCTGTGGTCTGTCTTTTACTAACTTCAAAGCATTTTATTGCAGGGTACTCCTGTTAAAAAGGATGGTCTGGAATAGAGGGACCTTTGTGCATCCTTGGGAGGACTCAAGGGCATCCTGGCTCTTCTCCCTTTTACGCTGGAAACCCAAGGCAGTTTTGGCCAAGAGCTTCTTCAAGACTATGAGGATGTTTTGCCTGGAGACTAGCCCAGGTGGTTACTCCCTGCCCCTCTGTAAACAGCAGCTACAGAGTCAGCTGGCAATGTACATCTTCAACCTGCTAGAAGGGCGAAAGGGTGGGAAAAAAAACCCCAAAAAACCAAGAAAACATAAATTGCCTTAAACCACCAAACTTCTATCCTGTTCCTCCTCTGCAGAAGAAACAGCTAAGAGCGATTCACTCTGCTCTGCTCCAGCGTCTCAGACATCTCTCCCCAAGGCTGAGATGCTGTGTGATGATTTCAGCAGCGGAGTGGGGGGGGAATTTTTTTTCCCTCTGCTTTTTTTTACAAAGCCCCTCCACACGACAGGGTTTGCACCCCGAAAGCGCTGGGATGGATGAAGGATGGATGCATGATGGATGGATAATGGATAGATGATGGATGGAGGGATGGATGGATGGATGGATGGATGGATGGATGGATGGATGGAAGGAGGGTGAGATGGATGATGGATTGATGGATGGAGGGATGTGTGATGGATGGATGGAGGGATGGGTGGATAGAGGGATGGATGTAGGGACGGGTGGATGGATGGATGGATGGATGGATGGTGGGTGGAAGGAGGGTGGGATGTATAGATGGATGAAGGGATGGATGATGGGTGGATGGATGGGTGATGGATGGATGATGGAGGGATGGATGGAGAGATGGATGGATGGATGGAGGGATGGATGGATGGGTCTTGGTCCATCCATGGTGGGGTTGGTCCATCCATGGTGGGGTCATTGGTGGGCTCAGTCCATCCATGGTTGGCTTGTTCTGCCCATGGTGGCATCTGGGGTGGGCTTGGTCCATCCATGGTGGGCTTGGTCCATCCATGGTTGGCTTGCTCTGCCCATGGTGGCATCTGGGGTGGGCATGGTCCATCCATGGTGGGGTCTTTGGTGGTCTTGGTCCATCCATGGTGGGCTTGGTCCATGCATGGTTGACTCCGTCCATCCACGGTTGGCTTGTTCTGCCCATGGTGGCATCTGGGGTGGGTTCAGCCCATCCACGGTGGGCTGGGTCAACCCACGGTGAGGTCCTTGGGGGGGGGGGGGGGGGGGGGGGGGGGGGGGGGGAGGGGGGGGGGGGGGGGGGGGGGGAGGGGAAGAAGAAGGTAAAACAAAAATAATAAAGTAATCTCACTCGGTTTAGTTCACTCAAAGCCAAAACACGCAATTAAGACCGTGACAGCGAAGCGGCAGGAGGAAGACTCGCTAAACAGCCCGGCGATGCTCTCCGCGCAGGGGCCGCCTGATTAATTAATAGTTGCGCGGTAGTGGGGAGGGGGCCTCTGCGCCCCGCGTACCCTGCCCGCGCCCCTCCGCTGGCTTTACTGGCTTTTTTTTTTTTTTTCAGGGCAAAAAAAAAAAAACCAAACACAACAAGCAATCAATGGCCTTCTGGGAGGTGGGGGCCCAAAACTAACCCCCGGATTCGAGGGGTGGTCTCCCCAGTGCCCAGTGCAGGGGGACAATCCCTGCCCTAGTCCTGCTGGTCACGCCAGTGCTGACACAAGCCAGGTTGCTGGTGGCCTTCTTGGCCACCTGGGCGCACACTGGCTCATCTTCAGCTGGCTCTCGAGCAACACCCCAGGACCTTTTCAGTCCCTGGGCTGTGGGTCACCCTTCAGCCATGGTAGATGGGAGGTTAAGGGGCTCCTTCTCCACACATGATCCCAACCTCCAGCTGCCTCATGCCCACCTGGATTCCCCCAGGCTCTCATTTCCCACCCAGTCCACTTCTGAGGAAGAGCTGATGAAGCTGGGTCCTGGTGGAACCGCTTCTAGGAGGAACCAATGGAGATAGGTCTTGGTGGAACCACTTTTGAGGAAGAGCTGATGGAGTTGGGTCTTGGTGGAACCACTTCTAAGAGGAACCAATGGAGATGGATCTTGGTGGAACCGCTTCTGAGGAAGAGCTGATGGAATTGGGTCTTGGTGGAACCACTTCTAAGAGGATCCAATGGAGATAGGTCTTGGTGGGACCACTTCTGAGGAAGAGCTGATGAAGCTGGGTCCTGGTGGAACCGCTTCTAGGAGGAGCCAATGGAGATAGATCTTGGCGGGACCACTCCCGCGGAACAGCTGGGTCCCTGGAGAAGGTCCCATCTCTGGAACCCGGGGTCTCCTGCCTGGACACCTGGGACCCTGGTGAAGGTCCCTTTCCTGTGTCCCCACTCTGACACTTGGGTCCCATCCCTGGTCACCAGGATCCCTTGAAAAGGTCCCACCACCTGCATCTCCACTCAGACTTCTGACTCCCTTCCTTGGTCACCTGGATCCCTTGAGAAGGTCCCATCCCTGGGTCCCCACTCAGACTCCTTGGTCCCATCCCTGTTCACCTGGATCCCTTGAGAAGATCCCACCCCTGGATCCCCACCCAGACCCCTTTGACCCATCCCTGATCAACAGGATCCCCTGAGAAGGTCCCATTTCCCCCTGCAGTGTCCATCTGGCGGTCTGTGCTCACTCTGTCACCATGGAGCATTCCCAGGGCCCTGCCAAGGGCCCAGAGATGATTCCTCCACCCAGCATGACCCCTCAGAAGCCCCTGGATGAGAGCCCAGAGGAGAGGAACCCCCTAGAGCTGAAACGCAGCTCTGAGGAAGTTGATAAAGAGGACAAGAACAATGGGGACAAGGTTGAAGAGGATGAGGAGGAGGATGAGAAAGAGGATGAGATGGAAGAGGATGATGATTATTATGAGGGAGATGATGAAGAAAAGAAGGAAGATGAGGAAGAAGAGGAAGATGATGATGATGAGGAGGAAGACGTTGAGGATTCTGCCTTTGATCCCGGTCTGTGTGTTCCTGAATCCAGTACCAGAATCCAGCTCCTGAACAGAGCTCCTGTCTGCTGCTGGGCCCAGTCTGGGACTCTCCTGGTGCCTGCTCCACAGCATCAGTGGTGACAGCAATGTAATTGCCATCAGGGGGGTTGGGTTCAGGACTGGTTTTGTATATACAAATATATTACATCTATATATCCCATTTGTATTATTAATTTCATTTTCATTAAAACTGTTCTAGTTTCCTTTTCTAATCACTCAGTCTCTCTACCTTTATTCCCTTTCTCTTCCCCTTTAGGAAGGGAGTGCAGGTTAACAGAGAGTGTCTGTCATAGGTCTAGTCCCTTACAGTCTTCTGTTCCTTAATATTATGTATTAGCTTTTTAAAAATTTCATGTTAGTTTTATGCTTTTCTTTTTAATGTTAGGTTTTTAGCTTCTTTTGTTTTGAATTTTTGTTTTGAATTTTAGGTTTTAGCTGCTGTATTTCTAATACTAGGTTTGAGCTTGTTCTGTTTTTAATATTAGGATATCTCTTTTTGGTTTTAATATTAGATTTTTTTTTTCTCTTTTTAGTAATATGTATTACATTTCTTTTTTTTCATACTAGGTTTTAGATTTTTGTTTTTGTTTTAAATATTTGGTTATAGCTGCTTTTGTTTTTAATCTTAGGGTATCGGTTCTTTTTTTTCCCGGCATGCCGAGGGACACAAACATGGCGCACAGGAAACCCCTTGCCCCAGGACTACAGCTCTATGCATACCAAGGGACACCAACATGGAGCACAGGTAGCCCCGTGCCCCGGGACTACAGCTCCCAACATGCCGAGGGCTACCAACCTGGCGCACAGGAAGCCCCGTGCCCCAGGACTACAGCTTCCGACATGACGATGGACACCAACATGGCGCTGAGGAAGCCCCGTGCCCCACTACTACAGCTGCTGGCATGCCGAGGGACACCAACATGGCAGCCAGGAAGCCCCGTGCCCCGGGACTACACCTACAAGCATGCTGAGGGACACCAAGATGGCGCACAGGAATAGGGGGTGTGTTGGTGTGCAGAGAGTTTTAGGGTTCGCTGAAGGGGGGGAGGAAGAGAAGCCGATGTCGGGAAGGGCAGAAAATGTTGAGAGGATAAAATTCAGCGGGGGGAAGCCAGGCTGGAGCGTGACTCCGGGGCCAGCGGGGCGGTGTAAATCAGCATCGCCCCGGGGAAACAGGGCTCAAGATACGGCCCCACGGCACGCTGCCAAACCCCCACAGCTCCCTTTGAGGGTCCCAGCTCCACTGGCTCCGGCAACACCTGGGGAGGGCCTGATCCTGCCCCGCCGGGGGGACTCCAGGGCTCCAACCCCGCGCTGGGGCGATGGGCAACTCTGCCTGCCGTGCCATCTCCGTGCGGAGAGACCCCCCGCTTCTCTCTCCCCGCCTTCCCGCAGAGCTGCGCGCTGATTGGTGCGCAGCCCCCCTGCCGTTGGTCCGCGCCGCTGTCACTCAGAGCCACCGCCCCCCCTTCAGCCCCGCGGCACTACCAGCGGCGGGCGCTGATTGGCGGGTCCCGCCGTGCCCCTGCGGGTCGGGGCGGGAGCGGTGAGAGCCCCGGGGGACCGCGGGTTCGAGTCCCACCGCCGCCGACGGGGAGCGGTTTTGGGTGGGGGGTCCCGGGGAGGGGTTTGGGGGTCAGCGCCCGGCACGGTCTCGTCCTTCCCACCCTTCCCCACGGTAGAATAGTGCGAGCGCGCTCGCCCCGTCCCGGCGGGAACGTCGTTCGTCGGCAGCGAGCGCGCGGCCGCTCGAGGTGAGGCTCGGGCAGGGAAAAGGGGCGGTGACGGCCTCGGCACCGCTGCCGTGCGAACTCTGCCGCCGGGCCGTCGGCAAAGCCTTAATTACTTCCAACTAATTACTCATCGTCGCTCCATGGGAAGGAGCAGTTACTCCCCGGGAGGCCGGCCCGGGCTCGGGGCTGTTTGCGCGGCTTCTTCTGCATTTCCTGCGTCCTCCTCACGTTCTCTTGCACGAGCGTCTCCTTCATCCTGCTCACATTCTCTTGCACAAGCATCTCCTTCATCCTCCTCACGTTCTCTGGATGGTTGGATGGATGGATGGATGGATGGATGGATGGATGGATGGATGGATGGATGGATGATTGAATGGATGGATGGATGAATGGATGGATGGATGATTGGATGGATGGATGGATGGATGGATGATTGGATGGATGGATGGATGATTGGATGGATGGATGGATGGATGGATGGATGGATGGTTGGATGGATGGATGGATGATTGGATGGATGGATGATTGGATGGATGGATGATTGGATGGAGCCACCACGGGTCCATCCAACCCCCCCCCATCCTCCTGCACGGAGAAGACACCCTGGGCCTGGAGGGACGGAGGGGTGGAGGGTGGAGCCTCCTGGCCCCACCCCAGTTCGGCCCAGTACATACCGGCCAGTGGCACCAGTTTGGCCCAGCACATACTGGTTGGTGGCACCAGTTCAGCCCAGCACATACTGGTCCGTGCCACCAGTTTGGACCAGCACATACTGGTCGGTGGCACCAGTTCGGCCCAGTACATACTGGTCGGTGGCACCAGTTCGGCCCAGTACATACTGGCCAGTGGCACCAGTTCCGCCCAGCACATACTGGTCGGTGGCACCAGTTCCTCCCAGCACATACTGGTCGGTGGCCCCAGTTCTGCCCAGCACATACTGGTCCGTGGCACCAGTTCAGCCCAGCACATACTGGTCGGTGGCACCAGTTCCTCCCAGCACATATACCCTGCATCCAGGCTTCCCCAACAAGTCCTCTTCTCCCACACAGAAATCTTGGGGTAGAAAGAGGAATTTGTGCTTTTGTTGGGGCTTTCCGGATGCTGGGCAGACCGCTGTGCTCACCACTGTGCTCATGCAGCTGTGACGCATTACAGACCTGATAGGCTTGTAGAGTTAAGTGGTACAGGCAGCTGGAGGAGACTGCAGCCCACCAGCACTGGTCATGCAGCACCCCTGCTCCTGCGGCCAGGCAGGAGTGCCAAGGCCCACTCAGGACTCTGCCCGTGGCAACGTGGGAGCCCTGCCTCGGTCTGAAAGCACCAACACATCTCGCCTGAGGAACCTGGCCCCCCACAGGGGGAAGGTCCTGGGGTGAGGAGGGGGGTCCTGGGGTGAGGAGGGGGTCTGGGGGTGAGGAGGAAGGTCTCAGGGTGGGGAGGGCGTCTGGGGGGAGAGGGGAAGGTCTCAGGGTGGGGAGGGGATCTGGGGGTGAAAAGGAAGGTCTCAGGGTGGGAAGGGGTCTGGAGATGAGTAGGAAGGTCCCGGTTGGGGCAGGGGTGGTGTGCAGGGTGCGGGTCCTGGGCGGGGGTCCCGGCGGGGGTACCTGCAGCAGCTGCGGGTTCTCCTGCCCCAGCTGCTGCAGCAGGGCCGGGAGCAGGGCCGGGTTCTGCTGGATCACCTGGCGCATGTTCTGGAACTAGATCTGGGTGGGTCACACTGAGGACCGGGGTGGATCCCATTGGGGATCTGAGTGGGTCACATTGAGGACCGGGGTGGATCCCGTTGGGGATCTGGGTAGGTCCCCTCAGGGACCGGGGTGGATCCTGTTGGAGAGCTGGGTAGGTCCCCTCACGGACCAGGGTAGATCCCATTGGGGATTTGGGTGGGTCGCGTCAGGGACCAGGGTGGATCCTGTTGGGGATCTGAGTGGGTCCCATCAGGGACTGGGGTAGATCCCATTGGGGATTTGGGTGGATCCCATCGGGAACCCGGGTGGATCCTGTTGAGGAACCTGAATGGGTCCCATCAGGAATCTGGGTGGATCCCAAGGTGGCGAAGAAGGTGGTCAAGGTGGGCAAGATGGTGGGCAAGGAGGTCTTGAGGTGGTTGAAGGTGGTGAAGGTGGTGAAGAAGGTGGGCAAGGCGGTCAAGAAGGTGGTCAAGGTGGTCAAGGAGGTGGTGAAGGTGGCGAAGAAGGTGGTCAAGGTGGGCAAGACGGTGGGCAAGGAGGTCTTGAGGTGGTTGAAGGTGGTCAAGGAGGTCTTGAGGTGGTTGAAGGTGGTCAAGGAGGTCTTGAGGTGGGTGCTGGTGGTCAAGAAGGTGGGCAAGGCGGTCAAGAAGGTGGTCAAGGTGGTCAAGGAGGTGGTGAAGGTGGTGAAGAAGGTGGTGAAGAAGAGGTCCCCGCGGGCCATCCCAGTAGCTCCCAGTGACCTCCAGTACCCCTCCCCCAGGACATGGCCGGGTTGCTGACCCCCCCGGCCGCCCGCTTACTGGTGGGGACCCTTCGGGAGCAGTTCCCGGATCTTCCTCTTCACGTCCACACCCACGACACGGCCGGGGCCGCCGTGGCCACCATGTTGGCGGCCGCCGAAGCCGGAGCGGACGTGGTGGACGTGGCCGTGGACGCCATGTCCGGCATGACCTCCCAGCCCAGTATGGGGGCCCTGGTGGCGAGCGCTCGCGGGACCCCCCTGGACACAGGTGAACGGGGGGGGGGGGGGGGGGGGGGCCCCGCGGGGGCAGAAAGGGGCGTGGTCTGGGGAAGTACTGGGGGTTACTGGGAGGAACTGGGGGTTACTGGGAGGAACTGGGAAGGTCCCGGGACAGTACTGGAGGTTACTGGGAGGAACTGGGAAGGTCCTGGGGCAGCACCGGGGGTTACTGGGCGGCACTGGGCGGCCATACTGGGCGTTAACTGGTGTGCACTGGGAGGGGCTCTCTGGGGCCTCCTCCTCCCTCCCCCCTCCCTCCGCTCAGGGGGCGGGGCCTGAGCCCCCGGCGCTGCCACGTGACTGGCTGCGGCCCCGCCCCTTCTCGAGCTCGCCGGAAGCGGAGCCGGTGCGCGAGCGGGACAGCCGCGTCATGGCCGACGGAAAGGGTGGGTTAGAAGAACCGCGTTCTATAGACGGGAAATACGGTAATGGCTGAGACAGCTACTTTCTCCCGCGGAAAGGCGGGGACTAACATGCCGCCTGGCCTGGGGGAGCAGAGTGATACCCGCCTTTCGCCGGGGCTCTGCGGGAGTTGAAAGCTTCTGGGAAGCAGCAGAGGTGCCTCTGAGGGCAAGCCCCATATGGGGTGGGATGGCCTGGCCTCGATTCCTGCCTCAGAGGTGGGCTAAATGGGCGAAGCCGAGGTGGTGGTGGTGTTGGGCTGCTGTTCTTGGGCAGGAGCCGGGGTGGCTGACCCCACGCGTGCCCGCAACAAGCCCTTTTGTTGCCCCCTCCCCGCAGCGGACGACAATCCCCCCGCCCTCCTGGGCTCCCCCAAGCCCCCGGCACTGCTGGAGGAGCCGGGGAGCAGCGAGGTAGAGGAAGAGGATGAAGAGCTGCCCAGAGGTCCCCTGCCCGGGGCAGAGGTGACCGAAACCCCCCGGCTGGAGCGGCCGGGACCCCCCAGGCTCCTGCTGCTGCCGGGCCCGGGGGGTGCTGAGGGTCTGGCCGAGGCAGCGCTGGAGGACGGTGAGTTTTGGGGGGGGGGGGGGGGTGACCCAACTGGGAACGCTGGGAGGCCAGGGCGGGGGAGCGTGGGGGGTGGGGGGGGGGGCAGCTGGGGGGGCGGGCGCCGATTTTACTATTTAAACATATTACTACAAAACATTTTACAATTAAAAAGAAAATGCATAGTTCTACTGACCACAACTCCAAGTAACACTAAAACTTTTCAGAAAGAATGTGTCACCCCCAGAGTGGGAGCAGTGTAAATGATCTTCTCTGGAAGTACTAATTCATTTCTCCACATTACCAATAAATGCTAAACCACTTCTTCCAGGACCTGTTGATGTTATCAGATTAAACGGCATTTTTATTCAGTCACAAGGCTCCTCACTGCTCTCTGATCTCAGCACAGAACCACATAAATAACAGGCAACCAAAATGGCACAGTTATGACCAGACATCCTGTTTGCTGTCAGTTTCAGCATTCCATATATTGTTTTTGTAAGATTAATTGTATCTATGCACAGTAAAATCACATTAAGTTATTTAGAAGAATATGCTACACAAACACACACAAAACCCCCCTGTTAACAAGATATGAAATAAGTAATATATAAAATATTCCATGTTATTTTATTTCAGGAGAGCTAGCAATCTGCAGAAATATGTTTTTATTTTATTTTTCTCCCCTGGGACATCAGTAAATAATACTTTATCTTAAGTAGTATTACTTGTTCCTTTCATGGTAACTTTATCATGCTCATATCTTTTCTCCCCATCACTGTTCCTGATTGCATGTATCATCAGTGATTTTGCAATTACTTTAGCGGGCCAGGATGCCATTGGCCCTCTTGGCCACCTGGGCACACTTCTGGCCCATTTTCGCTCTGCGGTCAGTCAACACCCCCAGGTCCTTTCCTGTTGAGCGGCTTTCCAGCCACTCCTCCCCAAGCCCGTAGCACTGCATGGGGTTGTTGTGGCCAAAGTGCAGAACCTGGCATTTGGCCTTGTTGAACCTCATACTATTGGCCTTGGCCCATTGATCTAGTTTGTCCAGATCCCTCTGCAGACCCTCCCTACCCTCAAGCAGATTGACACTTCCACCCAGCTTGGTGTCATCTCCAAACTTACTAAGGGTGCCCTCACTCCCCTCATCCAGATCATCAGTAAAGATTTTTACACATTGCAGTAATATGAACTATTTTTCATAAAAGATTGTCTTCTTTTTTTTTTTTGTGGTTTAAATTCTCAGATGGCAAATGATCCTTCTTAGAATTAAAAAAAAAAATCACTGTAAACTCTGATCTTCTCCATTATACTATTGGATTAATATCCAGTCAGTACATAAGATATAGTATTCAGTTGGAAAGTCCATAATCCTGCTCAGTCTTCTACATCAACACTGTTTTGTAAACAGTTTCCAAAGCATTTTTATTGCCCATTATTATTTCTAAAGCATTGTCCAAATTCTATAACAGATGCAATGATGTGTGAGGGTTCTTACATTTGCTATGTGACATATTTACTTAGGTAACAAGCTACCATCAGAGAAACACATTCGGTGTGAAGAGTTGCAAAAAATCTCCTTACATATACGTAGAAGTTGATGATTCTGAGCAACCTAGAAAGCGTTCATAGTAGAGGGGAAAGTTTACTGTAGGAAACAAGATAACATCTGATAATCACATTTAATGCGCAAAGTTGCAGCTAAGCAGCTTATAATTAGGGAGATATTGTTTTTCTACTTTGAAACCTTGAAAGCGTTCATTGTAGAAGGGAATGTTTACTGTAGGATAGAAGATATCCCATGATAAGCATATTCACTGCGAAAAGTTGCAACATATCCAATTATATATACGTAGAATTTGCTGTGATGCTGTGACTGAGGGTGAAAGACAGACGGTGATTTGGTAGAGACTTCTGTTGCTTCCTGTGCTACCCGACTACAAGTGAGACCCCCACCCCGGTTTGGGGACAAACCCGGCCCTGTTTTGGGGACGAACTCGGCCCCGTTTGGGGTCGGGGTCTCTGCTAACGGGGCTCGGGGCGCCGCCTTCTCCCCAGGCCGCCGGCGACGCGGGTGAGCGACAAGGTGATGATCCCGCAGGACGAGTACCCCGAGATCAACTTCGTGGGGCTGCTCATCGGGCCCAGGTATGGCCGCTAACGAGGCCTCGGCCCCTAACGAGGCCTCGACGCTAACGAGGCCGCCGCGGGGGGTAGAGTGGGCTCACAATGAGACTGTAATCTGGAATGTGCATTCTCCAGAAACCCACAGCGCCCAGGAAAGCCTGTTTCTCCTTTTTGTTGGCTGGTGGAGACGTTGTTATCTTATTGATCACGTCCATCAGGATGCGTTGATGCCCATCCCGTCATTTTATTCCAAGGAACTGGATTTCCTGTGCAGGCCCTTTAACCTTGCTTTGCTTTATAGCAAAACCAGCCTCCAGGAGGATTTCAATTATTTTCTTCCCTTTCTTGAAAACTTCTTCCACTGTGTCACCACATACAATGATGTCATCAATGTACTGGATGTGCTCTGAAGCCCCACGTTCTTCCAGTGCATGACTAGACATGAGAAAGTTTCTTCCCCAGGAGGGTGGTGAGACACTGGAAGGGGTTGCCCAGAGTGGGGGTGGAAGCCCCGTCCTTGGCAGTGTTGAAGCCCAGGCTGGCTGGGGCTCTGAGCACCCTGCTCTAGCGGGAGGGGTCCCTGCCCAGGGCAGGGGGGTGGGAACGGGACGATCTTTAAGGTCCCTTCCAACCCTGACAGTTCTATGATCCTATGGCAACGGCCCGTTCGGGAACCGGGTAGACCTGATGGCCGCTATTTCAATGGGTAGACCTGATGGCTGCTGCCCGCCCGGGAACCGGGTGGACCTGATGGCCCCGGTTCAATGGGTGGACCTGTTGGCATAAAGGCCTGCACCAGCCCGGATCCCACACCTAACGTTTTGAGCTGTGACGTCACAAAGGCCTGCACCAGCCGTCATCACCAACTTATTTTCGGAGCTGTGATGTCATAAATTCCTGCACGAGTCTCGATCACCAACTTCCTCCTGGAGCTATGATGTCACCAAGGCCTGCACCAGCCTTCATCACCCAGCTACTCATGGAGCAGTGATGTCACAAAGTCCTGCACCATCTGTGATCACATACCTCCTCATGGAGCTGTGATGTCACAAAGGCCTGCACCTGCAATGATTACCCTCCTACTACTGAAGTGTACCTATCAGAAAGCCACCAAAAACCGTGACCACCAGGCGGGGGAGGAGCTGGAGGGGGCTCCTCCCAGTGCTCCCAGTCCCTCCCAGTGCCCTCCCAGTGCTCCCAGTGCCCTCCCAGTGCCCCCCATCCCCTCCCAGTGCTCCCAGTGACCCCAGTTTGCGGCAGGGCTGGCGGAGGGGCAGCTGGAGGCGGCGGGGGAGGAGCTGGAGGGGGCTCCTCCCAGTGCTCCCAGTCCCTCCCAGTGCCCTCCCAGTCTGTCCCAGTGCCCTCCCAGTGCCCCCCATCCCCTCCCAGTGCTCCCAGTGACCCCAGTTTGCAGCAGGGCTGGCGGAGGGGCAGCTGGAGGGGGCGGGGGAGGCGCTGGAGGGGGCCCCTCCCCCTGTAAACCAGCACTGATCACATGTTCTCAATATGCAGCATGTTAAGACCCATACAAAATAAGCACAAGACATTAAAGTCTCCAAGAAACCACTGTCAGTATAAAATAAAATCAGTTTCTCCTAAACAGCAGCCTTCCAGCTACAACTGTTGAAGCAAATGATTTTCAGAGAATCATGACCTTGAACATATTTAACGGGTGGTTACCATTATTTGCTATTGAGTCCTTTTAAATGAAGCCTAAAATACATCTTTCAATAAGACTCTAAAGCAGAATAAGAGTCACCTAAGCAGTCTCACCAATATATCCACATCATGAAGCACAGATAATTACAGAACTGTTAAACAAAGCGGTCCAGTTGAGCAGAGGCCGGGTGGGCACCAGCAGCCACCCCGGCTCAAGCCACCACCCCCGTGGAGATGTCCCCAGCACCACCCGTGACAGGTCCAACGGTGGACTGTGGATCTGAGGTCCCTCTGGGACACTAAGTCAGCACCTTCCCAAGAGCCACCGGTTCCCATCAACAGCAGACGGACGGTGCCAGAGGATCCCCAGGAGCAGAGGCCAAACCACTGATCTACCACCACCCAACCCCATGATCCCCCCCCCCAACCCCCCCCTCACCCCCAAACGGGGGCACCCCCACCCACGTTTCACCCCAACAAAACCCCCTCCACCCCCAGGAAGGGCTCCGGGGCTTAAATTACCCAAACAAGAAATGACTAACAAATGCTCAGGGAAAAGTCTACATTAGCCTGACAACAACCTACCTCAAGCATAGCCAACCAGAAAATACAGATTTAATTATGTTGTTAACAGCATAAAATCACACACTGCTTGAATTTCAGAATAACAGTACCCAGTGTGTTCATTCTGTACTAACTCCTCTCCTGAGCACTGTTCTTGAAATACGTGGACATTATGACCAAGGGACTTGGACAATTCACCTGCAGAAGTAAACACACCATAACATTTCATTTGACTCTGAAGTAGTATTTGACTCTGCAAATTGACTCTACAAATTTGAATCTACCTGGAACCTGATGTCCAGGTTGCCCTTTTTAGTTAGGCTCTTATCTGTGCCTACACATACAATATCAAAGAAAAAAACAATCAGGACGTAGTCTATAGGATCAAAGTCTGCCATTCAATGTATTAAGCAATGATTAGCCCAATTCATCAACGACTCAGCCCATTAGCAACCCTAGGATCTGCTTGTCCTTGTGACTGATAGAACTTTTCAGGAGTACACTCAGTCTTCACATCACTGACAACAAATTCATTGCCTGAGAACATAGACTCTACCAGCTTTTAAGACGCTGTGCAATGGAAATGAGATATAATTTAGTCTGGAAAATTAAATGCTGTCACGTCAACATCCTGATGATTTAGACAGGCGCTGGTGGGTTGCCAGGTCCCCGACCCGCCTCTCCCCAGCGCCCAACTGGAGGAACTGGGTCGGAAGGTGGCCCAGCACGTGGTGGGGATGGCACCCACCTCGCTGGGCACCCTGCAGGACCGGCCCCTGGGGGGGGAGGAGGAGGAGGAGGAGGAGGAGAGGCGGCTGCTGGCCCAGAGCTTCTTGCTGGAGCCTCAGTTTACCGTGGGGCAGTTCCTGGGGGCGAGGGGGGGGCTGGCCGTGCACGGCTTCCTGCGCTTCCAGTGTGGCGAGGAGACCCCCGCCCAAGAGGAGACCCCCACCTGAGAGGAGACCCCCCCACCCTCCAGAAGACCCCCCACCTGGTCACCCCTGTGTCCCACCCAGGGTGTCCCTGTCACCACTGTGTCCCACTCAGGGTGTCATTGTCACCACTGTGTCCCACTCAGGCAGTCCCTGTCACCACTGTGTCCCACTCAGGCAGTCCCTGTCAGCCCTGTGTCCCACTCAGGGTGTCCCCGCCACCATTGTGTCCCACTCAAGGTGTCCCTATCAGCCCCATGTCCCACTCAGGGTGTCATTGTCACCGCTGTGTCCCACTCAGGCTGTCCCTGTCACCTCTGTGTCCCACTCAGGGGGTGATTGTTGCCCCTGTGTCTTCGCCCGGGGGGTCCTTGCCACAATTGTTTTCCCCTCAGGGTGTGCTTGTACACACTGAATAATCCACATTATTCCTATTTTATAATCAAATTATGCATTGATAACACTTTCAAAGTATGTATTTCTGGACAACAACAAGAGTCATATGTTCAAGTAAGGGAGGATTTTAATGCCATTTATGCATATTCCAATATTAAGGGCTATTGCCTTTGCAGGGAAAAAACCAACCACCTTCCTCTATACTGAACAGTGATAAAAGTACAGGTACAGGTACAAGTACGGGTGTCTTTAGAGGTGATAGATTCCAGAACTTTAAAGCTCATGAAAAAAAAAATTACTATGCATGGTCTACCATGTTTAGAGCATTGTGCACATCATCATGGTTTGCAGCACTGTGATGGTAAAATGAATGAAATTTTTTTTTTCCCTTTTTTCACCTTTGTAGTGGAATGACCCATTTATTTTTAGGAGGGAGAAGACAGACTATAATAAAATGGAGTATCAGCAACTTTTAATGATTAATGTTTAAATACTTTCTATAGGGTCTTGTGTGCATATGAATGATGATTGTTAAACTCTGTTCTGTGCTTTCCTGAAGTCACCAGGTTTGCCCAAGTGCTGCTGAAAGAAGCATTTGCCCCCTTATTTGAAAGTCCTATCCTGACTTTGTATTTCTTGAACTAAACACGAGGAAAAACTTTTTCACAGTAAGGGTAACAAAGCCTGGAAGGGGCTGCCCAGGGGCATTGGCTCCTCATCTCCCTTGTGCAAGAGCAGCTACCTGGTGGCAGCTTCTCTGGGAAAGCTTCAGCAAGTGCATCTCAGCTAGGACCTACTGCCTCATCCTCACTGAGCACTGGATTTCAGCCCAAAAAATGTTTTAAGAGAAAACTACAAACATTATAGTCATCATGTAGATGAATAATAATGCAAATAAGAAGAAGATTACAGACTTCACATGAAACAGACACAGGCTTAGAAAGCATGTCCTGCTGGCTCTTAGGTTTTTAAAAGATGCCCAGGGTATTTAAACCCCATTACTTCAAGTTAATACAAAGATGAAGAACCTATCACCAGACATTGCCAAGGAGGGAGTCAACACCCGGCCAGGGGGGACACCAACCCCTGGGGAGGACCCCGGTGACCTGGGACACCCCGAAACCACCGGCAACACCCGGCCTGGGGGGACACCAACCCCTGGGGTGGACCCCGGTGACCTGGGACACCCCGAAACCACCGGCAACACCCGGCCTGGGGGGACACCAACCCCCGGGGAGGACCCCGGTGACCTGGGACACCCCGAAACCACTGAGAACAGCATCTCTGGGGGGTACCCCAAGCCCACGGAGCACCCCGGCAACTGGAGGGACCCCGACACCTGGAGATGGGCCCCGATCCCCAACAACCCCCGGAAACGGGGGTACCCCCAACAACGGGAGGACCCCCAACCATATTACCTTTTACATATTGATTCCCAAATCTAAGAACTCTGTTTAAATTTATCACTACCTGATGTCTTGAATTATCAGAATGGCAAGTGAGGCCATGTATGTAATTACATGTAATCATGCTCGACTGGAGAAGATAATAGTAGAAAGCCTGAGCTCCAAAAAGCTCCAGAAAGCAACAGAAGAATGCTTTAGCTCTGCCTGGCAAGTGTGATGTTCCAGCAATGTTTCAAGGACTTATGGACAAGATATTAACGTCATTGTGGTTATGTATTCACATCTTGATAGATGCTTCTTTATGCCTACATCTGCTGCCTACATGTTACAGATTGAATATGTATGAAGCCAAACAAACCAGTAAAATGATAGTCATCAATATGATATGAAAATTCACTCGTATAATTTTCCATTTGTAATGACAGATTTTTTCAGATTTGTTCATTGATAAAAAGAATAATATTAATAGCTTCCACTGGAACCAAATTTCCATGACTAAAACATTAACAGCAGGGTCCCTGAACTTGCTAGTAAGCCCTCTTCTGTTATAAAGCAGTTATACAATCTATTGGTATCTTAAATGTGATTTTTTTTTAAGAAAATAAATTAATATTGTGGATTTGTGGAATTTTTTTTTTACAAAAAAATTTCAGCTCCAACACAGACCTTGGGAAAAAAGGTCAGAGATTATCAAGATAATTTACACTTAAAATAACAATCAGACTAGAACCTCCAAGACTTTAATTAAAAAAAAAAAAACAAAAACCCAAAGTATCACTAAGAAGCAATTACCTCTAACAGCTTTAGAAGAACCACCTTCATCGGAAAGTGAAATATCTACTGTTGATGGCTGCTTGTTCTGGGGTTCCTTAGAATCCATCACCAAAAGGAGAACCCCAGAGCTGAAAGAAACACTGCTGCTTTTTTTGTTGGTTTGTTTTTTCTTCCTACTAAAAAGCTTTTCACTGGTTTTTGGCTTAATAGATGAATTAATATTTTTTCTCTCACTTCACACAATGTGTGGTTTTGCTCTTTCCTAAACCCTAGCTCATTTCTACCCAATTTTGTCCAATTCTGCCCATTTTTTGACTCATTTCTGCCCAGTTTTGCCCAATTCTGACCATTTTAGGCTCCTAGTTGCCTGATTTTCCCTCCCTTTACCCAGTTCAACCCAGTTTGGCCCAGTTTCCCCCACTTCACACCACTTCTTCCCAATTTTAGCTCATTTCTGCCCAATTTTGCCCATTTTTGCCCAAATCTGCCCTTTTTTTGCCCGATTTCCCCCTCCCAGGTGTCCCTCAAGGGGTTGGGAGAAGCCCTGGCGATGCTGGGGGGCTTTATTGGGGGGGGGGGGGGGGGGGGTGGGGGGGGGCCCGTCCACCCGCGGGGGCCAGTTCCCCTCCCAGTCCCTCCCAGTGACCCCCGTTCCTCCCAGTTCCCCTCCCAGTTGCCCCCAGTCCCCCCCAGTTCCTCCCAGTTCCCCTCCCAGTCCCTCCCAGTGCCCTCCAGTTGCTCCCAGTTCCTCCCAGTCCCTTCCCAGTCCCTCCCAGTGCCCTCCAGCTCCTCCCAGTTCCCCTCCCAGTGCCCTCCAGTTGCTACCACTTCCTCCCAGTCCCCTCCCAGTCCCTCCCCACCCCCTCCCAGTTGCTCCCAGTTGCTCCCAGTCGCTCCCAGTGCTCCCAGTCCCACCTTGCCGCAGCGACACCTTCTCGGGAGGGACTCCGAAAGCCCGAGCGGCTTGGGTGGGTGGCCCATCGGGGGGGTACATGGGAGATGTGTGGGGCAGGTGGGTCCTTTATGGGGTGCATGATGCATCTGTGGGGTGTGGGGCATGTCCGAGGGATGTGTGGACATCCATGGGGTATGTGACACCCCCGTGGGGTGCACAGGGGGACTGTGGGGTGTGTGGTTCCCCCATGGGGCGCATGATGTGTGTGTGGGGCACATGACACATCTGTGGGGTGCATGATGTATCTGCGGGGTGCGTGGCCAAATCGTGGGGGTCATGGGTAGGGTGTGGGGGAGCGGGCGAGTGTGGGGCTCGGGGGGCGCCTCCGCGTGTCATGGGGGGCAGCTGTGCAGCGGGATTCAAGTGCTTAATGAACAGCTTATATGGGAAGAAACACTGGCCACATATAAACCCAGCAGGAGCTCTCTTTGAATGTAAGATTACCAAGCTTAATAAATGCCGGTTGGTATCTGCATATAGGAGAAGTCTAGGAGAGCAGCAGCTTTATTATGGAACTTTGGTTTGATAAATACAGATTTAATACATTTTACCAGCAAATTATAAATCAATCAGTTTCTCCAAATCTTAGCCCATTTCCTCCTAAATTAGCCGTTCCTCATCTGTAGGCATTCTGTAAGTTTCATGCTCTAGAGGGTATATTTGTCTTTCCTCTTTGTTCATTTCTTTTTGGTGGTTTACATTGTCATACCCAACGGTCCCATTGGTGCCCAAGGGTCTCTGGGGTCACCCAAGGGTGCTGTGGGATGCTAGGGGGTGCAGGGTGGCACCCAAGGACCCCATGGCTCCCCATGGGGCTCAGAGGTCACC
The DNA here is from genome assembly GCA_024336885.1 of Actenoides hombroni. Lineage (NCBI taxonomy): Eukaryota > Metazoa > Chordata > Aves > Coraciiformes > Alcedinidae > Actenoides > Actenoides hombroni. The sequence goes on from WUAM01001943.1 coordinate 112,196, forward strand.
CAAGGGTGCTTGTGGAGCTCCCTGGGGTGCAGGATGTCACCGCAAGCACCCAAGGGTCCCACTGCTCCCCATGGAGTCAGGGGTCACCCAAGGGTGCCATGGAGCTCTGCAGGGTCTGGGGGTCACCCAAGGGTGCTTGTGGAGCTCCGTGGGGTGCAGGATGGCACCATGCGCACATGAGTGTCCCATTGCTCGCCATGGGTCCAGGGGTCGCCCAAGCGGGTCATGGCAGTAACTGGGACATGCCCTTTGGGTCTTCATTTTACCGTAACGTTGGTAAACAGCAGTCAAATGGCAAATTCAACAGCTAATAGATCACTCACTGACTTGTGTTTTTCTTGCTTCATTCTATCACACTTCTCACTCTTAACAGTTTTTGCCTTGTTGGAAGTGCTTTTTTTATGTTATATAAACAGATATTCTCTGCCACTTATACTCTTCCTTGATTTATTATTTTTTGTGGCCTGTAGCATTTAATCACAAAAGTTATTAAGTATCCAGATATCCATAGTCATTTGCAAGGTGCAATCGACTTTAACAATAGGTCTGTGGTCTTTTGCTTATTAATTATATGCTGGCTCTCCCCATATCAAAATTTTCTTTTTGCAGTGATGGAAGGCAGGAGGGACCAGTGCGAGGTGCCCAGAGACCCCAAGTACCCTGACTGTGCTGGGAAAGTGGAGGTGAGTTGGGGTTCCCTGTCTGGGAGAGAGTCTCAGCCTGGGGTGGGAGGTCAAGCCCAATGGAAGCATGCAAAGTAACAACCCTAGGGGTTAAACTGGGAAGGGCAGAGGCAAGGATGATGGTTTTCTGAATAAGACTGTTGGCTTGAAAATGGGAAAGATGCAGCCCATTGCAGAAGGAGGAGCAGACATGGAAAGCGAAGCACACAACTGCATTGTGAGAAGAAAACACCTCCTCTGCCACGGGGGTCACCCCGGGTCACCACGGCTCGCCCCAGCTTGCCCCAGCACCTCTGAACCCCATCACCGGGCTTTGGCTGCCCCACGGCCCATGGGGCTGGGTGGGTGGTCCCGTCCCCCTGGGCAGGGGTTCCTGGGGGGTGGTGGCTGTGGGTGCCGACGGGTGTCCCCGGCAGGCGACGCGGTGGGCGATGGCGGCACAGGGCGAGTACCGGCGGCTGGAGGATGTCGAGGAAGACTCCCCACCCGGCGAGGAAGAGCTGCTGCTGCACGTCACCGAGGGCCTGCAAGGTCGGGAAGGGGGTCTAAACCCTGCCTGGGGGGTCCAGGCTGCTGGGAGGCTGTGGCATTATCATGTGGGCTGATATGATTCCTGCTTCAGTCATCTTACCTTAGCCTGAAACATGTAGTGCAGAGAGGTCAGCAGGGAAGAAACCATTATTTACATACATATGAGAAACAGGGCCTGATTCTTCTTTACCTTTAGATCTAGACACACAGTATAAAGTATAACTATAAGGATATAAAAAGGTAGTTCAAAGCACTTGCAAGTAGGCATTATCACAGTTTATACAGATTAATTTATGCCATTAAACACTTTAGTGATGCCTTAGTATATGTATCTAAGAGGTCTGGAGAATTACCATTTTCCTAAGTCACTTGCATTTTTAGACCTGGCAACTATTTTTTTGTCCCGACCCCTGGTCTGCCTCACCTCCTGACATAATGCAAAGCTACCCCACCAAAACACAACCTTGCCTGTATTGTAATATCTGTGAATCTGTATCATCCTGCAGGAAAGCTCAGTATGGAGGAGAGGATTTAACAAAGCAAATTACCCTTTTTTACACAAAACAGAAACATCTGCTATGAGCTATGTGGATCTATGAGAAAAATTGGACAAATATTTATTGGACAATAAAAATCCCTAACCTTTGCCATCTATCTAAGTGACGGTTGCAATTAGATGCACCCCCTTGGGAAATGATGGTACGTGACAAGGATGTGGTAACATAATCCTTTCAAAAATACTGGTTGTCCCAGACTGGGCTGTGGCCATGTGTGTACCTTTGCTGAGAATTTAGGAATAATCACTTGCTACAGTTTTGATCACTTCTATTTTAAAATATTTACTGCTGCTCTTTAGAACATTACATTGTAATTTAAGTATAACTTAAAATGGCTTCAGGCTAAAGAGTTTAATCTTCCAGTAAGATACAGATAAATAATATTGACACAGTTAATAATGGTTTTAAACCTAAATTGGAACTTTGTCCTGGGCCTGGAGGTTAGTGCATGTGATTAACCCACTTTGACACAGAAAGATTATTTAGCAACATTGTTATTGAAAGAATAAAGTTAAATAAAACACTAAGCTGCTCAGACTGGTTTTCCCCATAATGAGAACCTTTGAGTGTTATATTCATTCCAATCTTAAGAGAGGAAGAAAATTTCCCCCCTTTAATTTTTCAAAATAATTTTTAATATTTTTTTCTTCCAAGGGTCTTTTCATGAGTGTATTTACAAATGGGCTAATAAATCTGCTTCCAAACCGTTGGCTTGTTAATGGTCCATCTAGGAAACTTTCTGCAGCAGCTCAGTTGCATGAGGAAATGGTTTTGGGGTTTATCAGAGTGCAGAGCTCCTAGTGGATTTTCAGGGGCTATTGTGGTCATGGGTCCAGCAGTGGGCTGCAAAACCCACCTGGCTTTCTTAACCTCATGTGCTTACCCCAGCCCAAGTTCCCAGAGGTATATTAACCATTTTGATGCAAGAGCAAGATAGACTATATATAAACAGGCTTACTGGCCAGAATTACCAAATATTTATTTGTTTTACAAAACCTATAATAGCATTCATGTGATAGCATGATCTTACACAATCCATGTCAAAATGAGGAAGATGTCTTTGGAATGTGTCTCATTCAGGGGAACTCTTAATTTTTTTGTCTTGTTTTGTTTTCTGGTTTGAGGTTCTGTTGTTTGTTTGTTTATTTTTTTTGTGGTTGTCTCTTTGTATCTGTGGGATATTGGGGGAACATAAAGCTTAAGTAAAGCATTTCTGTTAATATTTGCTGTGACCAGTTTGTTCCCGACAAAAGAGACAGTACCTGCATTTTTCATGGGTAGTTTTTAGAACCTTCTGGGATATAAATTTTGTAGCTTTCTCACTTAATCTCCATGGATTCATGGAGAATCCATGCTCACGTGATTAAACCCTTTTCCAGATGTCTATCCTAGCTTTCCACTGATGTATGTTAAGCCTGTTAGTTCTTTGTCTGCATTTACAATAGAAATGCTGAATAGTTTACTTCACTGGTGCTTGCCTCAACTAGTTCATGTTTGCACACTGTTCTGTCTGCCTGAGGTCTACATTTCACAGCATCTGCAACTTTTCCTTCCCAGACTTCTGATCAAAAAAGCAATTACAGCTGAGTTTTAGTCTGTTTTTATTTCAAAGTGACTGGCCTCAACATACTTAACCATGGTCAAAATTGAGCCTAGAGGTTGCAGTGGGTGTTTCTACAGGTTGGACCCAAATCTGGTGGTGAATATTTATGATAATCTGACCAAATTCAGCTGTAATGTTTCTGTGTAACATGGAGCAAGATTTATAGTACCAGCAACATCAAGGCAAGGCAACCCATACAGCAAGATGTGCTTGACAGACTTTTATTTCTTTCAGCAAGGTTAGGCAAAAGAGTAAGGAAGGTATTGCAGAATGGATCACAAAGAAGAAAGCAAAGGTATTTTGAATTCCAAAAGGCTGTTCCTTTGCACAAGGACAGTTCACAACAATGATTTTAAATAAAGAAAACCCAGAAAACAAAGGTTTAACTTGCATCCATTCCTGGTTCAGAATGAACCTCCCCTACCAAACAGAAGGTGGACTGTCCATGCTCCTTGGGCTATCACAGCCACCCTGCTCTCCTTGTCTTTCAAACACCAAGGGGCTGAGCAGATTCCTGACAAGGCCACTGTCCCTACCTGAGCCCCGGTCTCTCTCCTCAGGTCCCACCTTGCTTCCCCTGCAGAGCTTCTCCACTTCCGTCATCTTCAGTGTTCAGGTGGTTATGCTTGCTACTCTGATATAATAGACTCATTAGCACACTTATCATTAGGGCACTATTTTCCCCTCGATTTTACCTTTTTCTCCTCATTTTAGCTCCCCTTTCCCTTTTCAACTTCCCCCCCCCCCATTTTAGCTTTTTCCTCGCCCCCTTTTTCCCCTTTTAAACATTCCCCCCTCATTTGAGCTTTTTTTTTTTTAACCCCCATTTTCTCTCTCCTCATTTTAAGTTTCTATTTCCCCTACTTTTAACTTGCCCTCACTTTCTAAAACTATTTTCCCCCCTTTTAAAACTTTCTCCCCTTTTTAAACCTTCTTCCCCTCCTCTTAAACCTTTTACCCTCCCTTAAACATCTTACTCTCATCACCCCTTACACAAGCCACCCTCTTCCCCAACACAATCAACCACCCTGCTCAGATATATATTACTTTTAAATTGGACTTTCAAGATGACAGCCATAGATGACATGACAGGTAGTTAGAGGAGAAAGCTATGCAGTTAGTTTTCTGCATTGTTTTGGTGCTGAAAAACAGAGTAAAGGAAAAAAAGAGAGAAAGAGAGAGAGAGATGCTGAACAAGATGCAGCTATATTTATTCCTCTTTCTTAATCCCTATTCCAGTAAATTCCACAACAGCTGGATGCTCAGAATCTGAATCCAAGAGACCTGATAATCTTAAACATAATATGAAAAAAAAAAAAGAAGAATCTTTGTCAAGAAATCCAGAGGGTTAATGTGTAGGGGCAGATAAACATGAATATATGTGTAGGGTCATAAAATTATCATGAAAAAAGTGCCCTTTCAGAAACTGCCATTACTGGCAGCTTTGGACTTGATAACATCCAATGTCCTGAATAAAATTACAATCAAAACACCAAGTCAGTGCCGTGAACATCAACTTTAAGCAGCAGAACCATATAAATAGTATCTGCCCTCATGTGACTTTTCTCCACTCAAATGCAGTTTTTCTATTTGCACACTTCTTAGCCTGGTCTCTGTGTTCCAGTTGAAATATGGAATAGGTTTTACTCAGTATAAACCCACTCTAAACAAGAACACCAAAAGAAAGATCTTATTTTTTAAAAGTAAACACAACTGACTTGATTAAGTTTTCTCCAGAGGAAAGAAGAAGGCAAGTCTTTAAAGAAAGATTTCCATGATTAAAAACAATATGAGAGTGTCTGGATTTTCTCATGTATGTTACAAAAGGTAACATATATATATATAAATATGGATTATCCTGTAGCTGTCCCTCCCTGCCTCACCCAAATACAAAATTAAAATACTTCCATTTTAGTATTTCATTTCAAAATTAAAATACTTTCATTTCCATTTTAGGTTTCAAGGCTGACTTTCTTGTTACCTTTCTTGCACCAGTCTATATGCATCACAAATCCAAATGGTGCCAAACCATAAATAACAACTTTGCCAGCAGTGCCACTCAGTACCCTCCCTTTTCTCCAGAGTGAAAAATCTTCCAGAGCTTGGGAACCTCAGAGAAGGTAGTGATTGCACATGCCTTGCCCTTGATTGCAGTAAGGTGAGATGTCCAGATAACGGGCTTGGGAAATATAAGGTTTGTTACCTAGGGCTGTGTTGAACAAGAGCAAGAGAGATTTGCACATTTCACAGGGCTTGAAGAATTCAAATTCAATGTGACTCTAACAGAAAACAATAATGGAGAAATAAATAATTTAAAACAAAACGAAACTGAAAGCCCAGATCCACCTCAAAAATATGTTCTACAAAAAGAATTTGTTGACAAGGTGAGTTGGACATTGGTAGAGGGTGGTTTGAAGAAGATGCAACTTAGCTGATTTCTTAGTAACATTATTATTTTAATGTTATTTAATTAGCTTAGAATTAATTAATGAAGGTAGCTAAAACTTAAAAGTAAATCTCAAAGCTGATATTTTGATACTGGTATCAAAATGATGGTTGTAAAATTTGGGATTTTGTTTTTCATTTAAAAAAAAAGTATTCAAAATTCTAGCATACTTGAATTTATAAATATAAAAGTTATCTGACCAACATCTTGTGCATGAAAAGATAGTGAGAAAGCATTCATTATTTAGGGCTCAAAACATCCACTGGTTTGGGTTTTTTGGTCTGCTTGAGGAATTCTTCCCTTGGCTTATAGTCATTATAGGTCTTTTGTGACACTGTACTCAGGGGAACTATAGCACAATTCATCTATGTTGGTTAAACTGAATCATTCCTCAAATATGAATTAGCCAACAAGCAGTGGTTAACCAGCTCTCATTTAGACTTTAGAGAAGATGAGAGATGACCATTTATTTAAACCTATGCTGGCTGACTATATCTCCATATCCTATTCATTTTCACCTCATTAACAGGATCAAATCCAGCCCAGTTATCCCTGGATATGCACCTGGTACTAAAAATATGTTTCTTAGTATAAAGAAGCTTCCACAAGGATTTACATTACTTAAGGTGAGGAAGGACATAAATTTGTCTGCTTAATGTGCCAGTGTTTTGTCTCTTGCTTCTGTTGCCAGATTTCATCATTTTTACACGTTTTTGTTTCCTCTTCTGACATGCAAGGGGATGTTGTTTTGCCTTTGATCTTCATTTTTCTTTTGAAATCCTACTTCAGCTTCTGAGGGAGGAAACAAACAAACAAGAAATGTTTCCAGTTCAAACAAATTGACTGTGTCTTAGCAGTTTTGACCTCATTCCCCTCAAATTGTGCCTGTGAGAGCATGTGCTGGGAATTGTAAGATGGATGTTACAGTGTGCTGTTAGTCTGGTGACAGGAGTCTGTGATGTCTGATGATGTGGATGCACTTTCCTGTGTCACATCACAGCTGAAGAGTTGTGATGAAGTGTGAAAGGATGGACAAGAGCATTATGAACTACTGATTTTATTTCTTCTCAGGACCTTCTACACCACATAGTTTATTAAAGAATTTTATAAACTATTTTCCCCCATAATTTCTAGTCTACATACAGTAATGCCAGAATTTTGAAGTTTTGATTCCTTCTTTATTACATAATCATCACTAAGAAATATCATATATTAGTTATCACTAGCTTGCCAAGCTAGCAGGAGAACCATGGAAAAGATGTGCTAATGGCTAATCTTAAAATATTTGTATCTTACTGTATTTTACTGAGAATATGCTAAAAAAGTTACATTAAGTTCAAAGCAAATTTTTCCTATCTATGTATCTTGAAATGTACTTACCATACATACATATAGACATGATATACATGTGTGTATCTATAAACATACAAATACACATGGCATTTCTTTAATGCAAGCAGATAACTAGATATATTAGAAAATTTTCCTATGTTTATTTTACAAGAAAAAGAGTGAAATACAATTGATGATGAGAAACATGCTGGTTCAAACTAATTTTTCTTTTTTTGAATCTGCAACTCAAAAGATTAATTATTTTATACTATACTATAATGTAAATTATACAGTAATATTGCAAAACCAATTTCATGCTATGGACAAAATAGATGTACCATGGAGAACATTATCTTCCTCCTTGTCATTCCATTGCCTTCACTGACACCGGTAAGTTCCTTTCCCTCTGTATCTTACTTTTCTAACTTAGTAAGGTATTACATTACATCTGTTATTGCATTAATACTGTGTTAGGAAACTTCAGGATGCCTTCATTCCTTGGAGGTATTTGATAGGTATTAATGTTTAGCCTTTGAAAAACAAATATATATTTTAAAAATAGATATTCTTGTTTCCTTTCCCAAATTCAGATCTCTCAATAATCTTTTTGAAGCAAAAATTCCAACTACCACAAAGTATGATGTATAGAGGAGAATTCCATTTCTTTCCTTTTTTTCATTAACATTACAAGACTGTCTGATTTAAATGCTTTTTAACATTTCCTCTCTCTTTCTGCAGATGTAGAGGGAAAAAAAATCATGATGGAAGATGTCAAGGAAGTGAAAAAGATTAGAACATGAACACCTTTAGAGCTATCTATGAGAAAAGCAGTTTCCTATATTTCCATTTTTCTCTTGAAATGTTGATATGCTTTGCAGTATCTGTGTGTTCCCTTCCAAAACTTAAGGACATATCCCAGTGGGAAAATCTGAATTAAAACCCACATTGCTGAGATGGTACATGGAGTAGGACATAGCCTGGGATCATCACATTAACGAAGCAGTTGTTTAATTTTTAGCATGTGCCATTGGTTTTCCATCTTTAAAAGAGAAGTGGTTGTAAATGAGATCAAAAGCTTGGCCAGGCTCCAGCTGAAGTTTCTAAATGTTACTTTAAATACAAAGAGTAACCAGTTATTTCTACATGTTTCAGTTGAGGGATTGATTTTAAAGATCAAAGAAAAGAAATAGTTCATTTTTTAAGTTAAAAAAGAAAAAATGTTAGGAACCCCAGATGGTCAATAATTTTCTTTACAAGATAAGAATAATTCTTAAAATTCTCCTTTCCACCAAACATATTCTTGAAAACACAAAAATAAAGTTAATTTTTTAACAGTAACATACATCACAAATATATGTACCGTCACAAATACATATCGCCTCACACCACAAATGGGCAAATTTGTGTTATTTACAGTAAGCATAGTTGTGAGTATTCCAGTGCCTGGAGAGCCCCCTGTCTGCAGGACAGCACCCCCAAGAGAGCAGCCAAACACACCCTCAGCACCCCGGCCAGGTTTCAGACACCTGAGGAGGAGGGCACATCATTGCCACCTGCCAAGGGACAGTCACCAGCACCACACACACATTACCCTGGGAAACTGGAGCCACTTTTGCCCTGACAGAGGCATCACTGAGGAGCAGAATAATCCATCATCCTCCAAAAAGGGGTTTCCTTTACATTCTCTGCTGTCTTTTACCTGTACTAAGAGCCTCGGGAGTTCCAGGGCTTTTGGAAAGTGAAGGCTAAAACATAAAATGGTTTTTGATTCCCTTGTTTATCTTCAAGAGGAAGGGAAGACAGCTCTGTGTAAGGCAACAGGACTCAGTGTAATTCCTGAGAACAACAGAACCTTTTGCTGCTTGAGAAATATTTATCATTTACTTTATAAACACCGTCCCTTTACCATAAAGTCAGAGCTATTAATGATCATTTTTTGAATTTTTAACACACATTTTAATCTAGTTACAGTAAGAGGATCCAACTGGGATCAGGTCTTTCTATTCTGGAGGCTGTGCTGTGAGGCAGAGACAGATCTATGTCCAGGACACCTTGATTAGGAAGCAAAGCATTTACAGGGAAAAGCCCATGTTTTGGCGATAACAAAAAATGTAGTATTTTCCGGAACGTGTCTCCGCAGCACAAGTGTTCATCTCCTTCCCAATACCCCCAGTTTTTCCCTTAGCAGGTTACTGGGGCTTTGGGGGGGGTCCCAGGGTGGGGGTCCTGCTGACACTGCAGAGTCCCCGGGAGCGGCCCGATGCTCCAGCCCCCCGTTCATCTCAACTGGTTTCTGGTCACGCAGCGATTTCGGTGGCGTTTTGAGGAAGAGGGGGGGATTCAGGCTGCACCCCCACCCCAGCACCTCCGCCCCTGGTGGCTCAGCCCTGGGTGAGGAGGGCAGGGGCACCCCGGGTGCCGGGGCAGGAGGAAGGTGCAAACACCCCCATCCCGTGCCGAGGGCCTGGGGAGAGCGTAAAGTAAGGTTGAGTGTGAGGTAGAGAATGCTGGTTAGTATGTGTTTGACGGTGGATGTGTGTGTGAATGTGAGTGTTAGAGTGCGTGTGAGTTTGATTGTGAGAGCGAATGTGAGGGTAGTGTGAGGGTGAGTTTGAGAGTGAGGGTAGAGTGTGGGTTAGCGTAATAGTGCAGTGGTCATAGTTATAGTTCGCAGCTCGTTCAGAGTTAGCGTGAGAGTGAGGCTGAGGATGAGAATGAGGGTGAGCGTGATGGTGAGCGTGACGGTGAGAAAGAGCGTGATTTTCATGCTGAGAGTAGCGTGAGGTTGAGGGTGCGGTGAGTGTGAGGGTGTGTGTGATGAAATATTTTTATTGGAAGGTCACTTAAACATTAGTAGTACTAACTCTCCTAAAATGTATTTTTTCTTACATTGGTAAAGAACGTGTCTGGTCTTAATTATATATTTTACCCAAAACAGCAGTGGTAACAATATAATGGATCAATATACAACTATTTATTGAAGCAAAGCAATTAGTACTAGATTTTTACAAGGCACACAAACACATAACAAAACCAATATGGGCTTTGTTCCAGAAGTACACACCCACTTAAACACTACCTAAGTTCCACAAGTCTTCTGAATGCAGAAGGCTAACAAGATTGGGTCTCCAGTAATGAGATATTTTTTGGAAATTACTCTATAATGAGATGTGTAATTGGCAAGTTTTTATGACTGTAATTAATTGTGCTTTTAACTGATTGCAGATGCAAAATTGCACCTCTAGGAAAGGAGGCCAGATTGAGGCCCTTTCAAAAATCATGTTCTTCAGGTTGAACCGGAAAAGATTGTGCAGGAAGTTGAATGAATTTCACAAAAGACTTGATTTTCCACTCCCTTGCAGTTTTGCTTTTGCTGGTGAAGCATCACTCACTGGCTTTAGTGCAATTTTCCTGATTAACACTGGTGCAAGTTAAACAACAACAACCAAAAAAAAGGGAAAAAACCCAACAACAAGTCTCTCTGTGTCTGGAATTAGGGTGGTAGGAGGATGTACCTTTTAACTGGAATGAAAGAAGATAATCAGTTATTTTTTAGCTTTCTTAGAATGGCCTCTTCCATTTTGGAGACAAGAGACAGTAGAGTGACACAGTCTTGCTTCAGACAACTTCTATATATCTGCTTTTGAGTCATGAGTTGCATTGCTCACTGACCACATTCTCATAAGGAAAATTTGTCTTGCTTCATCTTTTGAAGAAATTATTACTGTTTGATAAACACTTTGTTATCTGAAATGCTGTTTTATTTTTTTTTATTTTTTAAGTAAGAATGGCATGACAAAACAATACCTGTTTAGGTACAGGAGAATCTGGTTCCCTCTAGTGGTTTATTAGAAATTAGCACTAGTCTAAACTGTACTCTGCTCTGCAGAAGGTTGTCTTCCCCTAAGCAGAAAGTGTTTCCAATTCTTCTGGTGAAGAAGTGATAAAATCCCTAGAAGCTCAGCCTGATAAGAGATTATCTTCAGTCTTTGAATACATTTGGCAAAAGGATGCCCACTTGATGTGCCATCAAAGAACAGAGGAATGGTGGAGTTACTGCAACATGAACAATAACATGATCCATTGGAGAGGAAAGCCATATATGATGTTAGGCTACAGCTTCATGCAACTTTAACACTTTCTTGGGAATACTTCTGCCCCACTTTAAAAGCTTCCCAAATTTTGTCCATCTTTTTCTGTTGGAATGTGGAAAGCTACAAGTCTATGATATCATAATTACATATATATAGGCATGAAAGCACGGCCAAAAGTGGTGTGATGGCCCTCACCAGGTAGCTGCAGACCAAATGACAACAGCATTTGCAGTTGTTCTCTGGCAGAATGACTTGCTCCTGTGGTGGTAAGTACATGCATCAAGAGTTAGCTTCTCACTCAATAAAGATGGTGCAAACTTGTACTATTAGAGAGATGTCACTTGTCAGTGAAGAGCTCTTTAACCACTGCTTGTGGTGGTTCCTAACTTGAACTAGTTGTGGAGAGTCCCTGGGGCTGCAGCAGCAAAGAGGATGGGGAGAGAGGCAAAGCATATTACTGTGTTAGAAGACAAAAATTTCAGAACCATTCACTCATTAAAAAGCATTATTCATCCACAGCTGGTATTTTACAGCTGATATATTTTTGTTTTGCTTTCTCTGCATAAAATAGAGCAAGGAAATAAAGTTTTGATCTTTGAGCTACAATGGATGCAGATATAGAGAATTCAGCCCGGATCAAGTTAAAAACAAAAGCCCAAACCCACTTCGATCCCTTACAATTAGACGTCAGAGATCTCCAGTAATTAATTGTAATAATCTGAAAGAATAGCAATGCATGGCACACACAAATCTTAAATGTAAGTACATCATTTTTGTAATGCCCTCACTCTTGCAAACTTCACACTGAAAACTGATTAACGTACAATTCTTATCCTATCCTCTATTTTTTGTGGGTTTTTTTGGTTATAAATCTTTGAATTATTAGGAGTTATTAAAAAACCCTACAGGTTTAAAAAAGACAATTAAAAATTTAAAAAATTAAATTTCTTCCATCACAACAACGTTCTGTTAGTGTGTGTCCCAATGACATCACAGAACCTGTACTAAATGTCTGGGCAAAATATTGACCAGAAAAAGATTAGCTGTTACTTATAAAAATTGTGGGTTTCCAGATGCTGGAAGGAAACTGCTCAGTAACTCTCATAGTAAACTTCCAGAAGGTGTCACTGTGCACCTACAGGTTGAATGGGGAACCTCAACGTTTTGGTGGTGGTGGGATCATGGTTGGGTGTTGGTGGGACCATGGTTGAGGTGGTTGGGTGTTGGTGGGATCACGGTTGAGGTGTTTTGGTGGTGGTGGGACCACGGTTGGGGTGGTTGGGTGGTGGTGGGACCATGGTTGGGGTGGTTGGGTGGTGGTGGGACCATGGTTGGGGTGTTTTGGTGGTGGTGGGACCATGGTTGGGTGTTGGTGGGACCATGGCCAGGGTGTTTGGGTGTTGGTGGGACCATGGTTGAGGTGGTTGGGTGGTGGTGGGATCATGTTTGGGTGTTGGTGGGACCATGACCAGGGTGTTTGGGTGTTGGTGGGACCATGGTTGAGGTGGTCAAGTTTTATGTTCAAACCCATCAGCTTCCATCTCCCCCTTACTCATAAGAGTAATGGGCAACCCACCCATTGTAGAAGTTATCTGATTTCATGTCCAGTGCTTGGCCCATGGTCAGCCTAGTATACAACTGTATACAGTTAAAACTGCAGAAGTTGTCATCTTGGCCCAAGATGGAAAACTCTCTGCCAGAGAAGCTCTTCATGAAAGTTAGCAAAGTTTTAAGAGATCTATGACAACCATATTAAAAAAAGAGATACTTTCAAACGCTTGTAATTAAATTAAATTTAGGTTGACTTTCATCAGTACGTCAAAATTCATGCCCTTGACAAGAGTATCTCCATTCCATGGAGTAACAGCACAGGATGGACATTCCCCAAAAAACTTAGAGAATTACAGTTTTCAGGAAGCTTCAAAGATTCATCTTTTTATCATCTTCTTCCAGTTTTCCAGGTATTTGATTTGATCAAAAAGCAAGATAATTCAGGTGACTAATGTGAAGACAGGTTTTAAAAATAGTTTTTTTACTGGCAATCATTAAGGACCTCTTCCAGCAAAGAAAATTAAATCAATTAACGTAATATTTTGGACTATCCTAGTGTTCTATGGCAAAGTGACATAATTATCAGTTATAACTCCTGTCACTATCAGAAAATTCTTATGAAGTCATTAAAACTACAGGTCATTGAATATCTACAAGATAAAATGACAAATGTGTTCTGCAGAAAAATAGTTGGGTTTTTTTATGAAAAAAACCCCATATTTAGTTCTATGGAGGTAAAAATGTCAGAGTACTGAAATGTCCATTTCTGAACATTTTTATTGTTATGTAAGTTTATCTTCCCACCTATTCCTGGCTTTGTGCCTTCTCTAGAAGATCTTCTGTTGCTCGTTTGGAAAGGTAATTTGCCTACAAAGTTTGCAATTCAGAGCCAAATCACCAAGTGGTGTTTTTTGGCTTTTCAAACTGTGGGACACTTTACAGCGAGCAGATCTGACCCTATCTAAATCATCACTCAGTTGAAACCTGGGAATGACTCAATTCAGCCATGCAATTCTCCCTCTATCCCTTCATTCATCAAATTGCTAAGGTTAAAAATAAATGCAATTTAATTTGACAATAACAGTGATTAATTAATATTACTTTAAAAATAATAGATATAATTTACACTAAATTTTAAAACAAAATAAACATGCAACTTTTGCTATCCCTAGATAAATTAATCCAGGTCAGCCAAAAACTGACCATGAAAATATGAACTTGAGCAATTAATCTGCCAAAGTTACAAGTGATAGGAAGAATTAATAAAGTAATTATCAGTCTCCCCATACTACTACATGTAGTTTATTCTCTTTAGAGTATAGGTGACATGCTGAGTTTGGTTTAGGCATGAGCCGAGACTGGGACACAAACTGGAACTGGAGATGAGATTGGGACCCAAACTGGGACCCAAACTGGGACCAGAGCTGAGACTGGGGCGCAAACTGGGACCGGAACTGAGACTGGGGTGCAAACTGGGACCCGAACTGGGACCGGAACCGAGACTGGGACGCAAACTGGAACCAGAGCTGAGACTGGGACCCGAACTGGGATTGGAACTGGGACCCAAACTGGGACCAGCGCCGAGACTGGGACCCAAACTGGGATCAGCACCGGGACCCAAACTGGGCCCCAGAACTGAACTGGGACTGGAACTGGCCCCTGAACTGGGACAGAAACGGAGTCCACGCCCCCCTTGGTACCACATGAATTCAAACAGTGGGTCCAGTCCATGTGCTACCAGAGGGTATACCAAAAGAGACTGTAGCATAAGCTGATGTAAAAAGTTCTCTGGAAAGCTGCAAGTTCTTACCCCAGTTAAATTACAAAGATGGCCTAGAGCTTTAGCACCTCTGTAATGAGCATGAGTCAGACTATTATGAAGGCTTCTGTACCCAGATCTGTCCCTTAAAAATAGAAAAAGAGCAAGTTGTGGAGAGTAGCCCTTGTTACATCCAGTATTTTTATTTTTCTGGTCATTCTTACAGAGGCTGCATCTGGGGATATTTTGGGTTTTAAACTTCTAACCCGGTCCCTTCCACCTACCTTTAGCAAATGTTTTCCTGAAATTGAGTCAACTCATTTCCTTGATATAGAAAAATAGGGTTTGGTGTTTTTTTAAATGTTTGGCTAGTGTGCCATTATCTATTCTTAGGAAGGCTTTGTAGTGTTGTTTTGTTCTATTTTCTATTTATCCAATTTTACCCTATATTTCATTGCATCCAAGTTCTTGGTGGGTAGTTCCAGTTTTTGGCCCTTTCAGACTCTGAGTATTTCTAAAATCCTATTTGAGGTGGCTGCTCTTCTACTTGGATTCAAGGTCCAATCTATACAAGTTTTCCTGACTTTTTTTTCTGGCCATTTCACCTCCACCTACAGCTCCTCGGAGAATCTCACATGTTAATTCATTACCACCCCCATCAGTATATTGCCAATATTTGTTGACAATCTATATTTTCTGATATATGGTAACTGTTCCATTTTTCAGGCATGGTTTGGGGTTTTTTTCCTATTTTTTAAGGGTATCAATTCAGTTTGTTGGAAAAATACCCATTAACTTCTTTTATTTGTTTTCAAATTTCTCCAATAGTTTAGAATTGGAAAACCCAGGAGAGTTTTTATGATTGCTCTTACAAAGCAGATTGTTTCATGTATCTGGTGCATTTTATGTTCAAAATGAGAAGCAAACTAAACATTAGACTGAATGGTCCATAAACATAGTGAATCTGATTCGATAAATTGCATGACAGGACACGGGGACAGCGACCAGGCCCGGAGCGAAGCCACCGCCGCGGCCCGTTCCCGGCGAGCAGGATGAGGCCGGGGAGGGATGGCGGGGATGGGGGGGGGAGGGAGGCCGGGCCGAGCGGCCTATGCCGGGAGCAGGCCGGAGCCCGACGGTACCGGTACCGGTAGCGAGGCCCTTGCGGGACCCACCATCGCCAGGCGGCCGTAGCATGGCGGGAGCGGCGGGAGCGGCGCGGCCGGACCCGGGTGACGGCGACGGTGGCGGGGGCGGCGGCGACCGCCGGGACATAGGAGGGCGGCGGCAAGGGGGGGGGGCGGGGGGGGGGGGGGCGGACGCGGCGGGCGCTTGAATCCCTTGAAAACAACTAACAGTAATTAAAAAAATAAGGTAAGGATAGAAATCATGAGCAGGCTTTACTTTCCAATTTTACGTTCACACCTTGGGTGATACATCACTATTCATTTTGACCTATTTGTCCAGCTTTTTATGCACATGGCTCTACAGCATTCGAAAATTTACTTTTCAAGGAGAACCATCTGAAACACACTAACACAGTGAGAATATTCTGAGGACTATACTGTGCAAGGTCAGCTGTTGAGAGGTCAATATCCTGTCCTTTGCAACAGCTTGCACAAAATGCCTAAGGAACAAAATATCAGAAACAGTCTCTCTTGGTGATTCCCAGCTTTCTGGTATTTCTTAGTTTATTCTTTTTTTCAATGACTCTTTTAATTCTTTCAACATACCATCACAGCTTCAGCTGAAAAGGCATATAAGTAAATAAGATGTAGTTTCCTGGTGAAAACCCACTTTAAATTCCATTAATCTAGACAAAGATTTCTAGTCTCTGTGCTGTGGCTCCTTATTAAGTGATAGGCACCAGTTCTCCTGGCTCTACCAGTTCTCATCAGGGCTCTATTTTCCATGTCTGACATTAGGATACGGACTTTGATAGCACTGAGGTTTTGTTGTTTTACATCTCCTGTAGCCTGGAAAGATTTTAAACCTGAAATTTAAATGAACATAATCTGTGACTAATGTAAACAGAAATAAACATCACTGACCCCTTTTTTTCCCTTCCCCTGAGCTCAGCGCCAGTACTGAGCAGCCACACCAGTTACAACACAGTTACCTGTCCCTCTAAGGTTTCTAAGACTCTTAAAAGACTTAAAAGAGCCCTTTTCTGTTAATACTGCCATTCAGCAGGACTTGATTCCCTGTCTTGAAAGTCACCTTGCTTGTCTCCTTTTCACTCTTTTTTTATTTCTTGCTGTAATTTGCTTCCCTCTTCAGACCAAGCTGAGTACCAAGACAGCTGAGGCCACTGCAACAGCACAAGAAACATATTTCCATCTGGTGAGCAAGCAAACACCTTGAAAGCATGTAGGAGGAAACAAGAACCTGTGACTTAGCTGAACAAAGAAAAGGGAATAAGAATTGGATTCCTATTCTGAGGATGAAGAAAACCAGGATGCAATAAAGCAACAGCCTTCTGCAGCTAATCAAACTAGTAAAGGTTACAGGAACTCTCCTCTACCATTTCAGATCCATGATTACATTAAAGGGAATAAAGAAGAATGTCTTTAAGCACAATAAAATGAAATGTACTGGCAATGCCTACACAGTCAACAGAGTCTTGTTAAACTACACAGATAGGCCCAGGTTGAGACCCAAAGCCCTCTGGCCATCTCCAGGAGAAAGGACAATGCAGACCATGCAAGTTACAAACCCTCTTCATGAGGAGGAATTTTTTCACTGTGAGGGTGACAGACACTGGAACAGTCTACCCAGGGTGGTTGTTGAGTCTCCCTCTCTGGAGTCATTCAAAACCCTCCTGGACAAGTTCCTGTGTGATCTGGTCTAGGTGATCCTGCTCTGTCAGGAGGTTTGGATTAGATGGTCTTTTGAGCTCCCTTCTAGCCCCTGACATTCTGTGAAAAGCAGCAATCCTTTTCCCCTCTGTTTCTTCCCATTCCTATGTTTGAGCCACTACAGGCTTCCTGGGGAACAGTTTGGAGTTGAAATGAATCCATGAAGCTCATTGGCCCCTTTAGCCCCAGTGGATTTTCTGATCCTGTTTGCTGACATAACAAATCTAATCACACTAAATGCAGACAGTGACAAAATACAGTGCCTTCTGCAAATGCTTTTCAGACTGCCACTGTCACAAAACATATACTCCTTCAGGCTTCAGTGCAGGCTTTCAAAAGTTGTTTAAAGGTATTGAAACAAGCCATTATTAGACAAGATATAACGATTTTAAGTCAAAGGATTTATATCATAGATATTTAGCATCACCTTAATCAAAGCTAAATCCACTGAGTTTACAATCCCAGTTGTATTCAAGAAACTGATTCTCATCTCTTGCTGCAACTTGCCACATTTTTACTGATGATGACACGATATATTTGCACACCATAGAACAGTGATTTCTGACAAAAGAAAGAAAAAAAAAAGCAAAAAAAAAGCAGCTAATTTGCCAGAGCATTTCTGATCAACTACAGATATGCTACTAAGTTATCCGAGTTGCCACTGAAGGGTCCTTAGCATCTGACAAAAACTGACATTCCACCTCAGCTGAGCAAATGCTGTTTTGGGGAGGTGAAGGGTGTAATGTAAAGCAACAGGGAAGCGGAGGGAGGAATGGTGGCCTGGAGCTTTTGTCAGTTCCACTCTCACTTTTCTCATGAAGCTCTGTGGGAGGCATTGCTGTGGGACGCGATAATAAAAGCCGGGATGTTTTTCCACCCAATTTTTTTCCATGCTTTCTTTGCTTTTGCTGACGTAGCCATTGGCATCCTCCTCGCTGCCCTCGGTGCTGGGGGGCGGGGGGGGGAAGCTCTCCCGCTGGGACAGGTACGCGCTGTCCCCCCGCGAGCGGAGGCTGCGACACAGGCTGCCCGACAGCGACCCCCCCTCACCCAAATCCAGCTCCGAGGCTGTTCCCCGACCCTCCGACGACTCCGACACCGTCCGACCCAGCGACTCCTGACGGCTGCGCCGGGGGGGGCGGCACCCCCCGCCCTGGGGGACACGGGGCTGAGCCGGGGGGGGCCCCCCCCGGGACACCTCCCCCACGCACACCTCGCCTCCCCCCCCCCCCGGCTCCCCCCGTGCCCCCTCCTGCTCAAGGACAAGGGTTAAGGGTCTAGAGGAACCAGAGATGAACTTGTTTTAATAGAGAAACTGAGCTCTGAGAACATGTTAAAAAAAAAAAAAAAAAGGGTTAGTGGCTGATACAAATCCCACACATTTCATTGTTCTCTTAACCTGCTTCTTCTTTCTCACTCCTGGCTATTGTTCAGAGGTGTTATACTGTGAAATTAACTGAGTATTTTAGATGTCAGGAATTTTACAACCCACTCCATAGATGATGGTGAATTTTTAGGCCAAGAACTGAATGAAATTTTGTTGGTTGTATTGATTAATTAAGATTTTCAGTCTGTCTTAAGGCTTCAGGGCAATAAGTTTGCTGTTTCACACTATTGCTGACATGATGTATTTCTGTCAGACCCTGGCATTGATGGAGATCATCAATTCATTAATAGGACTCGTCAGGTCACCACTGATTCCTGCTGTAGTGCAGGTAACATTTTTTTTTCTCCCTGCTCCTTCCATATTTAAGGTAAATCCTTATTTTACTCAGGTGTTGAGACTTTCCTAAAGCAAGTGATACAACCTCAGTGGTGCTGGACTAGAGAATAGATTATGGAAGTGGCTAAGTCTGCTTCCCAGTCTTAGATGTGGCAGGCTGTCTTCTCCCAACACCTAGGGTAGTTAGTGCAGGGCAGCAAAAGCAAGAAGCAGCTGGAATTTGGTTTGGTTGGCCAGCAGGAAGTGGTAGGGCAGGAACTGGAGCCGCAGGACCCCGGGGAAGCTCTTGAGGCAGTTGAGCTCCAGCCCTTGGTTGTCGTAGACGTGGAGCCAGCGGCGCTGGGCCACCGCCAGCAGCGTCTCCGTGTGCAGCCACCTGCGGGACACGCGTGGGACACGCGTGATGACACGTGGCGGCACGTGACGACACGTGGCAGAGGGTTAGGGCATGGGATGGGAACGTGGGACATGGGACGGGGACATGAGACGTGGTGGCGGCGGCGCTGGGCCACCGCCAGCAGCGCCTCCGTGTGCAGCCACCTACGGGACACGCGTGGGACACGCATGGTAACATGTGATACAATTGATGAGCCACAGGGAGTATCTGCAACGCTGCCTGTAAATTTGGTGCCCAGCACAAAGGAGCCACTTCCATCAGAGGTGCTTCCAAAGGCCACTTCGGTGTAAGAAACAGAGCAGCAATTGAAGCCAAAGTCTCTGCCATAGTCAGAAAAGGAGTTACTCTTTTAAATTCCGAGATGACTGTATGGGAGGAGTCAGTGAATTCTACTGCTGTGGAAATTGGGAAAAGCTGTGTTGCAGTAAGACTTGCCTTTTTGTCTTAATGCTTTCCACATCACTCACTGTCTTAAATTATATCTTACAGTTGTCTAGAGACGTCCTATGACTTTATTGTTTTATTTTATATGATACAACTTAAAGACCATTATTATTTGGTAGACTGAGATCAAGCACAACAGCACAAAAGTGGGTAGAGCCAAGGCACGAAGATGCTCTTGGCAGCAATGTGACTATCTGATAAAGTTTGACATAACCCTAAAATACTAAGTAGCTTCAGGTTTGTATATGTCAAAAGAAAAAGACATCAGCTATGGAAATATTGATGTTCCTTAATAACATGTTAGTGACAACTGTGGGGAAAGGGTAGATTTGCACTGAATTTCCCCAGAAGCAAGATACTGTCTCTCTCATAGCCTGGAAAATAATTTTATTTTCAACCCTGATGGGGGTTCAGCCCCTGTGGTGATCACATTGGGGGGGGTTGTTGTGTGTGTGTGTGTGTCGTGTGTCCCCCCCCCCCTTAATTAACGAAGCCCTCCCCTCGTTAATTGAGCCCTTCGTTAGCAGCGGGAGCGGCGGGGAGGCCTCGGCGGAGCGTTTTGGGGTCACCTCTACCGCCTGCTCTGGCGCTTGTTGGGAGGCGGCTACGACCTGGCCGGGCCCGCGCACGGGGAACACAACTAGCCCTGCCTCCCGCTCTGCCTCCGACTGTACCTCCGACTGTACCTCCGACTGTACCTGCGCCGCCTGTCCCGCCGACTGTACCTGCGCCGCCTGACCCCGCCGCCTGTACCGGCCCCGCCTCACCCCCCACCCACCCCAGGGTCCTGCCTGCCCTTGGTCACATCCCTTAGTGCCTCAAGCAGGGCAAGGGAGTGTAGGGAACCTCTGGGCCATGGGGAGGGGATGGAGGGTGACTGGCTACAATTGGGAGTCAGATCTGTACCCAGGAGCACCTGAGCTGGGTGCTGCCAGCAGAGACAAGCTGCTGCCTGCACCCACGTGCACTTCCCACTCAAATCCAGGTCACCCCCACAGCACAAAAAGTGTGGCTGGGAACTGCCCTCCACCCCAGGCAGCGTCCCCAAGCCTGCTCTCTGGTCCTTGGCTGGTGCTGGAGCAGGGATGGGAAGGCAGGATGCCAGCGCATCCCTCCTCCTCCTCCACCTAAAAGTTTCAGATGCTCTGAAACAATTGTTTGGCACTTAAAGCAAAGGCAGGACCTGCCCTCTCCACCCTGGATCCCACAGTGTCACAACAAAGGCCCTGCTTAGCAACTGCTCCCATGACAAGCACTGGTGAGGTGGAGCTGACTCCTGCTTGTTTGCTGCTTTCCACAGCTACTTCCAAGGCCCAAAAGGTGGGTAGGGGGAGAAAGTTGAGTAGAGATGTAGGATTAGGAAGAAGCAATTTGGTTATTCAGATTTGATGTGAGTACTTGCCTTTTGAAATCCTTGCCACTGAACTCTGAGCTGTTGTGCTGAGATCCCTGCCCATCGCTGGGTTTTCATGGCTTTGCCTGTTCCAACCTGCAGTTGGTGCATCTTCCTTAAGGAAATTCCCAAGCAAAACCATAAACAAAACAGCCCCGCTGATGTTAGCTTGTCATTATTAATTGCCTGGCTGAAAACGAGCCGAAAATAATGCTTATTATGGGGGTGGGGGTGAGAAGGAGAGGGAGCACTGAGGGAGTTTTAAGGAACTGGAGGAATCCGTCTTCATTGTGCAGGAAATTGAATGTTTCTGCCTTCTTTGTTTGTTTGTTTGCTGTGTTTATTTGTTCTTTTCCCAGTAAGTCGCCGGCAGATGTTTTATTAAGTTAGCCACAGCTCAACACCCTGCTGGAAAATATTTTTGTTCCGGAGAGCTAACAAAAAACCCAAGAGAACTGACTTCAGTTTACCAAAGCATCACTCTGAGATAATTCCATTAACCTAGACTAAGATTTGCCAGTATTTGTGCACAGAACACAAGTGAGATTAAAACTTCATAACAACAGAAACATAACAAGAAATAAAACAGGAGGGAACCACAGTTACATTACAAAGAGACTGACACAAGCAAGACCAAGAAATGCAACTGACTGGAACAAGACAGATTACCTTCTGAAGTTTGGTGAAAGACTGCCATCCTCCCTCCTCCTCACACCCACAGCTACTAGAATTTTTGAAGAGTGTATTTCTGTTTGGGTTTTGATAAGGGTAGAGGCAAGTCATATGTCTTTGTCCCTACCCACTAGGTCTAGCCACTCTTACTGAACTGTATTTGAAAGGCACTGTGACTACAGAGGAGATGTGAAATGGGAGGAGTTAGGTTAACCATGATTTTCAGGTAGAAAATGACAGAGCACTCACTGGGTGCCATGTCCTCAGATCAAGTTTCTGCTGCAAACAAGACATCATTGTGCACAAAGGAGGCAGATCAGGAATCAAATGGATTAGTCATAATGGGACTACAAGACATCATTAGAGTGTGGATATATGCAGTCTTTAAAAGGTATTCAAAACAGCTGAAACCAAAGACCAGTCTGAAAAGAGCTACTAGGACAATTTGAGAACGACAAGAGTCATCTAGAGGAGCCCTTTGTAGCTGAACTGCAGGATGTGAAGCTGGAAGCCGAAGTAATTCTACCTACTTCTTTAGCAAAAGCCAAATGAGCTACAGCTATTTTGTTACCTGTCTGCACCATTTGACACAGCCAGCCGTGGATTCCTGCTGTCTTATTTCAGATGGCTGACAAGAAAATGGCTTTCTCACTGTGTTGAAAGTAAGTCCTTACAACAGACACAGCTATTGTCAGGATATCTTAATGCTTACTCTCTGATTTTAAAAACTTCTTTTTTTTTTTTTTTTTCCCCCAACCAGTAGGATTTTATTCTTGTTTGGCTACAGATAAAAGATAAAACAGTTTTTAAGCATTTGAAATGCTAACTGGGAGAGGCTAGCTCAATGCAGTACAAAACTTTACTCATAGAAGGGAAAATTAATTGTTAAAAACTTAACTCTCTCCTTCAAAGCTCTGCAGGGGTTCTGTGTACTTCAAGACATTAACTACTTTAAAGCTGTTATTTCATAAGCAGCTTAAGCAAATTAAAGATCAAAGATCCTTCTTTCTTGATTCACCTATGGTGCTGCTGATTCCCAGCTCTGATTTAGGTTGCTGAACTGGCCAGTGCCTTTGCATTTTATTAGCTCTCTTCTACAAACCATCAGCACTGGTGAGAGTAGAAAATACACAGTTCACCCAAATGCTGCCCAAGACTGTGACTAGGAATTCAGTTACTGTAATTTACCAGATGGTCAAGACTGCACAGAGGTAACTGGCTTCATAACAGCAGCACTAAGAAGGCTTCTTGGGGCATCTCTTGTACCAGGCCTGTTCCATTCCAGTTTAACCAGAACAGGTAAACAGTGCATAGTCACACCTTGCAAACTGCATTAACTTCTAAAAATCTGACAGAAAGGCCTTCCATAAGAAATTTGTAATCTATTTCCTTTTAATCTCTTTCTCTACAGCTGAGGAAGAGTTCTTTGTACCTCTGGTAACAAAGGAAATATAGAAGTGACAGAGAAGCATGTGAAAGCTGTTCTCATTTCATGAAGCCTGTTTTCTAATCATGAAGAATTTCTCTTGCAGAAGTGTTCACAGTAGAAATACTCTGTAGCCTCCTCAGGCTCTTGCTCTGAATAGGCTTATATTTTCACTGATACCTCACTATTGTTGCATTAGTAGAAGAAATACTTTTCAGTTCAAGAAATCTTCAGTGCACCTAAGGCAGGACTTGAAAAACGTACTGTTGATAAGCAGGAAACCTTTCTCATTATTTCTTTCTGGTGGTGTGAGCTTCCTCATATGTCACAGTATGAACAATATTTGTGGCATTATTTTTTTTCCTCATGCTTAGAAACTTGGTGTTTGTAAGATTTTTGCTCTTTTTTAAGACCACCAGTGCGCATTGCTAGAAAGCATACTTCCACATAATCACCATATTTACATATTTAAACAAAAGTAATTTCTTACTGCTGAGGCTTTATCAGACCACTCACACTTGAGATAACTGCTATACCTTACACATTCAAGAACAGATTTTATTTTTTGTTCCTATCTGCATCTTTCTTTCCATAAGAACCAAAATATAAAGGTTTCCCCTCCTTGGGATCTGACCTTATGTTGATGAAGATGACTTGGATAATCGGAATTAAATTAATCCTGCAACACATAAATAGTGCCTGTGGACTGCAAGTGCTTAAATGTAATTAAATGACAACACAACATTAAATTACTCCATCCTTGGAACCTGGGCATGCATCGGCAAGCCATTGGACATGACAGGGCTCAACCTTTTCATTAGTAAAGTACAATGATAAAAAAACACCACAGCATGCACTGAAAGCATTAGAGAACAGCTAAGTCGCAGTTCCTGGGACAAGAACCTCCATGGGCTTGGTAGAAGTCTAGAGCAGGGTATCAGCCTTTGTAGAGAGGTGGGTGAGGCCACTGGCTGACATCCCAGGAGCCAGCCAAGGAACAGAGCTACACTATTTCAGATTTTTTTGTTATCTGGAAGTAGGAAGAAAAAGAAATTACCTCTTCAAGGCTCTGCAGACCTCCCCAAGTAAAGCAGTCCCTACCACAGAAGGACCTGGCTTCTGTCAGAAAAAGATTCTTTTAGTGTCCAGCCAGTGTCTGGGCTAACTTTAAAATACAGCTGGACATTCAGCTTTTAGAGGGAGTATTTGTTTTGAAATAAAGTTTAGAGCAAAATTTCCCTCTTCATAGTTTATACCATAATTATACCTGGTTTTGTATAAAAATGTCAATCCTTGTCAGTCCACCTGGACTAAAAAAAGTATCAATACTTTTAGGTGAGAAAACTGCAGGAACCTGGTGTCCTTCATGTTGTCTAGCAAACTAAACAACATCAGCCCTTAAGGATCCTGGGCAGTAGGTGCCCCTATGGCACCAAAGGGCGGTGCCATGAAAGGTGCAGGGGGAGTATTACACGTTGTTATTATTGTGCATTGTTTTCCTGGAGGTATCTGAGAACACCCAAACCTGTGAGCTGAACGTGAACACTTCCCAAAGTACAATGGATAGCAAATATTCAACCCCACTGGTGGACAGACTGACACTCGTGTTAAATAAACACTCAGGTCTCAGTTCTGCTGCCACAGGTTGGCAGAAATTCTTCCCCCACAGAGGTAAAAATCCATGTTTTATCCCAGATACACTACCATGGTGCTTCTAGATCTGAATGCACTGATCCAGCTGGAGCTGAGCTGGGTCCAGCAAAGCCCAGCCTGCAGCACACTCCACTGTGCTCTGGGCAAGCAGGGCAGCTCCTAGGAACCTTCTGTCTGTAGTGTTTTGCTTTCGGAATTTGCACAAACAGGGGCAGGTCAGTTTTCCTTCACTCCATACCCCTTGGCAGCAGTTGCACTGCCTGCAGTACAACTGTTTGTTATCACAAGACTCTAACACATTACATGTAAATAAACAAATAAAAATTTAAAAGTAAAATAAATGCAAATTAAAAAAAATAAATCATTTCCTCATGGGAAATATTCCAGCTGTTCAAGCTCTCTGAAAGAGCCATGCAGGAAAATGAGCCATGAGGAAAAGCCTTACTCTACTGTTCCCAGCTCTTTTCTAGCATCTGGAGAAGACGACTATTCAAGTTATCACAGAAATTTAAAATACTTAATAAGTTTATCTCCAATCTTATGTAAGCTGAGGTAGCATTTTTTTTTATGCATCCCTGTTCCCATTTCACATGCTCTAGGTCTTTCTGTCATTCTAATTTACATCTGCCTCTGAGAGGCCCTGTGCTTACCTGGATGGTACACACCTGGATGTGCTTACAGATTGCAGGCTATCTGACTGTGACTCTTCATGTGCAGAGCAGTGATACCTGTAATTATTTTTCCTATTTCCTACAGAAGAGCACAGGAAATGAAATCAGATGGCAAGCTTCTGTAGAGCAAGAGAGGATTTGGATATGAGACTAACCATCCAGTTTATGGTGCTTGTGGTGATTAATTTCCTCTAGGAATTTTCCAAGGAAGTTTTACTTTATTCAGAAGTAATAAAGCAGAGAACCTTTGTTTATAATCAAAGCAAGCATTGGAACAATGGAATCAGCATCATTTATGACTCAGTTTCTTCTAAAGCAGGTCTTTGTGTCTTCATTTGCAACTTCAATATGTTTGAAAACACTTTGTTTCAAAAGTATTCCTAAATGGCCATAGCAGTACATGTATATTTTATTTCAAGTTAGCATTATTGCCAGCAGTGAAGACAAATGTCAGTGTTTGCTTTGCACAGTGAGGGAATTTGTGGACAGCTAAATATCTCTATCTATCTCTCTGTATTTTCTGCTTACCACAGCCCTGTATTTGTGTTGGATTTTACTGTGGCTCATGATAAAGTCTCAGCTGAATATTTTATTTCTTTCCTAGTAAGATGAGATTTACAGGACTCTGCAATATTTTTATTAAATCGAGCAGTCTATCTGATAACTTCAGGTCTTCAGAAAAGAGTTTGCACACCTGAAAGCTTCTCATGGCCAAATCAAAACTAGCTATTCCAAACCATTGCTTTTCTTGGATTGCAATTAGCAGAACCATCACCAAGCCAGCTCTTCAGTCTATCTCCCATTTTTCTACATTAGGTTTAGCTGCATAAAACCTTTAACACCGTGTGTAAATCTGCTTGTTGGAACAGTTTCCCTTTCTCTTATGATTCTGAGGAGATAGTCTGACCCCTAATTGTTTGCCAAATGGGTGTCTAATTTACATTTCACAATTACGTCAATTGTATGCATAAATGTGCTAATGAAACACACAAATGTGTAACTGGTCATAAATAGTAATTTCCATGTGCAATTGCAGTAATTTCCATGATCCTCATAATTTTGAAAATCACGTTTAATGTTAATTTGATTTTAGTTCATGTTTTATAACGTTTTATATTTACAGATTACATCTATCACTCAGCAAATGCAGCAGTCTTTTTCTGTTATATCTTTTTTTTTCCATTATGGTTAATTGGTGGATATCAGTGTTTAACATTGCAGGGACTTATTAAATACAGAATAGATACGAAGGTGGAAGAACCAGTTACAATTCTTAGTCACAGAATCTCAGTTTCAATTAAAAGAGGTGAAGTTCTAAAGTGCAGAGATTCCACTAACCACTGATTAAATAGTTCTGCCAGAGGGAAAAGGAAAATTAGGAAAGAAATGTAAAACTGCCTGTGCATTCATTTCTTTCACAATGAAAGGGTATCTATCTCAGTGCAAAGCCACAGTCCAGCCCATTGTAATTATTTTGTGGCTTCTTTTGCTAAATACAAAAGGGAATTATTTTTTTTTAGAGGATGGGGTAAAAATATATGAAAATCTTTCCTTTTCAAAAAGTCTCTATCTTCCTGTACAAGCTGGGCTTCCCAAGGGCACTTTCCTCATCCCCCCTGGTTGCCATCACACATCCCTGAGCCACAGTTTTTCAGCCAAGGCACACGTTCACAAGGGTAAAAAAAAGCTCATAAAAAGGACTAAGCAAGCAAGCCTGCCTAGTCTTTGCAGCAATGCAGGTAGGTGTTGCTTCTACCTCCAGTCTGAACCTCCAAAAGGAGTCACAAATGAAGAATATCCCTTATGACCCTCATTCTTCAAAGCACTTTGGATATATCTGTGCAGCACCAGCACACAAAAGAGAAAGTGCCCAACAGTGCATGGCACTTTACACAGGGTATATACACAGGAGGGATCCCTGATGCTAGCAGGTATGGATCTGAACTCTTGGGTGAGAACAGTGTTGATGAAGTGACAATGGTGCCAGTACAAGTAGGTTCAGCATGACTTCAGTTATGATATACAGTCTAAAACCACTCTATCTACACACTAGAATGATAAAAAGTTTCCTTGTATACAATGCAGTTGTTTCTGAAGCTTGGAATCTGAGGAGTCAAAACAAAGCCATTTCACATCAGTCCCAAAGAACCTAGGCACAAGTCTGAATTGCTTTGAAGTTGAGGGATAAGCAGCAATCTGTGGTATTTAGAACTGAGATTTCTTTCTATTCATGAAAACATGGTGACTTCTGGCTCTATAACCAGGTGTAGATGAAATCTTGTTGCTACAGTGTAAAGGCCAGTGTTGTGTAACAATAAACAGAGGACAAAACCTATCCTTCTAGTGTAGAACACCTCCAAAAAGTACTGCCTGTACAATAATGAGGGCAGTTAATTTCTATAAGAGAAAGTCATTCTGCTGATCTCCATCTTCACTTTACCAACAGAACTTGTCTTCACGCAGTAATGTCTGTAAGCTAAAATGAATGGAGTAATATGCAGAAAGTGATATCCTTTTGCAGCAGACTTTTAATGACTTACAGATACCACTGCCAATACAAGTCACAATCAAAAAGACCCTAAATTTAATGTGAGTAATATTTCACCTAAAGGCGACCTGAAGAGAGAATCATTTCAGAGTGGTTCCTCATTATCCTGCATGGTGGCAACTGATGGATCATTCCCAGAAAATGTCTTGTGAAGTAAAAGCAGTGATGGAATAATTGTATCACAAGGTGATAGGCCACGTTTAACTGCAGCCAGCAGTTAACAAAGTGATGGGAGGCTCCTGAACTTCGTGACCGTTTAACACCACCTTGAAAACTACAGGAAGAAAGAATACTTCTCGCATGAAAACACACTTAAGCATCTACAACAGCTATGATCTTTCACTTTCAATGGTTCAGCCTCTAAATTTCATTTATTTCACATTCAGCTCCACCTTAACTCTTGGTAATCAGGTCATATACTTTTATTTCCTTTGCTGTGTAATCTTCCCTTTTCCATATTAAGAGAAAAAAAAAAAAAAGCAATGCTTAGGTGTGTTTGCCTCCGTTCTCCATGGTTTTGTTCAGAGACCTTAAAACCTCACTATAGTGTTTATTGCTTGTGGCAAAGCTCCTGTGATTAAATTTAGGCAAGTCCTCTTAATTCCTTTGGGGGCAATTTGCAGAGATTACAAAGAGTTCATTGTCAGTGAGATTATACCACTAATTCAGTGGTTTGAAATAAGTGGTGATTTCTGTTGTTGTGCAAAAGAACTATACAAACTAAATGCTTGTAGAGGTTAAACCATTTCAGTAGTGCTCAGGGCTGAAGTGGGGCTGCGGGACTGGTACCTGCGGCACACGGGGACCCCCCCGGGGCCTCGCCCGCCCCCCCCCGGCCCTGCCTGGGCCCCCCCGCGTCGCCGCGACCCCCCTGGCCTCCCCCACTCGCTCAGCTACGCCGGGGCGCTGGCCCCCAGGTACGGGACCCCCCAGGGGTACCGCGTGCCCCTTGCCTGGGGGGGGGCCGCATGTGACACAACCCCCACCCCCAACCCCGGGAAGCCGAAACCCTTGGGTTGGGGACCCCCTGTCCCTGAGATGTCCCGTCCCCCCCCCCACTCATCCAGGGAACACTAAATGTCCCCAAGTTGGGGACACACCCTCCCCTCTCCCCCCCCCAAATGCCGGGGCCGTGCCCTGGGGAGGAACAGCCCCCTGCACCAGGACAGG
Organism: Actenoides hombroni; assembly: GCA_024336885.1. Lineage (NCBI taxonomy): Eukaryota > Metazoa > Chordata > Aves > Coraciiformes > Alcedinidae > Actenoides > Actenoides hombroni. The sequence goes on from WUAM01001943.1 coordinate 141,707, forward strand.
GGGGGGGGCACCTGGTGGGAAGCAGCTCTGCAGAGATGGACCTGGGAGTGCTGGGGGATAAGGTGTTCATCAACCAGCAATGGGCCCTCGTGGCCAAGAAGCCAATGGGTTCCTGGCGGGCGTAGAGAAGAGTGTGGGCAGCAGGGTGAGGGAGGTTCTCCTGCCCCTCTGCTCTGCCCCAGTCAGCCCACCTCTGGAGTACTGGGTGCTGTGCTGGGCTCCCCAGTTCATGAGAGACAAGGAGCTACTGGAGAGAGTCCAGTGGAGGCTGCAGAGCTGCTGAGGGGCTGGAGCATTCAAGAAAGAAAGTCTTGTACTTTACTCCAAATTAAGACCTGGTTTCTATGACTGAAGCATCAGACTGTCCTCTCACACTCCAAACTATTATAAATTTGAGTCCTTTTATCTTCTTTTAGACAATGTAGCTTATTATGAACAAAAAAACTTAATTATTCAGTATGCCACAGTATGTTTCTGTTTGACAGGAGGAAATGAGGAATGATTACCCTGTCTGTGGATTTCACATGAAGCCAGGGAAGACAATAAAAAGTGAAGTGAGAGGGTTTTGGGGTTTTTTTGTAAGGGAAAATGAAAAGCAAGCATTTATGAGCAGCCTTTGTGAACAACATGCCTTGTGTGCTGCAAGTAGATTCTAATAAAATGGGTGTGCTCTGACTAGATCCAACTCACACTCTGTGCTTTGTTTTAGGTGAACTTGTCTGACTCAGAGTAAAGCCAGAAGGTCTTATGGCTGTAAGAAAACATCTAAGTGTTTTAATAGGCAGCATGCCAGACTAAGGTAACATATATTCAAACCACTGTCTGCTGCTAAGGTCCTGCTCACAGAGTATTCTTATTTTTGACAGCAGGGAGAGAAATCAAGGCTCAGTCCAGAATAGTAGAACAAAGAGATTTCTGCTGAATTTTCTCTCTAGTAGGCAGTGGCTGCTTCTATCCCATTGAGCAAAATTTCTTTCCAGTGCAACAATAGCACTGAATAAGGCAAGCATGGAGAGTCCAGCATCATGCACAGATAGTATTTAAGCCCTACATTAGTAATTTTATTTATTTAATTTGCTTATACATATCCCTTAAACAGACCAATTTTTGAAAAAAAGTTGCACATAGGAAGATTTACTTTCTTCACCATTAAAAAACCCAACAAAATAAAATAAAAAAACCCAAACCAAAAAACAAACCCACAAACAAACAAAAATATTAAAATAAGATTTCTAAAAATCTGAAAATTCAGTAAGGAGCAACTTAAAGAGTCTTCTGATCAGCATTGGGTAACAAAGCCTTTGCATCAAAAGCCTTTCGCTAGATAATGACTTATGCAGCAGTTGGCAGGCAGCTCCATTGTGCTTCTGCTCCCTCTGCAATAGGAGTGCGGTATCTGGGAGCCTGTTTGAGGCTTTTTGGTGCTGAATTCTTGGAATTGATTTCAGAGGAAGGTATTTGACTTGTGTCTAATAATTTGTGCCAGAAAGAGCTTTTGGGACAAGGAATGTTTGAGATGTTAAGCCATGGGAGTGCTGATGCTTCCTCTTGCAAAGGTGATGTGGAGGATGCTCAGCCCCAGTCCCTGCACAGGGGTCACTGGGGACTTGCCCAGGGTCTTTGTTTCTGTTTGCTTAACAGCTGGATTTCTTTGTGGGCAAACTTGATGAAGAGTCGGGATCTGTTTGGTGTGAAATCAGTAAAAATGTCAGGAACTGTGGAGAAAAAAAACTAAAGTGTTCAGATTGTCTTTTTCTTTTTTAATGTGAGGCCAATATTGTTGCTTATGTAATTGCCCAGAATGTGAATGTGGATGGGGATATAACTCGAGTTAAATTATACTGTCTCTGGGGAGAAGAAAAAAAGCTGTGAAGAAAAGCACTGTGAGCACCATTTAGAACAACACATTTTGATGGCATTCCTGTGCTTTGCTGCAATTGTGTTTTGTATTCTAATATCCTGTATAATAGGAGAGAGCAGAGAGGTGTTGGTGTCATATTATGGCACCAATAATAGGACATTTCTTCTAGATACTGAAATTAAAAAAGTGTTTTCTGAAGTTTTTTTGAGGAGTTTATAACTCAAATTATTGTATCAACTGCTATGCTTTTATTCCCTCCCTTCAGCTTGTGAACTGCAAGAGACAAGAAAATTTTTGGGAAGAATGTGGGAGATCAGGAGGAGGAGAGGAATCAAGTTTGTCCTTTTTGATTCCAGCCTCCTCACGCATGCCCAGCTCCCCTTATCTCCTGTGTGGCCTTATTCTTCAGCACATCCCTAAGCTGCTGGTTAGGGATTAGAGCAAGGTGAGACCTGTGTGTGATCTTAGAGCATCTCCAGCACCTTTGAGAACAGCAAGTGGTGTATTCTAGTTCCAAAGCAAGCCTTCAGACTTTTGAAAAGCTCCTGATTGCCAACAGAGGGGAGATTGCCTGCAGAGTAAGTATGTAATCTTTTAAAGTGGCTTTTTTTCTTCAGCTTTTGTAGCTAATTCTTGACCTAGTGATATTTAAATTCTTTAATTGTCACTTCTTCTGGTAGGTCATCAAAACCTGTAAGAAGATGGGGATTAAAACAGTGGCCATCCACAGTGATGTTGATGCCAATGCTGTAAGTACTACTGGAATTAAATTAAAAGATGGGATTTTTAGTGATTCACCAAAATTATTCAGGTTGGATTACTGTGGTGAGCACACTGGCAATTTAAAAGTGTTTTTATGTCCTTTTCCTTCGCTGCCACCAGCACAGGGTTGCCACGACTAGAGAATCAGGGGAGCAGAGGCTCTTTGGATCTGGAAACGTGCCTGTTCTGAAAGACAATGGCAGTTCCTCCAAGCCCTAAATTGTGAGCAGTTGTGCACAGAACTGCTGTGGGCACTCCTGCTTCTTGGGGGGAGGCTGAACCTAGTCAAAGACTGTCTTGACATGTTTGGCAATCAGGTTTGGCTTTGACTGCAGCTGTTCCTCCCTGGCACAGTTTGGGTGAGAGCAGGTCCTGTGTCTGTGCCCCCAGAGTCTAGGACAGGATCCGTCCCAAGTCAAACTAGAGAAACATTATACTACTGACAAGGTGGGAGAACATGTCTACAGTTCCCAAGACTACTTTGGAATAACAGATAATATGAATTTACACATTTTACAGAATATATTTAACAGGTTATTTAAAAAACATTCTTCATTAATACTTATTAACCTGTAGAAAGGGACAAATGAGGGAAGTCTCTTATTTTATAATTATCTATGCATTTCAACCTACATTTTCTCTCTTCAAGTTTACACTGAACTTCAAGACACAGCTAAAAGAAAATATATTTTCATGCAAATGTATTTTCAAGTACTTTCAGGGTCCTTACTGATAATCATGGAAAGATCTGTGACTATCAACTAAATCATATAGTTTACTACCATAAATTCAGTATTTAAGAAAATAAGAAAACAGGCTCTTATTTTTTGGAAATGGAGGGATATGAAAGAAGAAAGAACAAAAGACAACAAAAAAACAGTTGCCATTGAACTAATCCATGATACAGTTGTATTTTTGAGACTACATGTGTTCTAATTCTACCCTCCTTTTCTAGTGCTCATCCAGAAGCAAGCTCAGTTGAACCATACAGTGAACAGTACAATTACAATAAAATTGTAACTTGATAAAACTCCCTAATTCTTGGAGTGAAGCTACTTCTGAGTGAAGCTACTTCTAAGAAGATATTGAACAGATTAATATTCTTCAATTTGTAAAAAATGTGAAGGCATAGTTAACATTTATAATGATGCACGGCGGCGGGACCGGCGGCTCCTCCCGGTCTCGGAGCTCCCGGCGACACCCCCGGGGTCGAGTCTCCAGTCGGACCGCCCCGCACACGCCGTATGGATCCCCCCACTCGATCCCGCACCGCCTCCCGGAGAGATGAGAGCTGGCTCGGGGCGACAGGAACCCCGGTGCTGCCGACAGCTTCCCGCGGGGGGCTGGAAGGAGCTCCCCCCGCTGCTCCGCACCGCCCGCAACCGCTGCGGGGACGGGACGGGATAGGATGGGACGGGATGAGAGAGGATGGGACGGGACGAGATAGGATGGACGGGACGGGAGGGGATGGGATGGGGCGGGCTAGGAGGGGAGGGGACGAAAAAACCACCTACTACATAGCATAGAACAGGGTGCTCACAGAGGTCACGAAAGCCTCCTTGCAAATTCTTAAGTATCTTAGGCTGAAAATTATCTACTAAGCTATAGAAGTGCCTATTAACATATAATTCAGCAATTCATTCTGGGTAATCGTGTCAGTTTTCTATTTTACCAGAGTCAACTTCTGCAGCTGAAATGAAGATTGGTTTTTCAGTAAGTTTTTTGATTACAAACAAAATGGGTTGTTTGTTAGCTTGATGTGAGTTTATAATTTATAATAACAAAGACCTTACAGATAAGAGAGACAAATGTGAAATATGCTTGTAGCACATCTTAGCCAGCAGACATCACCTGTGGAATGTCAAGACAATAAATAAAATTCAGAGCCAAAACATGAACTGAAACACCTTCAAAACAGCTCGATGGCCAACACCTCCACTGTCAGATGCTCTAGATTATTTGGCTCCTCTTCTAAGGGACTGCATAACAAAGAGTATTATCTTTTATTCATACTTAGGTTAGGATAGTTGATATAATGATGCCTAGAAATCTCAGCAAAGGTACAGAGCCCTATTAAGTAGTCTTCAGATAGTAGATAAATGGATTTAGATTAACATGTCATCAAATTATTTCACACACAAAAAAACCCTTCTCTTTAATAAAAAAAGATAAGAGAAAGATAATTGAATGTTTATTAGAGGCAGAACATTTATTTGAATATTATAATTCCTTCTTGAGACCTTCATTGTTCCTAGAAGGAGGACAGCTTGTAGCATTATCATAAATAACCAGCAAAAATGGAAAATTAAGGGAGAGAAGCAGAAGATAATTTGTGAAGCTGCCTGTTGCACAGGGTTAATGAATCAGCTCCTTAAAAAAACCCCAAACCCCACATATTTATATGAAATTAAACTCTTTTTGTTAGTGTTTGTATTCCAGTTTCTTTCAGTGGTTGCTCTGGGACAGGTTCACAGCTGAAATGTATGGAGGGATTTTCTATTTTGTTTTAATGGGTATGGTTGTTTGGATTTACTTTCTAGTTCTTATTATATGTAGATTTTTAATCAGTGGCTTAAGAGCATCAGGACAGGAACTGTACTTCACATGAGATTCTCTACAACTTTGAAAATAAAGCTGAAAGAAATTGAGATCTTTAAAAGAAGAAAAAAACAAGAGTAGAACATATAGATATGGTCTCTGAATATATTAAAATGAAGTAGAATGTAGTCTACACATGCACAGGGGATAGAGCAAGAAATGGCAGGCTTTAAGTAGAAAAAAGGGGGAAAAAGTGGGCTAGACATTTCTTAACAACAAAGATAGAAAAGTCATGGAACAGATTGCTTGGAAAGATGGTATAGTTTTCAACACCACAAGGCTTTGGAAAGAGGCTCCCCTATAATTCCCCAGTCCCCTCCGGGTGTTGCCCCCCCTAAATCTCTTCTCCCACCTGCTCCCCCCTTCCCACTGTCCCCTCCCCGCATCTCCCGGGGGCGGGTCCGGGCGGTTCGTGCCCGTATATGGCCAAACACGGGAGCGCGTCACGGAGGCGGTGCCCGGTTCCAGCTACGTCACCCCCCCGGCCACGCCGGATTCCGGGGGTCGCTCGGGCTGCTCACCTCGGGTCACCCCCGGGATGCTGCCCCCGTATCACCCCGGCCGGCCCCCCCTCTGCCCTTTACCTGTGCCCTACTCGTCGTTGTCACCCTCCCCGTGCCCCACATCACCTCTCGGGGTCACCGTGACATGGCACTCCTCTGAATCCCTTCATCTTTATGCAATAAACTGTATTTTATTGTAACCAGCAGTAATCCTGCACATCACAGCAAATCACATTCATTTCCCATCTAAGTGGGAATTGACTTTTTTACTTCCCCACAGGCAAATACTTTGCTTCTTCTCTAAACTTGAACGATTTTAAAGGTACTTTTTAAGACGTTGGCAATTAAGTATTTCACATTCAGATGCAAGATTATAAAGTTTTAGGATTTTGGTTCCACTTTTATAATAACCCTGCAAGCTCTTAGATACCATCTTGCATCTGGTAGGATCCCCTGAGCTCCCTACCTTTGGTGGAGGTTGGCACTCAGGAGCAAGGTAGTCATCTATGCTTTTATCATTAGATGACAGTGTTACAGCAAAAGGAAAAGTAAAAAGATGACAAATACTTTTTTCCATCATCCATTTCATACTTTTTTCTTTTCAAGTGCCTGTAGCCAATAAATACCAAATACAGTAAGTCACCAAAGAGGAGTAGAAAAGCTTCATCTGTTCCTTAAAATAATAATCTGATATTTCCATTAGCTAGTTATCTGTGCTTTTCATTCACGCAGAATGACTCCCTTACCAAACAATAAACTGTCCAAGAACACATGCAATATCTTATCCTACACATCACGTTCACACTAACACAGATACACAATCCCATTATGAGACCAATGCCCTGCCCTTCCCATTCCCCCAGCTGGAAACAGCAAATGAAAAGCAGCTGCAGTTACCTCTTGTTCCAGCTGAAGCCAAAGTATTTCAGATGCTGATTTATCTGGTCTCGACGTAATGTACATGTACAGTGCAAGGAGAAGGCAGGTATCTGAAATAGAGAGATCTTTGTTCTTTTCCCAGCTAGACAATTTATTACAAAAAAATATTCTCACACATGAAGATATTTCAGAAAACATGCAGATGGCTATCCTGGGACCTGTGATCCACACTCAACTTCTGCCTTCAGACATATAAGTAGAGCTGAAGAAACTCATATCCCTAAACTTTATTTATGTGATTGTGGGTTGTGCAAACACTTGTATTGCTGTAGCCCTGTGAAGTCTGGAGCAATTCTACTTAAACAATAAGGAAACAATAAATGTATTGTGTCTAATTTCTACCTCTAGGTTTGTGCTAGTTACCCAAGTGTGAGAAACTCTTAGACATGAGGGTGTGTGGAGAGTTTTCTGATTTAAGAGGCATGGGCTAATTAGGAACACAATGGTTGAGCAAATCTGTGTTTTCCTTTTGACTCAAGTTCTGAGGTCACACTAATGTACTGATACCTCAGGACAATGGCTTCCTCTGCTCTGAAGCAGGGAGATGGTTTAGTCTGAATTGCCAGAAATGTCCAGTTGCTGAGTGACAGTTGCCAGATGAGACAAGATATCCCTGAACTTCTGAGGTTCTTGAGTGCCCGGCAGGGACTTCAGTCCCTGTATGGCTATGGAAGGAGCAGGCAGGCAGGGTGAGGGGAAGCTGCTGTGTTCTTGTAGGGAGGTCTTTCAGAGAATCTAAATGCTTTTATATGTGGCTTCTGTCCTTTTGTACCAAGTCCTGAAGGAAGAAGTATCTCTGTATGTTAACCTAGGACCTGGGAAGCACACTTGGCTTTTGCACAGCAGTCAAGGGAAGTCCATTCGACGAAGCTTCTTTGCCCAAGCCAAATGGAGATTAAACATTATGAAGTCATCTGTTCCTAGTGAAATTAAGTTGGCTTTAGAGAATAATTAAAGGTACTCTGGCAAAATTTGTCTGACATTCTTTGCAGTACAAAATAAGCTAGCAGCCTATTTTTAGATAAATAGGCTACATAATTCATTTAAATGTAGTACTTTTTTTCTATCACTAAATGACATACCAGTTCACCATACTGTTTGAATGAAACAGTGCTTGAAAAGGAAACTTAGTTTCACAGAATTACATATTAGTGGAGCCAGGAATAATCTCTTGAGTTTATCTAGGTTGGCTTCTGTATTTTCTTCTGCTCTTTACCACAGCATTGCCAGTATCACCTTACTTTTTCCATCTTTGGAAGTCTGCAATGATGGTATCTTAAAGGACATTCCCTGGATGATTACAGCCCTCTGCAGAATAGGTTAAAGTGCAGCACTTGCATGAGTTTATATTGTGGAAGAAGCAGAAATCCTCATTTTCCTGGCTGGTGAGCGTTGGGCTTCTCAGCTTTATTGTTGCCTAAACATATGTTTTCCAAAATATTTGTGCAGCAACATTCTGCATTTATGTAACACCTTATTTAATTAAAGTACTAAAAATATCCTAGAACTGTTAATTAAAAGGAAAGTGCAACATGCTAATCCCCCACGTTAATGAGATTTAAGAATTATGATGCACTTTTTTTTCTCCTGCATAATAATATAAAAGTATATTAGTGATGTTGTGTTTGATGGAACTGCCTGCCACAAACCGAAGGCCTTCAAAGCCTTAAACAAGAGTTAAACCCTCTTAGTTTCTGTTAAGATCCGCAAGACATTACCCTGCATCACCTGAATGCAACTCAGATGCTTTAATTAAGCTAGGACCTTTTCCTGAACTACCCTAGACAGGTGGGCCTCGATCCCACAAAACCTCTAATTAACAGTTAGATGCCCCAACCAACAGGCCTCTGTCTACCAGACCTTGGTGCGCCTGTCAACGCACATCAATGAGCTTGCAACTCAACATGAACTTCACCACAAGGCCGATAAGAAGAGGAATTAAACCTCTGTAAAAAGGACTACAGCCTAACGCCTTTACACTCAGAAAGATAGAGATTTGCTGGAGAGAGTCCAACGCAGGGCCACCAAGATGATTAGGGGAATGGAGCATCTCCCTTATGAAGACAGGCTGAGAGAGTTGGGGCTCTTTAGCCTGGAGAAGAGGAGACTGAGGGGGGACCTCATTAATGTTTATAAATATGTTAAGGGTGAGTGTAGAGAGGATGGAGCCAGACTTTTCTCAATGTCGTCCAATGACAGGACGAGAGGCAATGGGTGCAAGTTGGAGCACAAGAGGTTTAGGGTCAACACAAGAAAGAACTTTTTCTCAGTGAGGGTGCCAGAGCTCTGGAACAGGCTGCCCAGGGGGGTTGTGGAGTCTCCATCTCTGGAAAATAGCGTGGTGAAATATTGTCCGGGATCATTGCTTGGGTCAGAGAACACTGCACCTTAAAAACTGTAAATTAACACAGTAACATAAGTTTGGGCAAGAGGAAAAAAAGTGTTTTCACAGTTCTTACTCCAATCTCTTGGTTGAAATTGGTGATTAACTTCAATCAGTTCTCAAGGCAGAAAAATGCAAAAGCCCTACAAATATTTTTTTAGGGCTAGGGCCCTAAAAGCCCTAGAGCATTCTAATGTGCACAGCAGAATATAGCCTTGAAATGGAAACCAGAGTGATTGGTTTTGTACCCGTGTTTCCAGCAACTACACCTACTGAGCAGAGCTTTCCTGTAACACAACACCCTCCAGCTCCCAGTACTGCAGCATGAGGGCTGGATGGGGAAAAGCAGCTCAGCCAGACCCACTACAATGACAATACAGAAGACAAGGTGACACAAAAAAGCATCAGAAAACTCAGCAGAAAAAAAGGCCATAAAGTCAAAGAAAAAAAGCAAAAGAGGCAGAGACCCAAAAGGCAAAAGAAATGGCAAAACTAAAGGAAAAGGCAGGCGGTGGCCAAAAAGGCAAAAGAAAAGGTGGCCAAACAGTGGTCAAAAACAAGAAAGAAAATGCAACCAAAAAGGCAAAAGAAATTGTGACACACAAGGTGACAAGGTGAGAGTAAAATGCAGAATAAAATGAGCAGAACTGAACACAGTACTTGAGGTGTGGCCTCACCAGTGCCGAGTAGAGAGGCACCATCACTTCCTGTCTCCTGATGGCTAATGCTATTCCTCACACAGGGCAGGATGCCATTGGCCTTCTTGGCCACCTGGGCACACTGCTGGCTCATGTTCAGCTGGGAGTCAACCAGCACTCCCAGGTCCTTTTTCACCAGGCAGCTTTCCAGCCACTCTTCCCCAGGCCTGCAGTGTTGCCTGGGTTTGTTGTGGCTGAAATGCAGGACCTGGCACTTGGCCTCGTTAAACCTCATACAACTGGCCTTGGCCCATCGACCCAGACTGTCCAGATCCCTCTGCAGAGCCTTCCCAGGAGCAGGGAGGTGATCGTTCCTCTGGACTCAGCTTTGGTGAGGCCGCACCTTGAATACTGTGTCCAGTTTTGGGCCCCTCTCTACAAGAAAAGAAGGACATTGAGGTTCTGGAGAGGGTACAGAGACAAGGCTACAAAGCTAGTAAAGGGTTTGGAGCATGTCTTTTATGAGGAAAGGCTGAGGCATCTGGGGATGTTTAGCCTTGAGAAAAGAAGGCTGAGGGGAGACCTCATTGCCCTCTACAACTACCTGAAGGGAAGGTGTAGTGAGGCGGGAGTTGGTCTGTTCTCCCTGGTGACAAGTGACAGAACAAGAGGAAATGGCCTGAAGTTGAACCAGGGGATACTGGAGAGAGTCCAAGGGAGGCTACGAGGATGTTGCAGGGACTGGGACATCTCTTGTGAGGAAAGGCTGAGAGCCCTGGGGCTGTTTAGCCTGAAGAATTGAAGCCTGAGAGGGGAGCTTAGGAATCTGCAGGGTGGGTGTCAAGGAGAAAGGGCCAGGCTCTTGTCAGTGATGCCCTGGGACAGGACAAGAGGTGATGGTCACAAGGGGAAACACAGGAAGTTCCACCTCAACATGAGGAGAAACTTGTCACTGTGAGAGTGCCAAAGCCTGGCCCAGGCTGCCCAGAGAGGTTGTGGAGTCTCCTTCTCTGGAGACTTTCCAGCCCCCCCTGGATCTGTCCCTCAACTGGGATTTTGGGTTCCCAACTGGGATTTGAGCTCTTTAGCCACTGGGTTTTGGGTTCCCAACTGGGATTTTGGGTTCCCAACTGGGATTTTGGGTTCCCAACTGGTTTTTGGTGCTCTTGAGCCCCTGGATGTTGGGTTCCCAACTGGGTTTTGGGCTCTTGAGCCACTGGATGTTGGGTTCCCAACTGGGATTTGAGCTCTTTAGCCACTGGGATTTTGGGTTCCCAACTGGGATTTTGGGTTCCCAACTGGGATTTTGGGTTCCCAACTGGGATTTTGGGTTCCCAACTGGGATTTGAGCTCTTTAGCCACTGGGTTTTGGGTTCCCAACTGGGATTTTGGTCTCCCCAGAGCCCTGGGAGCAGAGGGGCAGGATCCCCCCCCTCCCCTGCTGCCCGCATGTTAATCTCTGTTAACAAAGTCAAATTAATGAATGCAATCTAACATGACCACCACCCGGAAACTAAGCATTTAACACAATTTAATTACATCACAGGAAGATAATTAGGAGGCTCCCTCTCCCACCACCATCTGTCTGGCCCAGGGATGCGTGCCAGGCAGCGGTACCCACCACACAGTTATTTGTACCGTGCTTTCTGCCCTAACCTCTTGGAGAAGTGTAGAGTTCTGCACCAGGAGGGTGGGGAGACACTGGCACGGGTTGCTCCTGGAGGCTGCGGATGCTCCAGATAAAACAATATTAACTTATTTAGTGGGTAGAAAACTGAAGCTCAGGTAACCTAAACAGATTATATTTCCTTGCTTGGAGACCAATTAAAAGATCATAATAATTTATTATTTGCACATTTGTTTGCAAATAGGATTGGATACTGGTGATGAGCAGATAACTGATAGCTTTACTGAAGAGAAGGGAATGAATAAGAGAAAGTTGGATTTCTTCAACAGACATGATATTGCTGAGGTAAAAGCAAAGGTAGGTGCATAAAGCAAGTTCATAAGCATTTATTGTATTTCTGTTTGTTTGGGGTTTTTTTAAATAATCTGATTAAATATTGATATAGATGCTTTTATTAACGTTCTTGGGGACAGCCTTGGGGACATGGAGATGTTCTTGGGGACACCCCTGGGGACTTGGGGACAACCTTGGGGACACGGAGAAGTTCACAGACTACTTTGGGGACATGGAGATGTTCCTGGGGACAACCCTGGGGACGTGGGGACCGCCTTGAGAACACTGAGAAGTTCTTGGGGACCACCCTTGGGACATGGGGACCACCTTGGGGACATGGAGATGTTCTTGGAGACCACCTTGGGGACATGGGGACAACCTTGGGGACACGGAGATGTTCTTGGGGACAGCCTTGGGGACATGGAGATGTTCTTGGGGACACCCCTGGGGACTTGGGGACAACCTTGGGGACAGTGCCCCGATCCGGTCCCAGCCCCGAGAGCACCCGTGGGTGCCCCCGGCCCGGCCCCTCACCTTCCCCGTTGGACTCCATGCGCGAGGCCGTGTTCACCGTGTCCCCGAAGAGGCAGTACCGGGGCATCTTCAGACCCACGACGCCGGCGCAGACGGGTCCTGCGGGGCACCCAGTCAGAAACCCCCCACCCGCCGTGGCCCCTGCTGTCCCCCTGGGTGCTGGTGTCCCCATCCCCGCTGACCCGTGTGGGTGCCACGTCCCCATCTCCATCCTTGCTGACCCATGTGGGTGCCACTTCCCCATCCCTCCTGACCCTTGTGTGTGCCACATCCCGTTCCCTTCCCCACACGGGGGTGCCCCTGTCCCCCCACCCCGCTGCAGGAGGGAGGGTACCGCCCATAAACACCCCCCTCCCTCTCCTCCCACGAGGAAGAGCTGGCTGGGGGGGGGCTCACCAAGCAAAAAGGGGGGACTCCTCTTAGGCCAAGCCCCCTGGATAGGGGCTGCCTTCCCCCCCTCTCCATCCTCCCCCCACCCCAGCCATGGAGATGCAGAAGGGGAAGGGGGGAGCAGCAGGAGGAGGAGGAGGAGGAGGCAAGTTGCTGGTCTCCACTCTTCTGGATGCCAAGGATGAGATGGAGGAGGTAGGTGCTTGGGGCAACAGGTGGGGAAGGTTTCGGGGTCTCCCCAGCCCCCATAGGAGAGGTGCTCGAGACCTCTGATCATCCTCATGGCCCTTCTCTGGACATGTTCCAGCATGTCCATATCCCTCCTGTAATAGGGACTCCAGGACTGGATGCAGTACTCCAGGTGAGGCCTCACGAGAGTGGAGTAGAGGGGGAGAATCATCTCCCTCGATCTGCTAGCCATGCTTCTCTTGATGCAGCCCAGGATACAATTGGCCCTCTGGGCTGCGAGAGCACAGTGATGGCTCATGTTGAGCTTCTCATCCACCAGTACTTCCAGGGCCTTTTCTTCATAGCTGCTCTCAAGCCAGTCACTGCCCAGCCTATATTGGTGCTTGGGATTGGTCCGACCCGATGTTGGTACTGTATTCAGGAACACACTGATCGGAATTGAGGCAGGATGGACAGAGTCCTCCTCAGATGCTGACCGTTAAAGAAGCAAGAAAGAAGCCAGAAGAGTAGATGAGCTTGACCCTTGTGATCCCTCAGCTTTATACTGAGCATGACATATATGGGCTGGAATAGCTTGTTGGTCAGTTTAGGGTCACCTGTTCTGTCCACCCCTCCCTGCAGGTGCATCCTTTTACTTTCTGCACCCCCCAATGTGATACAGAAGATCCAGCAGTGGCCTTGGTCTGCATGCCAATCATTGGTAGTAACTCTAAACATGAGGTGTTATCACTGCTAGAAGCAGACACTGCCGGAGGAAAAGGGGAGGGGGGGGAAAAGGAAAAAAAAAAAGGGGGGGGGCGTAAAGAAGCCCCACCCGGCCTCTGTGGGACGGAAAAACGGCGGACGCGGCCCCTTTAAGGCGGGAGCGCTGGTCGCGAGCGCGGCGGCGGCGACAATGGCGGCTCCCGCCGCCCCGCCGCCCTTCATATAGACAAAGCGGCGCCGCCCGGCCCCGCGCGGCCATTGGACGGCGACGCCCGCGACGCGCGTTCCTATTGGCCGGGACACACGGCGGGTCCCGCCCCCTGAGACCGTCACTCCCCCCCCTCCCCCCGCCCTGCAGGCCCCGCCCCTCGCCTCGCGCCGCCGCCGGATCGGCGGCGCCGGCAGCGGCGGCCTCCGCCGAGCGCCGCAGCGCTTTCCGCGGGCGGCTCCGCCGGTGCATGTGCCCGGCTGCGGGAGAGCCGGGCGTGAGGCGCGGGCGCCGCCGCCTGCCCTTGCAGCGGGCAGCGCCGCGGGGCGTCGGGCTGTCCCCTGGCAGCCCGGGGAGCGCGGTAGTCGCTTCCGCCGTGCGAGCGCGGCTCGGGTTTGGCACCGTGCGGTTCACGCCGCAGCCCGCAGCGAGGCTGAAGTGCTGGATGCCACCTTCAGCGGGTGGCTGTATTTCAAGCACGTTTCCCCTACCCCAGCAGAATAAACCCTATTTTTTTTTTTCTTTTCTTGAGGTGCCCACGATCTCCTGACTCGAGGTGCCCATGATCTCCCTGACTCCAGGTGCCCATGATCTCCTGACTCGAGGTGCCCAGGATCTCCTGACGCGAGGTGCCCTTGGTCTTCCCCCACCCCGTGCTCCAGACTCACCCGGGGGCTGCCGAGGTCCCAGTGCCACCGACGAGGTCCCGGCGGCGCCGCTGCCACCCAGGAGGAGGAGGAGGAGGAGGAAGAGCTGCGGAGAAGACCCAAGTTTTTATTTTAATGATTTCAATGTTGAGTTTTTCGACGTTTCTGGGTTTCCGTTTCATATTCTAACTTTTTTTTTTGAGGTTTTATTTCAGTTTTAATTTTTTTGTGCATTGCATGGCACCATTGGGTTGAATTGGACTGGCAGTGCCTGGGAGGCACTGGGAAGCGCTAGGAGCACTGGGATGGCGCCTGCTACAATGCCTTGCCATGCACTGGTCCGTACTGGGAGGCACTGGGGTAGACTGGAGACACCGGTGGGCACCAGGGCATTGCTTATTGCAGCACCTTGCTTTGCACTGGGCCATACTGGTCTGTACCAGTCCATACTGGGAGCACTGGGAGGCACTGGGAGCACAAGACAGTGCCTGCTGCAATGCACTGCTGCTCTCTGGACTGTACTGGTCCATACTGGGAGGGGCTGGGAGGCACCGGGAGCACAGGACAGTGCCGGCTGGCCAGTGTGAAAATCTAATGGGGAACGGAGATTAACAGTGGACTATCGTGGCCTGAATGAGGATACGCCAGCAATGAGTGCTGCCATATAGGACATGTTGGAACTCCAGTATGAACTGGAGTCAAAGGCTGTTAAGTGGTATGCTACCATTGACATTGCTAATGCATTTTTCTCCATTCCTATAGCACCAGAGTGTAGTCCTCAGTTTGCTTTCACCTGGAGAGGTGTCCAATACACCTGGAATCAACTGCCCCAGGGTTGGAAACACAGCCCTACCATTTTCCATGGACTGATCCATACTGCACTGAAGCAAGGGGGAGCTCCAGAACACCTGCAGTACATAGAGCCTCGTTGCCTTGATCTCCAAGTCCTACCCATAAGCTTTCGACTTGCTCGTGTCTGTTCTTTAGGGACATCTCTTCACACTCTATCCATTTCTTAACAAAGAGGGCAACACCTCTGCCCCTTCTTCCTCTCCTGTCCCTTGTGAACAGCTTGTAGCCATCAATAGCCACACTCCAGTCATAGGATTTGTCCTACCAAGTTTCAGTAATGGCCACTATGTCGAAGCCTTCCAGCAGCATGGTAGCTTCCAACTCCTGTTTGTTTCCCATGCTACATGTGTAGAGGTACTTCAGCTGGATAGTTGGATGTGTCACTTTCTTAGAGAATCACCCCTTAACTCCATTAAGGCGGTTTGAGGGCACTGAGAGGGAGTTTTGGGGCACTGGGAGAGCACTGGGAGGCACTGGGAGGGACTGGGAGGAACTGGGAGGAACTGGGAGGGACTGGGAGGGAACTGGGAGGGTTCTGGGAGGCACTGGGAGGCACTGGGAGGCACTGGGAGGCACTGGGTGGCCCCGCTGCACTTGGTCTCCTGCAGGCACAGCACGTCCGGAGCCTCCTCCTCCACCCACTGCCGGCAGAGCAGGGGCTTAGTGCAACTGGGAGGGACTGGGAGGGGACTGGGAGGGACTGGGAGGGACTGGGAGGGGGTTGGGAGGCGCTGGGGGGGGGGTGGGGGGGAGGGGGAGGGAGGGGGGACCCCCCCGGAGCGGGTCGGGGGACCCCGCTGACAGGGGTCGGGGACCCCTCCCCGGTCCCAGTCGTCGCCACGATGCGGGACCTGGGGAAGAAGGGGAAGCTGGAGGCGGCGGCCGGGGGCACGCTGGGCAGCACGCTGACCGTCCGGCGCCTGGACGTCTGCAGCGACGCCTCGGTGGCCGAGTGCCTGGGCGACGTCCCCGGGGGACGCGTGGACGTGTTGGGTGAGGAGGGGAGAGGGGAGGAGAGGAGAGGCGGGGGGAGGTCCCCAGGGGGGGCCCCCCCCCCCCCCCAGGCCCGGGGGGCACGGCCCCCAAGGGGGCCCCCCGGCGCCGTGGCTACACATGGGGAGGTAAAGGGTGGTCATCAAGAGGACGTGGTGGGCCATGGGAGGTCAAGACGGTGGTGGGGAGATCATGGTGGACCATGAGGAGGTCAAGGGTGGCCATCGAGAGGTCGTGGTGGACCATGAGGAGGTCAAGGGTGGTCATCAAGAGGTCGTGGTGGGCCATGGGAGGTCAAGATGGACCACGAGGAGGTCAAGCTGTCCCACGAGGACCTCTCGGACCTCCCGCCGGCCGGACCTTGACCTTCTCCTGGATCTTCTCAGCACCTACCGGGCCTCCAACATGAAGACCCCGGGCGAGCAGACGGTGCCGGCCCTCAACCTCCAGAAGGCCTTCCTCACCAGGGAAGTACTGGGAGGCAGTTGTGGATTATTGTGCGGCACTGGAGTGATACTGGAAGATACTGGGAGGCAGTTGGGGATTACTGGGAGGTCCTGGAGTGATACTGGGGGATACTGGGAGGCAGTTGTGGGTTACTGGGAGTCACTGTAGTGATAGTGGGGAATACTGGGAGGCAGGTGGGGGTTACTGGGAGGTCCTGGAGTGATACTGGGAGATACTGGGAGGCAGTCGGGAGTTACTGGGAGGTACTGGAGTGATACTGGGGGATACTGGGAAGTACTGGGAGGCAGTTGTGGATTATTGTGCGGCACTGGAGTGATACTGGAAGATACTGGGAGGCAGTTGGGGATCCCAACTCAGTGGAGATGGGATCTGGGTGGTGGTGGTGATGGAGATGTCCCAACTCATCCCATACTGGTGCAGATGGCACCTGGTTGGGGGGTGGGGGTGGTGGTGGTGATGGGAAGGTCCCAGCTCATCCCAACCAGTGTAGATGGGATCTGGGGGGTGGTGGTGGTGATGGAGACATCCCAGTTCATCCCAACCCAGTGTAGATGGGATCTGGGTGGTGGTGGTGGTGATGGAGACATCCCAGTCCATCCCAACCCAGTGTAGATGGAACCTGGGTGGTGGTGGTGATGGAAATGTCCCAACTCATCCCATACTGGTGCAGATGGCACCTGGTTGGGGGGTGTCCGACAAACCTCCCAAAACCTTGAGGAACCTCAAAAAAACCTTGAAGAACCTCAGAAAACCCCAGGGAACCCCAAAAAACCCTCGAGGAACCTCAAAAAACCCTTGAAGAACCTCAAAAAACCCTGAGGAACCTCAAAAAAAACCTTGAGAGAACCTCAGAAAACCCTGAGGAACCTCAAAAAACCTCAAGGAACCTCAAAAAAACCTTGAGGAACATCAAGAAACCTCAAAAAAACCTCAAGAAACCCTTGAGGAACCTCAAGAAATCCCAAAAAAGCCTTGAGGAACCTCAGAAAACCCTCAGGGAACATCAAAAAAACCTTGAGGAACCTCAAAAAACCCTTGAACTTTCCCACTTTGAACACACTTTTTCGTACCATCACACCTCATAGACCATCAGAATGTAAGCTGGTGTCAATTTACCCTATTCAGATCACATTCAAGGCCCTAATTATTCTGCTGTAAGAGCTTTATAGTAATTTATGATACTGACAGAAGCACATGGTTATGGTATATACTAATTTTATCCTATAACTACTTTAATAGAAAGGAAATCTCTACTAACAGCTGATTTTATTGATACTTTTAGTGCTGCTTAATAGTTCTTTTGGTCTTATATTCTAAATAACATTAAATACTTTTACTGTATCATTTGTGGTGTCGTAGGTTATTATACAATAGGGCATGTGCATTAGCCATGTTTGTGCCCACGGCATGCCGGCAGCTGTAGTCCCGGGGCACGGAGCTTCCTGTGAGCCATGTTGGTGTCCATCGGCATGCCAGGAGCTGTAGTCGCGGGGCACGGGGCTTCCTGTGCGCCACATTGGTAGACCTCGGCTTGCTGGTAGCTGTAGTCCCGGGGTACGGGTCTTCCTGGGCACCATGTTGGTGTCCCTCGTCATGGCAGGAGCTGCAGTCCCAGGACACGGGGCTTCCTGTGCACCATGTTGGTGGCCCTCGGCATGCCGGGAGGTGTAGTCCCGGGGCACGGGGCTTCGTGGGCGCTATATTGGTGTCCCTAGGCATGCCGGGCGATGTAGAATGGGGTCAAGGGAGGTCAATGGGAGGTCAATGGGGGTCAATGGAGGTCAATGGGGTCAAGGGAGGTCAATGGGAGGTCAATGGGAGGTCAATGGGGGCCAAGGGGGGTCAAGGGAGGTCTTGACCTTGCCCATTGATGTCTTGACCCCTTGACCTCCTGCTCTTCACCCTTGATCTCTTGACCCCTTGACCCCTTGACCTCCTGACCTCTTGACCTCTTGACCTTGATCTCATTGACTTGTTGACCTTTGCTCTTTGCCCCTTGCCTCCCTTGCCCCCTTGCCCCCTTGACCTCCTGACCTCTTGACCTCTTGCCCCCTTGACCTCCTGACCTCTTGCCCCCTTGCACTGGGAATGCCCCTGGGAGCCTTACTGGTGTAACTGGGAGCACTGGGAATGCCCCTGGGAGCCTTACTGGTGTAACTGGGAGCACCGGGATCCCCTTGGGAGCCTTACTGGCGTAACTGGTGTAACTGGGATCCCCTTGGGAGCCCTGCTGGCGTAACTGGGAGCGCTGGGAATGCCCCTGGAGCCCTTGTGGTGTAACTGGGAGCACTGGGAATGCCCTGGGACCCCTGTTGGTCTAACTGGGAGCACTGGGAGTGGCCCCGTGACCCATACTGGTGTAACTGGGAGCACTGGGATCCCCTTGGGAGCCTTACTGGTGTCACTGGTGTAACTGGGATCACCTTGCGGCCCCCGGCCCCGCTCGCCGCCGAGAGAGTGCGCGGTGGGAAGGGCGAGGGCGGGCGATGGGCGGGCGCCCGGGGGGCCGGGGAGGGGCCGGGGCGGGGCCGGGCCACGCGTGTCCCCCGCCCCGCGGGGACAGAGGCGGCGGCAGCGGGAGGCGGCCTGAGGGCGCAGGGCGGGGGGGGGAGCGGGCCCCGGAGCACCAGGGCTTGAGGGGAACGGCCGCGAAACCGCCCCGTTTGTGTCAGCGTCCCGGGTGGAACAGCCGGGCCCCGCCTCTCCCCGCCGCGGGGGAAACCTCAGCCGACCTTGCCCGGCCATCGGCACCGGTCCCGCTGCGGCCATCGGCCGTGCCCAGGTGGAGAAGAAGGCCAACAGCATCCTGGGCTGTATCAGGAATAGCATGGCCAGCAGGGGTAGGGAAGTGATCATCTCCCTGTACTTGGCACTGGTGAGGCCACACCTTCAGTACTGTGTTCAGTTCTGGGCCCCTCACCCCAAGAAAGACACTGAGTTGCTGCAGTGATTTCAGAGAAAGGCAGCCAAGCTGGGGAAGGGCCTGGAGAACAAGGCCTATGAGGAGAGGCTGAAGGAATTGGGATTGTTTAGTTTGGAGAAGAGGATGCTGAGGAGAGACCTTAATACTCTCTACAAGTACCTGAAAAGAGGTTGTAGTGAGGTGCATGTGGCCTCTTCTGTTTGTCCCTCAAAAGTTACCGTCGCCGGGCGGGATTCAGGGTGCCGTGTCCCCTCGCCCCGCCCGGGAAGCGCGGGAATTCCGCCGGCTCGGAGGACGCCGCGAAAACTCCCGCGGCTCCTTCCAAGTCGCGGGGTCGGAACTTGCAGCGTTGCCCCGAGAAGTTGTGTCTGCCCCCCCCCGCCCCCCACCAAAAAAAAAAGCAAAAATAAGGTTTCCGGGGTTCTCCAGAAAGTTGCGGAGCTCCCCACAAAGTCACACTCCCCAAAACTTGCGACGGTGTCCCCAAAATCCCCTCCCACCCCCACGAAGTTTCACGCGCAGGACCCCACTGTCACCTACAGCCCATTGTTGAGGTGTCATTACCTTTGGGTCGACTGGCTCACTGTTTTAAGTACATTGTGAGGGGGTGAAATGAGATGGCTAAGTGTGATGTCAAATGTGATGTCACGTATGTGTGTTTTAGGAAGGAAAAAAAGGTAAGAAAAAAAACAGTGTCATCTGGTTGTGGTCTTACCCTCAGTTTCTTTAATTCCAGTTACATTTGACTCCAGCGGAAAAACCTCAGAGGAAAAGCCTGAAGGAGGGTGAAAGGACCAGTGGAGATGCACGTGTGATGCATCATGAAGAAAATGAGTGTAACAGCCAATTTCCAGTGCGACTGGAGGTGGACCCTAATTTACCACTGTCCCTTTTCACTAACCTTCAGGTCCACAAACTGCTGGATTACTAATGCAAGAATTCTGATAGCTGCCGAAGAAGAGAAAGGTAACTCCTTTCTTTTCAGTAACATAAATTCCTTTATTCACCATTCCTTCTACAATATCTACAGAAAAAACAAAATACAGTGTAACATTTGTACAAATCAACACTTTCTGTAAACATGATTTTAACACTCAAACACCTGATGTTTTTCTAGTCTTAATTGTAGTGTTGCTTTTGTTGTTTGCTTTTTTAATTGTCTTTTTTCTGGTTTTGAGTTTGGTGGGGATTTAGTGATTTGTTGTTTGTCTTTTTTTCTTGTTTTTGGTTTTGTTTTTTCCCCCACCCCCCTTCCCTCCCCGCCAGGGACTCCCCCTCACAGCCCCTCAAGCCCGGCTGAGAGCTGCTTCCTCGGGGAGCGTCGTCCATCCTCGCTGGGCCTGGCATGGGAATCCCTGGGGGGCGGGGCTGGGCTTGGGACCGCGGCCTCCCGGGCCCGGGGAACTGCGGTTTTGCCCAGCTGAGTCTCCGTTCCCACCGGCCTGTGGGCGACCACCCACCCTCAGGGCCTCCCTGTGGGCACCCCGCACCTGGGGAAGGCAGCCGCCACTGAGGAGGCCTTAACTCTGTCAGGCATGTTACCTGGCGTTGAGGGATGTGCAGTGTGGCTTCTCACTTCATTACCAGTGGCTTGGGTGGAGGGGATGTGAGGTGCCACACCACTTCTAGCTCATGGGGCTCATTCAAATCAACACCGCTTCCTGTGGAAATAGGGAATGCCACCCAGATATCTCAAGGGTATAAAAGGACAGAGAAATATTGATCGTGGTGCACTCAGCACCGAAGAACTGAAGACCTGTGGCAGATCGTCACAGTTACCTGGGTTCAGCATGACCTTGACTGCTCCCCCTTGTTAGAGGTGTTGAAAAGCTGTGAAGCATCGAAAGAACAAGGTTGGCTGAGCTGAACTGTCAATCTCCCTTAGTTGTTGCAGAATGGATAAAGGACTCGCAAAGGAAAGCAGACTGAGACCACGCAGCCCTGCCAGGGCATTGCCCGTGGGGATCAGGCGCCAGCACGGAGCCGGTGCCAGCAAGAGCTCTCTCTTCTGGGCTGGGAACAATTCCTCCTCACTGCTGTTCCCCACAGCCAGGGGAAGCCAGCCACATCTGCTCCTGCCTCTGTGCGTCCATCAGCGCTGTCACCTCTCTCCTTGTAGGTGCCGATTGCCGTTGAGTGGCTGATGCGGGGCTGCCGCTCTTGCTCTGCCCAATAAAAGGATGTTTTGTGCCTTCTGACCGCATCTGCCGTGCGATGTTCTGGCCAAGCTGGATGGGGTTTTGCGATGCATTGTGTCAGAGGAGGTTGGGATCCCCCCTTCCAAGCCCCTCGTGGAGCTGTGGTGCTGAGGGCCATGGGTCGGTGGTGCCCTGGCAGTGCTGGGTCAACTGTTTGACTTGATGAACTGAAAGGCTCTTCCAACCAGAACAATTCTGTGATTCTGTGGTGGCAGGTGAAGCCCAGCATCTGGGAGCTCTGAGGCCTGAGGCTGGGGGTTGGCTGTGCCAACAGAATCGAGACCTCACGTGTCTGTGTGTCAAGGGGAAGTAACCAAGGCACGAAGTCGGTACTCTAGAAGCACCCTGTCCTACCTCCCCCTGAGACAGAACCCTGATATGAACATGAATTACTGTGCTATATTAATGCCTTTCGCTCACTTTTGTGCTAGCACCCATGGGTGCTCCTGGAAGTGCCAAAGCTCCTCACGAGGCTTGAGGAGCACTTGGAAGTTCTCCATGGTGACCTTCAGAAGGTCCAGGAGCTCCACGGTGACACTTGGAGGCACCTATGGAGGTCTAGGGCTGCCCAGTTGTCCCCCCGGGTGCCCAGGCAGCACCCATGGGTGCTTCTGGAGGTGCCAAAGCTCCTCACGAGGCTTGAGGAGCACTTGGAAGTTCTCCATGGTGACCTTCAGAGGGTCCAGGAGCTCCACGGTGACACCTGGAGGCACCTATGGAGGTCTAGGGCTGCCCAGTTGTCTTTCTGGGTGCCCAACGGGTGCTCCTGGAGATGCGCTGCCGTTTGTGTTTCCCCTTCTCTTTCAACCACCGCTTTCAGGTTGGGTTTTTGTTCGGTTTTGGTTGGTTGTTTTTTTTTTGTTTGTTTGTTTTTTGTTTTTTTGGTTTGTTTTTTTTTTTCCCTCTCTCCCCTTTCCCCGGTTCCCTTCTCCCCGGCCCCGGTACCATCTCATCGGGGCTGAGGATGCCGAACTGGACTCGTTTGATGGTCCGTAACGGGCAGGCGCTGTCGCCCGAAGGCGGCCCCCCGTGCATGGCGGCGGCGGCGGCGGCGGCGGCGGCGAACGAGGGCCCCCCCCCTCCCCGCTCAAACCAACTCTTCGGGAAAAAAAAAAGGAAAACCGAATGACCTTTTCCATTTAGCTGGGTTGGGAGTATACTCAGTTACTAGAGAGAGGTTTTGTTTCAATTTTCCTGCTGCTTTTCTACTGAAAACTTAAAATTCAATAGCCAAATTAATCTTTGCTTTGAGATTTTAATTTTGTTTGCTGTAACAATCTTCCTCCTCATCTTGCTAAGGCTAGGTATTTAGAGTGCCTAAATCTTCTAACTCAGCTAAAATGCTACTTGAAATCAATGAGTTTTGCTTGAATGAGTATAACTAAGAAAAGACATTTAAGTGTAGTCAGCACATCCTAAATATTTGAATTATTATACTTTGTTATAGATGGCCATGCTTTTTAATGTATATTCCCAGCCGTATACTGGATTTTTTAGCCCATACTGGTCCGTACTGGTTCCATACTGGTTCCCAGCCCATACTGGTGCCATACTGGTCCGTACTGGTTCTTGGTCATATTCTGGGTTTCCTAGTCTATACTGGTGCCATACTGGTCCATACTGGTTCCCAGTCCTATACTGGGTTTCCCAGCCCATACTGGTGCCATACTGGTCCATACTGGTTCCCAGTCTTATACTGGGTTTCCCAGCCCATACTGGTGCCATACTGGTCCATACTGGTTCCCAGCCGTATACTGGATTTTTTAGCCCATACTGGTCCGTACTGGTTCCATACTGGTTCCCAGCCCATACTGGTGCTCCTGTAGCCTAAAGTAAAGGGATGAGGTGACAGGTTCTTTGTGTTGTCCATAATGTGCATGTAATTGCTCAGATAGAACCAAAGGCTTCAGAGCTAGCAGCTCTCCCGGGGAAGGCGTTCTCAGACGTTCGTGCTTTTTAGGGGTGATATTTTCCAAGGGCAAATAATGGTATTTTTTTCCAACAACCTCTCCTGTAGCCTAAAGTAAAGGCCTCTGGTGACAAGTTTCTCGTGCTGTCCATAAAGTGCAACCAGTTAGTGAGATAGAACCCATGATTTTGGGTCTAGTATCTTTCCTGGGGAAGCTATTCTCAGACATTCTTGGTTTTTAGGGCAGAATTTTCTGGGGTCCCCTCAAGTTCATGGGATCCCCCTAAGGTCATGGGATCCAGCCCAGGGCCAAGGGATCCCCAAAGGGCCAAAGGATCCCCCCAAGTTCATGGGATCCCCCCAAGCTCATGGGATCCAGCCCAGGGCCAAGGGATCCCCAAAGGGCCAAGGGATCTCCAAAGGGCCAAGGGATCCCCCCAAGTTCATGGGATCCACCCCAGGGCCAAGGGATCCCCCAAGGGCCAAGGGATGCCCCCAAGTTCATGGGATCGCCTGCTAGGTCATGGGGTCCCCTCAAGTTCATGGGATCCCCCTAAGGTCATGGGATCCAGCCCAGGGCCAAGGGATCCCCAAAGGGCCAAATCATCTAGTCCAATTGCTCTGCAGTGAGAAGGAACAGCTTCAATCAGACCAGGTTGCTGTTGCGTGAAAGGGTAAAGTAATTTGGCAGAAAATAAACCCCCTTGCGTTTCAGCTGCTCCTCAGATATCAGAGGGGCTGGGGGCGGCTAGGTTTAGATTCTGAGTGATGTCCAGCTTGGCACTATCAGTCCGGTCGCGTTCAGTCTGGCTGAACTATCACGGCTCGGATTCACTAACGGGGCACTGTTGGTTTGGGTACTGTCAGTCCGGTTGCGTTCAGGGTACCTGAACTTCCATGGCTCGGATCCCAGTCCGGTCGCATTCAGCATCTGTACTAACACGACTCGAGCGGCAGAGGCGCGCACGTGTGAGCCGGGCTGCGCCGAGCCCCGGCCCCCGCGGCCGGGCGGAGCGGCAGCGGCGGCCCCTTGCCCCCGCGGCGGCGGTAGCGATCCTCCGGCCGGCCGCGTCTCGCAGGCTGCTGCGTGCGCCCCGCGCTGCATGCACCGACCCACCCCCGCCCGGGCCGCTGCGCGCCGCACAGCTTTTTTTTTCCAGCTCCCTCCTCTTCCTCCTCCTTCCGAAAACGCCAACCCCACGCCGCAGTCAGCGAGGCAGCGCCGCCGCCCCGACAGCCTCCCGCGGATCGCAGGCGCGGAGCGGCCGCCCGGGGCTGGCCGCGGCGCAGCGCCGCAATAAAATATAGATAAACTTTTTTTTTTCTTGTCTCAAGCATTGCCTGAGATATGAAGAGCTGAGGTGCCTTAAGCTCTGGAATTTATTTATAGAATCTAAGACTCAAAAGAACACAGAAATGCATAAATCACAGACTTAATTTTGATAATGAGCTTTGTGTCACTTAAATTACTGTTATGAATGTTTATAATTGGGTCAGATTTCCATGCTCTGAGTTTATCTAAGATACTAATACATATAAGAACATTAATTAGCCAGATAAACTTGATGACATGTTGTTGCCAGTTATAATGCTGAAAATTTGGGTTATTTTTTCTATGGCTGAAATAATTACATTGAAATTTTGGTATCCTAGTGTTGCCTACATGGAAAGTGCTGGAGGAAGAACAATAGGAGGATGTCTTAGAGCACAAAATATTTCTCATCCTGGTGCCTAAGCCAGCTTCTGCAGCTAATTAAGCACAGGAAAAGACAATATTCACCAGATGCCTGCAGAGACAGTCAGCAGATGGGAGACTTTCTTCCTAGCCCACGTGTGAATTAGGGGAATTTTTCTTGGAAAAACTGGTGAAAAGCTGCCACATGATGCATGGTCTGAACACAGACATGTTCCTGCAGCAGTGAAAACTGGTCGTGGCACAAATATTCTTCTGAATAGGTATATGCATTTTCTTTAAAGGAAGAAGTTGACAGTCTGGCACAGCGTGAGGCTGGAGGCAACTCCTGCAGTTGTGACATTTTAGCCTGGGATTCCACATTTTTCTCCTGTGGAAATCTCTGCCTCTGCAGAACAAAGCAACAGCACCTGATCCCGTGCTGAGCAGTCCTTCCAGCAGTTCAAACCCTGTTATTCCTCTGGATGATGAAAAAAGACCCACACGTGTTAGACTGCAACTGTGAATTTTCTATTTCCAATGGTGAAACTTCTTCTTATTCACGGATGGTTGCGACGATACCTTTTTGTTCAATAATTAATCATCTTTGTGTCAGATTTGACTTGTTTTGTGGAGTTCAACTGAGTGTCTTCTCTGAGGAAATCTATCAAATAAACACAAATGCCTGCTGCAAGTCCGAACCAGGCCAAGGTACAGATATTACATACAGATAAGCAGAGCTCTGAGTGCTCTAAACTGCAATAACCATCTTACAGTTAACCATCATTTATAATATGCTGTTCAAGCCACAAATTAGTAATAATATGGAATCAGTTCAAGTAAAAAATGAATCATAACCTTGCCTTAAAGAACAGCCTTTTTAATCAAAGCAAATGTTCTCAGTTCTGTGAAAGATAATTTTCTCTCCCAGCATCTTTAAGGACTATAGTCCTTTTCAATTTCTTGTGCAGATCTACATAAAAAAGTGTTTTTTTTCTACATTTATTAAAACCTGTCTTGTATAGCGGCTTCTCTTTCAGCTCTTACTTCTACACTGCCTTACTTTTTTCATTTATTTAGCCTAAGAAATGGCAGAAAACACACCCAAGAAGTTCAGCCATGTTCACAACTCACAGTATTCATCAATATCACACAGAGCAGCAAAAATAAGGGAAATGTAAGACTCATCTTTAGTCATATTGTAAGAATGGGTGACTTGAGTATATAAGGCTACCTATGATAAACAATGCATTAGAATATCGACTTAAAAATCTATATAAGTACATTTATTACCTAAAAGAGGTGAAATCATACTTTGTTATTATGTCAAGTAGAAAACAAAGCTAGGAGCAGTGTTTGTGGGACACTTGGGGACACATTTGAAACACCTGGGGACATGTTTGGAGCACTTGGGGACACCTTGGGGACACAGTTGGGACCCTTGGGGACCCTTGGGGACACCTTGGGGACATTTGGGGACACCTTGGGGACATGTTTGGGACCCTTGGGGACACATTTGAGACCATTGGGGAGACTCGAGGACCCTTAGGGACACGTTTGGGACCCCTGGGGACACGTTTGGGACACTTGGGGAGACTCAAGGATCCTTGGGGACACATTTGGGACACTTGGGGACATGTTTGAAACACTTGGGGACATGTTTGGAGCACTTGGGGACACCTTGGGGACACAGTTGGGACCCCTGGTCACCCCAAAAAGGAGATTTTTCACCCCAAAAGGTTGGTATTTTACCCAAAAAAAGGTTAATTTGGGGGGGAAAACGGGGTTTTTTGGGGGTCCTCCCCTAATTAAGGGGGTTTTGGGGGGTTTCTAATTAAAGGGAGGATCCTAATTAAGGTTTTTTTGGGAGTGACCTAAAAAGGACCCCCAAAAAAGGGAGGTTTTCACCCCCAAAAAGGAGATTTCACCCCAAAAAGGAGATTTTTCACCCCCAAAAGGTTGATATTTTACCCAAGAAAGGTTAATTTGGGGGAGAAAAAGGTTTTTTTTGGGGGGTCCTCCCCTAATGAAGGGGGTTTTAATTAAGGGGGGGTGAATAGTTCAGAGGCTCTACGTGTTGAACTGCAGGCTGTTTATGCCTGCCTGAAATGTTCCAGGAAGAAGCTTGATGGTTCTCACTCTACAAAATCAAAACTCCTTTTTGTTTGACTGAAAGCTGTACTACAATAATTGGAACTCTAAGATCTTTGTCTTCAGAACACTTCTTATCCCTTAAAATTCCCCAGAGATTGATTGTAAGGTCTTTGTGATAGGTACTATATGCTTGTATTTCTAAGATAAGATGCATTGTCAATGTCGTTGTCATTGTCCTTGTGATTGTAGTTGTTATTATATATTGTATTTACGGAACACATTCCTATATGTTACTGTCTAAATGGACAGGTGGAAGCGCAGGAAGCAGGCGAACCCGGGGCGAAAGAACGGTCAGTCAGGCCGCGGGGGAGCGGCCCGGCCGCGCTGGGGCGGCGGCGGGGCCGGGGCGGGGGCCGGGCAGAGCCGTCCCGAGAGCGTAAGGGGGGAGGTCGGGCGGGCGCGAAAGTAATTCCCCCGCCGCTCCTCGCCGGGAGCCCGGCTCCCTCCGCACCGTTATATCCGCTACCTGGTGCCTCCCTCGCCTCGCCGCCTGCCTCCCTCCTCCGCCTAGCGGTGCCTCCGCACTCCGCCGCTGTCCGGGACCGTTACACGCTGCCTTCCCCCACACGCCCCGCGACCGCCCCGCTGCCTCTCTCCCACGGCCCTCCCAGGACCTCCCCCTTCCCTTGCCGCTCCCTCCCCGCCCCCCCCCAGTTCCTCCCGCGCCCCTCCCCGTGCCCTCCCAGTGCCCTCCCAGTGCCCTCTCAGTACCTCCCAGTCCCCTCCCAGTGCCCTCTCAGTACCTCCCAGTGCCCTCCCAGTGCCCTCCCAGTACCTCCCAGTTCCCTCCCAGTGCCCTCCCAGTGCCCTCTCAGTACCTCCCAGTGCCCTCCCAGTGCCCTCTCAGTACCTCCCAGTGCCCTCCCCGTCCCCTCCCAGTACCTCCCAGTCCCCTTCCATTTCCCTCCTGGTTCCCTCCCAGCGCCTCCCGGTCGCCTCCACCTTAGGTGTAGTTAGGGGAGGCATAAAGTGTTTTTATGGCCTTGATAGCAACAGGGACACATGAGCAGGCTGAAAAGCTGGATTTCAAAATGGAATGAAAACACAAGAATATATCAGAATACACATATTTATTAATCTGTTGGAATTTATGGAAAAAAAACCCCAAACAGATGGCATTCTGCATGAATTAAGACCGAAATGAAAAAGAAATCTGGAATTTTCCTTGGGCCTAAGAAAGAACCAAACCTCAACGAAGTGTTGTGGGGTTTAGGTCCTCCTTTTCTTTCTTTGGGAAGGATAGAGGTGTGGGGTTCAGATGTGAGTTCATTGTAAAAGAGAGATTAGCAGCGCTCCCCAGAGCACAAGGTGGGCGGGGCCAACCCAGGGGGGGCGGGGCCAACCCAGGGGGGCGTGGTCTTGGCGGTGGGCGTGGCCATTTGGGTGAGGGGCGGAGCCACAAAGTCCTCCCCACCCCCCTCCTTTGCCACTTCTACTGCTGGTTCCAGGGGGGTGGAGTGGTCGGGGCTAAGGGGAAAGGGGCGTGGTTAAAGGAGGGGGCGTGGCCAACGGAGTGGGCGTGGCCTTGAAAGTGGGCGTGGTCATTCGGGCGAGGGGCGGGGCCACTGGGACCACCCCCACCCCCCTCCTATGCCGCTTCTATTGCTGGCAGTGGGAGGAGGGAGTGGGCGTGGGTGAGTTCTGAAACAGTCCCAAATAAGTGGTTGTAGGAATACACAGGGACAATAGCTTGAGTCCAAGTTAAATTTTTCACTGAAAAGCAGTGATTATATATTGCAGATAGGAAGCAAGCATATGTTCCCAGCCTTCTTCAGGGAAAATAAAGCATCTTCACTTTTGAAGGCATTTTTTAGAAGGAACAGACAGGAGCTAAATCCTTGGAAACAAGAAAGACGTTCTTCCATTAGATGTGCTTGATAATCACTGCACTAATTCAAAGCTTCATTACATAATTTGTCCACCTGATGGCAACAAAAAACTGAAAAATTGCTGTACTTCTTGTGGCAGGCAGAAGCTTGCACTGTAACACTACAGACATGATATTCACTATGGAGCACAGTGTGTTATGCTGGAACTCGTGGCACTGCCTCCAAACATGCTGAAGGATCAAGTGTTTTTGTGCTGGGGGAAAAAATGGGTCAGCTATTATAGTGTGACCATCAGTCTCACTTTGTTTCTTATCTGAGTCATTCTGCTTCAACTGCATCTTTAAGACTTTCCTCACTTGCAGTCTTTTTGGTGGGTAAACGCATTTTTAGATTTTAAGAGGATGCACTTTGTACTGGCACCTTTCTTAATTTCATGTCACAGATCCACCGGCTCAGCTTCTGGAACAAGAAATGGCCAAGCAGACATCAGTATTCTAGTGCGTGTCCGTGGGCGTGGCCGGGGTGGGGTCTGTGGGCGTGTCCATGGACATGACAGTGAGGGCGTGGCCGGGGGTGCGTGGCCGTGTCAGTGGGCCTGCCATTGGGCGTGGCAGCGAGGGCGTGGCCGGGGGCGTGCCCACGACGGTGGGTGTGTCCATGGGCGTGTCTGTGGGCGTGTCCAGGGGGGCGTGTCCAGGGGGCGTGCCCGTGCACGGTCTCACCTGTAGACGCTTCCCAGCAGCCCCTGGGGCAGGGAGAGCCCCCCGAAGATCCAGAGGGTCCCGTCCGGCCCCCCCACCAGGCTGTGACCCAAGCGCTGCAGGAAACCCCCCGCAGAGCCCTGGGATCCCTATAGCACCTGTAGCACCCATGGGACCCCTATAGCACCTATAGCACCCATGGGACCCTATAGCACCTATAGCACCCGTGGGACCCTATAGCACCCATCGGACACCTATAGCACCTATGGGACCCTTATAGCACCCATGGGACCCTATAGCACCCACAGGACCCTATAGCACCCACAGGACCCTATAACACCCATAGGATCCTATAGCACCCATAGGACCCCTATAGCACCCACGGGACCCCTATAGCACCCATGGAACCCTTACGCACCCACAGGCACCTAGAGCCCCCATGGGACCCCTATACCACCTATCGACCCCACGGCACCCCTCCAGCCCCCATGAGGAGCGGAGCGGCGGCCCCCGGAGGTAGCGGGGAGGAGGCTGCGAGAAGCGGCAGTGGCCCGCGGGAGAAGTTGCGGGAAGGCGCGGTGCGGATTTACGGCGGTTTGTGGCCGGGCTGCCGTGCCCACGGGCAGCGATCCGCTCGGCCCCGTGTTTTCTGAGAGCGCGGAGGGTAAGCGTGTGTAACTCGGCGGCCGTGCAGCGCCAGGGCTCGCCTCCCAAGGAGCTGTACGCGCTGCCTTCCCCGTTGCGTGGAGCCCCTTTAATTTCAGCTCGTTTTCTCTCTGGTTTTTTTTTTTAATTGACTAAGTTGCTTCGCCGCTATCCCGCACGCACCGACCCGTTTTCGTAGTACAGCCTCTGCAGGAGCAGAACCAGGGGTGGCCTGAAGCAGACTGGCCCTGGGGGGGGACGGGGCACTGGAACTGCTCCTGTGCCCCTCCCCTGCCCATCCCAGCTGCCCCACACATCACCTGCAGTGAGAAGGCGATGTGGATAGCAACAGAGCCCGTCACCGTGCCCAGCCCCAGGAAGGTGCCTGAGTCACTGCAGAAGGGAGGACAGTGAGTGGGGGCTGGCGTGGCCCCCTGCCCCACTCACCCCTGTCCCTGGGGTACCTGATGGTGAGACAGGAGATGACCTCGCTGCCACAGGGCCGGGTCAGCAGCGGCAGGAAGCTCTTCCCATCCCACTTGAGATATCAAACCTGGCAACAACTCTCTGGAGTTACCTGATGGTTTGGGAAGCCACCAGAGGTTGTTTGATGGTGGTGAATTAGACATAGAGCAGAGCTGGATATTTTGTTGGGCTTCTCTTCGGCCAGCTCTGTGCTCAGCCAGTGGGTCTTGTCTGCTCCATTTGACAGAATTCCTCTGTTACTTCTGGAAGTAGGAACATGGGAGCCAGACTGGCCACCAACACTCTGCTGTCTGTTTTCTAGCTGGCTGCCATACACCGGCTACGAGCAAAGGGCCAGATTCTTGCCAAAACTGACCCCAACAGTGTCAAGAGGAAAAGACCTGATGATGTCCTGGAAATTGTTCAAGCTAACTCTATATATTTGTAAAACTACATGGAAAATCTTTGACCATCTTCTGAAAAGTTGCCTGTAACAGTGGTAGAGGAGAGTAAACAGGAGCTACAGAACACCAAGGTGTGAGAGAAAAGCAGGTGGAACAGATGCTGGGATGTCTGAAACAGAATTTCATTAAGATATTTGTCACACCAGAGGGAATTAAAGATGAAAATGTAAAAATAATTTGTTTAGCTGTGCATCTCTATTAAAAAAATGGAAATGAATTAATTAAATGGGATTCTTTTAATTTTTTTCATAAAGACAGGCAGCAGTAGACTTTGTGAAAACCATGGTTTTGAGATTATACAAAAATCTATTCACATATTGCATGGACAATGTGCATTTGGTGTCTCACACAGGGATTCCCTGGAAGATACTGACACTGTCAGTGGTTTTAGTCTTTACTTATTAGCTTCATTTGTTAAATACAATTAAATCCTTAAACGAGGAGGATGGTGAAGAGGTTCTCTTTTGAAACCATTTCCAGTTGGTTATGATTTAGATGACTTGCCCATTTATCTGATACTAGTCATAGTGGCTGCTGGCCTACAGGTGTATTTATATTTTTATTGGTTTTTTTTCTCTTCCAACTCAAACTACTAATCCTGTTTCACCTAAATATCTGCTCTCTTCTGAGTTACATAGGGTTTTTGAGGGAGGGTTCTTCATTAAATACAGTTCAGAATAATTCTTGACAGGCATAGGAACCCCATCAAGCAGAGGTGTTTTCAAGGACTGGAAGTGACCACCAACTTGTACTACTGAAAGATCCACAGCCACAGAATAGTTAAGACTAACAGCAGGGAAAATTGTCCCACTGTAGAGGAGTGTCTCACTAGTTTACTATTCAAAGGCTTGCCATTCCCCTATTTGCTTTGCATTGCTGAGAAAACTTGGCTTAACTCTATCTCAGTTCCCCACACCACCCAAAGAAAGAAACGGCTATTTTCTGCTGCAGATGGAAGCATTGTGAAGAGATATAGATACAACAAACTCTAAAGGTAACTAATGTATATAAATTGCAGTATATAAATTGCCCTTTCTGTATTACAGATTACTGAAATGGCTGCTTCTTACAGAAAAGAACAGTGTATTTCTGTGTACAGTGTTGAAGGGAGAACAGGATGTGGGTGGGTGTACACATCTATATAGCTATATACATCTATGCACATCATATAGCTATAGCTGATAGATATATTAATTTAGAAACTGATGCAGTTAATGCCACACAACTTCCTAGCATACATGGAAGTATACAAGTATAAATCTGCTTCTATCACCATTACTTCTTTTTCCCTATACAAGCACCTTTAGTTTGATGTAATGCCTTTGCATTATACTTAAATTTTGTTTTGTTTTCTGCAAAATAAATTTCCACTGAAATGTTAGCTGGTGGTCAGTAGCCATCACAAAAAATCCTAAATGACTCCTAGATCACACCTAAAATCCATTACTCAAATCCTAAATTATTCTATGTGGTCTTGAGCCTCTCATCTCAAATGCATGAAGTAGAACTAGAAAAGGTGATGACAAAGGTGGCAGGAAAGGTCCGAGGTCTGTACCAGCTTTCTTAGAGTGAACCCTTGAGCAACACAGAGGAGTTTTCTGTGTGGAAAAGAGATGACATGGGCCAAGAATGTGCTAGATTATTTTTTTTTTAAATGAGTGATATGAAGACAGTGGGTAGAGATTAATTTTTTCGTGAAGGGGATGGGGCAGGAGGAGGGAAAGCTTTTACCTGGAGTATTTTATCTTCATTGTTTTGAAAAGGTACAGAGCTAGGGTTTTGTTTAAGATTTTGGCTTAAAACACAGTTGATGTAAATTGCTCTTTGTTGACTAGGAGTGTGAGAAGAAAAGACCAAATCATCATGAAGGATGCTGTCTTCCTTTGAGAATGGCATATGTCTGTTTCTTGGCAGAAACAACATGATAGCAAAATTGAGAGATTTTGCACTGGACTGAATGATGAAATAATTGTTTAATAAATACTGGTTAGTTTGATACAGGTTTTGTTTTGAGAATTGATTGTTGGAATAGAGTAATTGGAGCTGAGCCTCTGACTCAAAAGACTTTAATTCTGTCATGCCTCATCTGGTTTTATGTACTCTTTTGTAGCTAGTTCGCAAATTTATTCCGGGGCATCCATTGAGATGGGCAGGCCATTGACTTCTTTTTTTTTTTCTTCTTTCTCTGAAAGACAGCACGCCGAGCTAACGAAGGGTACCCAGGATCTGTGCGTTGATAAAGATGAGGAGAATTAAGAAGTCAATGTGTCTGTGTGGTCAGGACTTATTGACAGATGCTCCGGCCCTGATTGTGCAAAGATTTAGTGGAGGAGCACAAAGGTAAGCCCAGGCAAAAAGTGTCTCCTCCCCGCTGCCTGATCACAAGTGGGGTAATTCATTTGCCATGTTTACTTTATCTTCAGCTTCTTTTTAGAGGTAGGCTCCTAACTGTGCTGAATTGTTCTAAGTGAGGAGTGGCAGATGTGTGATGTTGCTCATGTTCTTGGAGGATTCTGTAGCAGTTGCTGGATGCTTGACCTTCAGACAGTTTAAAGTCAAGTCCCCATGGCTAAGACATAAGTATATATTATAAGCTCTGTTAAATTAACTGTAGCTTTCTTTGGTGGACTTTCACTCCCAGGGCATACATTAAAATTGCACTCCCTACCCCATGACTTTAGCTTCTGTTAGGCAAAAGACCTATTCAGTTACATCAGTGGTTTTAGGAAATAATAGCACTCTTCAATAGAAACCAAGTAAATGCATACCACCTGTCCCACTCTGAATTGGAGGCCAAATCTTCCTGCGAGATGTCTCAACATTTAAGAATTAAAAAAGCATCCCAACCTCAATTTTCATGCCATGAAAAAAACCAGAAGTGGAATAATAAGAGCTTTGTTAGGCAATTTGCAAGCATGTGATTTGCAATTACAGTAAAATCTTCATCATTGCCCCCTAATTTTTTTGCAATCTGAAGTACAGTGTCTTCCTCTCCAAGTTGGGTAAATGCCAATATGTTTTGTCTGGAATTTAATGCTGACATGAATTATTACAGCTCAAATTTTCTATGTCTTTTGAAATTTTAACAATGTGATTCCTTTCTCATCTTTCTGTCCCTTGCTAGAAGCAAAGAAGCTTTAATGCATCTTGTTTGAGGAAAAAATTGACCTAAACTTTTAAGGCATGTTACTGAATCCTGGAGTTGTGCTTCACTGGCTTTGTAGTTTCTAAATATTTTCTGTACAAAGAAACAGTAAGTCTTTGGGATTTATAGGCTTTTTTTTCCCCTTCAAGATTTTCTGTGCAAAATAGAAACTTTGTAAAAGAGGAACAACTGTAAATTTAAGTATTAGTATTAGTGGTCTGAATATTTGACCGTATTTCTAGGGCATAATTTACTATCGCTAACAATTAGCTGTTATTTTCTGTATAATCTTGTTTGCAAATGCACATTTTGTTTCACTTCTTTAGTTTCTTTACAAGTTGTTATTCTTCAAATAAAAATGAATTCTAATGTAATTTACTATGACTTTCAGTAATTTTAAGTAATGTATTTAGCTTGAGATAGTTTGCACTTCACAGACTTTGCCTAACATGTAACATAAGCTTGAAATGATTATTTAGTATTTAGTATTTTTTTTTCTTGGTTTGAGTATCTTAATTAAATTTGTTTGTTGTCTTTCCCCCAGTTTTGCCTCAGAATTTTGTCTTCTTGCATTTCTTCTTAAACTGATTTGACTAGAAAATAAATACTTGAAAGTAATTTGTTTTCTCTGCAAAGTCCAGTTCAACCACATCATTCCAAATCTACCCAGAGAGCTCAAATACATGTACATAATAAATAAATACATAGAAATAAAATAATAAAACAAAAATAAAAATAATTAATAAAAATAAACCAATCAGCTGGAATTCAGATGTGATGGCAGAAATATGGAAGGAGTGAAGTGAGCTAAGGGCAGTGGCACAAATATACACTATGGAAAATCCATATCAGTGAAGCCCTGCTGATTAATATTGAGGATGCTGTCCATAAACCAGTAATGTTTCTTATTTTATCCTCTGCAGGCAAAGCCTCATAGCTAGAACTGTATCTTTCCACTCTGCCATGATTTCCATTCCCGGTCCTGTTGTCCTGTATGGTGATAATTAGTCAATGTGTGGATTCAGAAAATGAGACTAAATCCATTCACTCAGATATTATCGTTTTGCTTTGCTGCATAGTTTTTTTCACTGGAAGCTAAATTTGCTTTGTTTCTTTGTTCCAGTTTTGCTTCTATTTTGGCATATAAAATTCCTAAAGAAGACGTACAGTCCCTTTCACATTCTTTCTCCAAGCTGGAAGAAGGTAACTAAACATTTGCCATGCATCACATAGAGAAATCATTTTGTCTCCCATAAATGACACGTTTGCCACATGGTGGCAACTTCACATTTCTGTTCCAAATCTGTTTATTTTTTTCTGTTATTAAACCAAAGCCACTTGAAAAACTCTTCCTACTCCTACAGCCTGTACTTTCCCTCACACAGCTTTGCTGATAGACCTGCCTGTGTGGTCACAGCAGAAGTATTGACATGATCAGAGGTGGATTTTTAATTTTAAAAAAAATTAAAAGAGGAGAATTTGTTCTTGAAGCAAACCCCTCCTTCTGGGAACTGCATAGTCCCTCAGCATCTGATAACTTTGTAAAGCAGTAGAATGTTCTGGTCTTGCAAGTGTGTCTGAGGAAGCTGTTTCCACCCTTCGGGGAGGAGACACTGTATTTTTGCCAAAGGTTCCTTCATGTATTTACATTTTCTGCTGAGACAAACTGCCTGGCTGATAAAACTTGTAGTCTAAATAAACCTGCTATCTTACCATTCTCTGTGACCTGGTTATTTTCTGGTTTTCTCGTCTTTTAAGTTATTAGGGATTTGATTAAAGTTTTAGCTTTAACAGTACAATCTGTGAGATTTGAGTAATTTTTTCTTAATTCATTTTCCCAGCTTATAAGATATTAAAGATACTAAAGCCTCTTAAAATGGTAACAGGTTCATTGTTCCTTGTATAAGATGTATCAAAGCTGCTCACAGCTTTAGGAGCAAGGAGAGAAAGTTTGGCACACTGAGGCCCTAACTAGCAGGCTGTACTGCAGCAGTGCAGCAATAAGACAACTGCATAAAGTAAGCTAGGAACTAAACTAAACTGCAAGTCAAGTTTGAAATTCTTAAAAACATCAACAATTAAAAGAGCTGCTGGGGGATCTTACCATCAGTCCTTCAGGATTTCCATTTCAAGCTCTTTTCCCAGTTCAGAAAGAATAAGAACTGTGATGCTGAAAATGAAATTCAAGACTGGAATGTTATCACTTGGCTCCAGAAACCTTTAGAAGAGTGCTGAATATGGGAAAACTTTTAATAAAATAATCAGAATTTACAATATTGACAGTGAAATTGCAGCTAGGGTGAGATGACTCAAGCCTATCTTTGCAGAAAACAAATTATCAGCTTTGACCCTTGCAGAGATGCATTAACTTGCAAGGGTTTTACAAGGCCTGATTCACTCTTACCATTCCAATTCAATGGTAACATTGTCATGATGACAGATGTTATTTTGAAAAGGCATTATTATGATTGCACTGCAAATATCAGTAACTGCATGATTCAGTCATTTATTGTATTTTTATGTACATTATGTTAAACTTTTGTCACTATCCTAGTTTTGTATTGACATAGCATAAGGTACTTGATTTGCAATAATCATTCCTTCATAATAAGGAGAGAATTTCACACTGAATTAAACCCAAAAGTATGTTTCCAAATTAAAATATTTTTGCTGTGCACTCACGTTCATCTTTTTGCTATCTTCAGCTAGACATTATCTTGACTTGGAGGGGACAGAGAAGGTTGAAAGCACTTTGAGCTTCACAGTTTGCCTGCCTTAGTTCTTGCCACCATCACTGCTGGTAACCACTTTACATGAGAACACAGTGTTTGCTAAAAAAAAATTGAACATGAAAAATGATCATAATGTCCATAAAAGAAACTATTCTTTTCAGAACATCATCTGACACTTTCCCTGAAGAAGTCAAAAAGTTAATGAAAGCACAGATTGAAATAAAGATTTCTCTTGGAAATGTTACTGATCTTAGTGTCCTTGAGATACTAAAAGTGATGCCAGTAAAATTCCAGAGAATTATGCCAACTACAGGATAGAAAGATGTTCGACTGTGGTGGTCATTTTAAGTAGAAAAACATTCCAGAGTTTAGTTACAGCTGGGACTTCACATACAGTAGTTGAAGAGACCTCTTCTCCCATCCTTGTCCATCATCCCTATTCGCTGGTGGCTTCTTCATAGCACATTAGCTTAGTATGGCTAAGCCAAGAGAAGGCTTACTTCAGCTGTTTTTTCTTCTTGAACGAGTGTATTTAAGCCTGATGATTTGAAATGCAGTTTACAGGTAATTTGGAAGTGCACTGTACCAAGTGAATACGACATATTTTAGCACATAAGTCATTTACCTTTCATCTCTCCCTTCCATGTAAACTTCATCTCATCTCTGCTGTTAGTCTCTCTTTGTCAGCTAAAGTGCTCTGGGAATTTTAGGGTAACTATATACTAGTGGAAATGATTCAAGGAGCAAAGAGGCACATGTTCATAAGTAATTGCTGTCACAGTTTCAGATTATTTCACAAAAAATCCCCAAGGAGTCGTATTGCTTTTCACAGTTTTAATATGGAAGCAGTCTTTCCCAAGGAAAATTTTAAGTGGAGATAAATTAGACAGCTACTCACTATTACTGGCTTGTTTTGTATACAAGACTTCAAATTATTTGTTTTCAGTTGTCTCAAAAGATTCCATTCCTGCATGAAAAAGACAACTTGTATGAATTAATGTTTTGTATGTTATCTTAGTATTACGGCCCGGCCCGGCCCGGGGCTGTGGGAGCTGCGAGCGGGGGCCGCACCGGGCGGGGGTCTAGGCGGCGGAGCCCGCGGCGGGAGGGGCGCTGGGCCGGG
Organism: Actenoides hombroni; assembly: GCA_024336885.1. Taxonomy (NCBI): domain Eukaryota; kingdom Metazoa; phylum Chordata; class Aves; order Coraciiformes; family Alcedinidae; genus Actenoides; species Actenoides hombroni. Next base: position 180,297 of record WUAM01001943.1, read on the forward strand.
TGTGAGTGCGCGTGAGTGTGAGTGAGTGCGCGTGAGTGTGTGCGCGCGGGAGGGGCGGCAAGCGGGCAGGGAGGCGATGGATGCACTTAATGAGCGCCGTCGCCATGGCAACCCGCGCGTGCCGCCCCGCCCGCCGCAGCGCCGGTGCCGGATCGCGCCGCAGGATTTTAGGGAGCTGCCGGGGGGGGGGGGGGGTTGGGGCGGGGGGGGGGGGGGGGGGGGGGGCGGCCGGCGGGCCCCGGGACCCTTGAAAAGCAGTCACAGTTTCTCCTCTGTCCAGATGACCTTAGTGTCTTCAGAAATATGTTTTCCTGATACAGAGCTTAAAATGAATTTTTATTTTTTTCAATTTTAGCGTTTTACACTATTACAACTAATCCCAGTGGAAATGTTTTTCTTCCTTTCATTATTATTTATGTGACTATTTATATAGTTATCTAGCTGTTTCATTTAATTCTTCTCCCTTTAAGCCAAATAAATTCAGTTCTTGTCATCTTACTTTCAAATTGTATTTTTAAATAATAAAATAGTGTTAAGTGTAGTTGAAAGCAGACAGTGTAACGTGTCTGATATTTCACAATAATTTAGGCTTTGAAAAGAGCTAGTGAGTCTAACACAAAACAGACCAGTTGCTTTTAACAGAAAACCAGGCACTCCTGCAGCACATTATGGAATTTAGAAATGGCTGTGAAGATGAATTTTCTTGCAAAGACACACTTATAGTTCTAGAAACAAACCAAAAAGCAGCCACATAGTCAATTACAGAGTGCTGCTGCCTGAGTTCATATCTGGAATAAAGCTTTTTCCAGTGCTTCTCAGATGCAAGATACACCATCAGAGCCAAGATTAATGAAGGCATTTTGTTACAAACCAGTAAATGTTCAGATTAATAACCAACCAAACTGTTCTTAATTCTACAAATTTGTAATCTTATGCCATTGGTAACAGATAATGTTCTGTAAACATTACTGTTGGTAAAATAAAGGAGTAATTCAACATTCTTTGCTATTTGGTTGATACTATCTAGAGTGACTGCCTTCAACCTTAACAAACTTTTATCTAGAAACATTTTGGACTTAAATAACTTCAGTGTTAACCAAAGTACAGCTTTGGAGCCAAAGTCACCAAACTTTTTTTCTCTTAAGCCAAGTCTGGAGATGAGTTTTAGAGCTGAGGAGCATTTAATATAGAAGTTTTCCAACAGCAATGACCTGCAGTTCCTCTAGACCTATTTTCTGGGTAGTAAAACAGCCTCAATTGATATAACCCCCCCCCCCCAGAAGGTTGCAGATCAACTGTGGTGTAAGTCAGTATATGATTCACTTGAGAACTGACTTGATCCAACTGCCTTTCATCTATTGCAAATATGCTATTTACTATCTAGGCTGTTTTAATCTAGAGGAGCAAGAACAGCAAAGTGAAATTTTCAATGTACAACATTTCCAAACATGGGTTTTGAAAATATTTCAAGAAATGTATTTTTGAACAATAGTGTTTGAACAGTTCCACTTATTTTGTGATGTTGAATATTTCTAATATTCGTCATACTTTCTCACCAGAACTAACCTCTAAGAATTCATCAGAGTGTCACTGTATGACTCCTTCCAGTCAACACAATCACCAGTGTCAAATCTAAACAGTAAGTTTCAAGGAAGAAGCAGTATTTTAGTAGCTGGTTAAAACTGACCATTTCTCTTTAGAAAAAAAAAGGAAAATATGAATTTATATTTGGCTTGGATCTTTATTTCCATTAAAATAGAGAACACCTCCAATTTACTGGTCAGCCTAAAAAGACATGAGTTTCATAGTTGAGACTTAAGAACTGCATGTAGAAATATTTCATATATTTACAAGTATAAAAAATACTAAGCACAACACTGAAGTTGAGATGAAAATGATATTTTAATGTTCTAATCTTGCCACTCGTGCTTTACCGAGTGGAGGGGAAAAAAACCTCCAGAAACAACCATGAATGGAAATGATCGAATGATGATGAAAATCAAGCAGTTATCCAAATGGAGAGATGCCGAGAATGACAAACTTGGAGAGAGCACATGCCTACATCAAACACCACATTAAAAAAACATCTCATGGTGGACACAGATATCTGACAGCCACCAAATCACTGAAGACAACACTCATGGTGTCAGGCAAAGTTAAAGGAAAACTATAAAAAAGGAGCAAGAAAGACTGCCATGTCAAAACTTCACAGGATGAAGAAATATTCGACAGAGATTGGATATTTTACAGTATCATAACCAGAAGAGATGAAAGGTGGTGATGAACCACCACCAAAACGGTGACAGATCTTGAAGAAATAGTAGGTACAAAAACCATGGAAGACAAAGTCTCTCATTGCGTTTTGCATTACACTTTCCTACTGCTGATAATGTATTTGTGGACTTTGAGCTTTCAAACAAGGTGATTACACTTAAGTGATACTACATCCTAACAACTCTAAGTGGTTATACTTGAAATGTACATTTTTAAAGGTGCTGTGTAGTTGGCATATAAAACCTGTCTTGAACAGCAATAAAGAATTTCACATAGCATGTGCTATGTGATTGTTGAGCCTACTCTACAATCTTGGCAAGTCTCTAGAAATAAAATAAAATTTAAAAAACATTTCCTAAATATTGGAATCTTTCATTGGTATACAACCTGAGTAGATGTCATATGAAGAAAGATGGAAAAAAATGTGAGCTCTGGAGTTGTTTAATCAAAAAGGAAGATGTAGGGGAGACATACTGGTCTTCAAATGCATGAATGGCTGCTTCGAAAATAGAAGGAATAGGTTTTTGGTGGTTTGGAGTTTATTGGGTTTTTTTATCATTTTTGGTTGGTTTTTTTTTTTCTCTCAGCCTCTTGTCAGTAGGATCAAAATAGTGTTTCAACTGCAGTAAAGGAAGATGTGTTAGACCTTAAGGAAATGTAATGTATTATGAAAATCTATGAGGGTAAGGATTATGAAAGACTGAGAGGTGCTTCTCAGGAATCTCAGTTTTTGTTAATCATCATAAAAAACGATAGGACAAGAGGCAATGGGAGTAAGTTGGAGCACAAGAGGTTTAGGGTAAACACAAGAAAAAACTTTTTCACAGTGAAGGTGACAGAGCCCTGGAACGGGCTGCCCAGGGGGGTTGTAGGGTCTTCTTCTCTGGAGACACTCAAGACCCGCCTGGATGTGTTCCTGGGTGACTTAGTCTAGGTGATCCTGCTCTGGCAGGGGGGGTGGACTAGATTATTTTTCTACGTCCCTTCCAACCCCTAACATTCCATGATTCTATGATTCAAACTCCTAATAGGGAGCAATGAGCTAATTAAAAAAATCACTTAACTAAAAGGAAGGGTGATCTGCTTGATCAGGGGAGGAAGGCTGAGGCAAGACCTCCCTGCTTATATCATATTTGACTAACCAAAAGAGAAAGCATGTTGCCTTGCAGTCATGCAGTAAGATAAGGGTTGTTGCTGGTACAGTTACTTCAGAACACAGACATATTGAAACAGATAAATCTTTCTACTAGAGGCTAGGCCAGAGCTGAAAGCAGTAACAACTTAAAAGGATGTCCTGGTTTGGGTGAAAACCAAGCAAATTCTGTTCAGTGATTTTACTTTTTCAGCTCAGGTTTTCTAACTGGCTGCACTTTCTAGAGTTAGCAGCATGTTTTGCAGACAGTGCCTGCTTCTAGCAGTGATAACGCCTCATGTTTAGATTTTACCAAGACTGAGCAAATTCACTGCTCTGGAGACACATTCTGCACAGCAGCAAGTGCAGTAAAAGTGTGTTTCTGTTCAGATCAATAGCATGAGTATCACATGGAAAAAAAAACCTGACTGTTCTTACCAAGTCAGGAGCACTGATGGCTTTCATGGAGAAAAATCTGGGAAGAGACAAAAGAAACTAGTCAATGCACTGAAGTAGGGATACAGTGTGTTAAGTAATGCAGAAAGTCCCAGACAGCACTTGCTAATCCCTGAAAATCTCTTCATGGCCTTCAGAGCAGCTTTTTATATGGAAAACTGGATATTCAAGATGTCTGTATACAACTTAATCACAGAAAAAATGGCACCTAAGACCCAAGCTTAGTGACTTAATTTTGGACAGCAATCCTAAACCAAAATGAGATTTTTATCACAGCTGAACTACTGTCAATGGTGTAACAGAAACAGGTTAATCTAGATTTACTATATCATACTATTTGAAATATTATATATGTAGTATTCCACAGAAAAATGAAATCTTACTGAGATTTCAATGTCATTCTCATACACATAAGGAGAATTGAAGACAGAGAAGCATTTCAAACTCAGTTATCAAAGCTATGGTAGTAACTATGCACCGAAACCTTCACGTATTAAAGATATTACTTATACCATACAACAGCACTGTCACTGTAAAGTGGATTACAGTCCAAGGATCATACACAAAGCAGGAGTCTTCAAACTGCTCTGTCCTCTTGAAGAGACAGTAGATATGTCATTAATGTAGAATGATCAATAATGTTTCACAGGACTGATATTCAAGGGACACTTTACTGGTTTTAAAAATTGTTCACTGGTTTTATGAGCATTTAATTTTCATATTGACAGATGGACATTAACTTTCAAGCCTAGTACAGTACCTATCAAAAATTCAGATCAAAGCCTTAACAGCTGTTAACTATTGTTCATGAAAAAGGAAAAATGAAAAAAGGAATCTTCTCTGGGAAAAAAAAATGTCTAAGACTGACTTAATTGCTTAAAAATTTTCCATAATTTTTAAACAGCTGAATCAGTCCAGTATATACATAGCTCTGATTTTAGAGCTGCTAACTTTTTAAAGCTTTATTTTCATTCTTTGTTTATCACAGTATCCCAGTCTGTCAGGGATTGGAAGGGAGCTCAAAAGATCCCCTGGTCCAATCCCAGAGCAGGTTGCCTTGTATTCTCAGGTTCTGCTAAGCACAGAAGTGGAATGAGCATTGTCAGATGTATACAGCAAACATATTTTTTGTAACCCCTAAGCTGTTGCAACAGCCTAAAAAGATATTAATCAGGATACAGTCTCTGGGTCCCAGCTTTCAAGTCTCCTCTGGAATACACAGGAATTCTGTCAGGACGTGTGCTGTTTGACAGATACCTTTTCTCCTCTATGTTTATTTCACTGTTATTATCTTGTGTCACGTATTTAACTCGTAAAAATTGCAGCTCATCCCTATTTCATTGCATGACAGACAGTGGTTATTTTTGACTTCTTGTCACCTTTGTGACTTTCCTTTTCCTTCCTTTCTTTTAAAATCAGTAGCTCTTAGTTTATTAGTTACTTCAGATTCCTCTAGTCTCTATCTTACTTTTTTTCCTGGTGTGCATTCATCTGAATTCAAACCCTCTTAGAAGTTTAATTCTAAATGACTTTAAAATTCTCTGCTCATGGAAAAAACTCATATTTTGATAACTTAACCGCCCCACTTCGGGGGTGGGCAGTGCGACGTGTGCGCGGAGCCGGGCCCGGCGCCGCCGCCGCCGCCGCCGCCATGCTCGATTTCTTCACCATCTTCAGCAAGGGCGGCCTCGTCCTCTGGTGCTTCCAGGGCGTCCGCGGGCCCGCCGCTGCCGCCACCGCGCCCGTCAACGCTCTCATCCGCTCCGTCCTCCTGCAGGTCCGGCCGGGCCGGGCCGGGCCGGGCCGCCACCACCGGCCTGAGGCGGGGGGGAGACGCGGCTGGGCCCACCGGCCTGGGAGGGAAGAGGGACGGGGGGGGTAGAGGCCGCCTAGCCGGGGAGGGAGCCGGTTGGGATCATCTGCCTCGGGGAGGGGACAGAAGTACATATGTAACTGTATAAATTACCAAATGATATACATACATTCCCCCCACATACGTGTTTTCTAGAATAATCAACTTCCCAGTGACAGCTAACAAGTCTGATAAACCTTAAGCATTTTTCTATGTGCATTTATTTCCTGTAAATATTTCTTGCTTATTTATATATTTTAGTAGGTTTTCATTGTTTATTTGTTATCTAGTCTGGGTGTAAGTGATTGCTCTCATCAGTCACATCGCATAGCTTTTAGGTATATGTCTTAGTGGCTGCAACTTTGAAAATAGGCAAGTAAGGAATAACTGGTAGCTCATGCTAATGAATGAAGACTTGCTGAATCATTGCAGAAAATTTCAAGTGCATAATTCTACGGCTTTCAGACAAATTATACTGGATGGGAGACGGCAGGGAATTGTTTGAGTGAGAGAATTTGAAGACACATTTCCCTTGGATTAATCTTTTATATAGTCTATTGGACAAGTAACAGATATATTTTTGTTCCAAATTGGTATGGGAGATGTGCAAAAAAACCCCAACATACCCCTAAAAACATTATATGTATGGTATGAGGAGGTAGAGGGCTACTAGCAGTATCTTATTTTAAATAACACATCCAAATGACACAATTACTTGGTCACAGTGCTCTATGTTGATGTTTAAATGATTCCTGCATAATATTAAGCTGTTAGTATTTCATGTCTTCTGAAAATAAATGTGTACATATATATAAAACTTGTTTGTAAGTGAGAGTATGCATAAAATAGGATCTCAGTGGTCTTTTGGAAAATATTATCTGTAAGAAACTACAAATTTTATTGTATATGATGTTACATCAGAATATTGAAAAATTAACAGTTTTTTTTCATTTTTGTTTTATTTGCTACAGACATTATAAGTGATAGTAATAATATCTGACTAAGTTATTTTTACATTAATAAAAATGAAATAGCTATTTATGGCACTTCAGAATCTTTCACTGTTATCCAAATAGTATGTGCTATTTTACAGTACAGATATGCATAAGTAGTCTGTAAAGCAGTGCACAAAGAGAAGATATCTGGAGTAAGATGCTGCCATTTCCACTCTGTGTTTTTTCAGAGTGAATCTGTTGCTCATGCCTCACCAGGAAGAGGATTCTGTGTCAGCCCTTCTCTGAGGTGTCTGCTGGTGGAATCTCAGAATAGCTCTGCAATGCCCTTGGGCAGAAGGGCTTTCTGTTCTCATTGGCCTCTGCAGTGTTGGTTTTGATTCTCTGGAGAAGCAAAGCTCTCTGCCAAAGACTTGTTTGCACTCTGGTCAGTGTTTTACTTACTGTGGGACCATACCACTGAATGCCTTGTAGGAAAGGACTAAATCCAAATGGCCAGGATGATTCAAATTCAAACAGGTGCTCTAGGTGAAGCTGCTATGTCCAGGGGGTTGGACTTGATAGTCCCCAGAGGTCCCTTCCAACCCCTAACACGCTGGGATAAGCTGAATGAAGCTGATGGGTAAAGTATTTTCCAGATGATGCTCTTGAAAGACTGAATCACTGCCCCCAAGAATGCAATGGAGAAGGTCCTGTTCCCCTGAGCTTTTCTGGTATGCAGTCGTGTCAAGGGTGGAGAGGTGGAGACACAGAAATAGGGTAGATTTGTCAGTGTGTTTTTATAGGGGTTTTCTGTTTGTATTTCAAACTGATCTCTTGCCGTTGGGCTAAATATGGGGTTTGTATATAGCTTGGGACTGAACATGGCAAACAAAGGCCTCCTGGTGTCTACTCCGAACTGCCCCCCCTGCAACTGCGTCCCTCCTGTCCCGAAAAGCAAAACATTCACCCCCTCCCCCCCCCCCCCCCAAGAAAAAAATAAATTTTTATTTTTATCATCTAGATAAACCTACTTTATATGACATCAGCTGTCACAGGACTCTGTGGACACGCACTCGGGAACGTCATTTCCCATCCGTGGAATTCTCGCCCCGTGTTAACTCACAAGCTGGCAAAATAGAATGGAATCATAAAAAAAAGAAATCATTAATTTCTGCCCAGGTCTGGAGAACCTCACATGGAAAACTGGCTGGGGGGACAAGGGAAAGCGCGGACTTTCTAAGTGCCTGGCATAACAATGTCCTTGTGTACACCCAGGATCTCCTGCAACCACAGCAAACCAAGGCAGAATGCCAGTGGTGATGGCAGAAAGGTACAGTGATAACACCATTACTCCATGGAGCGGAGCTCCTGTTCTCTTAGCAGGAGCACAAAAAAAAAAAATAATCTCATTTAGCTGAAAGTTCTGAGTGTGAGGAAGAGGACTTGGAGACCCAGTGCAGCTCCAGCACCTCTCCTGCTGTTCCTCTCTTGGTACATGAAGCAAATTTGCTGCATACAGCCAGTCCTTGCTTACTTGCTTCCTTCCAGCCATGGGGTGACACTGCATCCTTGTCCCACCTCGCAGTAGGGAGGGGTTAGTGAATTAAGTTGAAGGGTAGTTGAAGCTTTCTCTTTGTGCATATGGGGCTTAAAATCAAAGTTGAGAACAGTTATCATCATTTCAAGTTGACCTTGGAACATTTGTTAAAAAGAAAAAAAAAAGGCATTAAATGTGGGATAATAAGATAAGGGAAAACCACTTGAAGCATAAAGGTTGTTGAAAAGCCTTGGAGTTTCTTTAAGATGGTTTTAATATCTAGCTAAAGTGAAACTATTGAAAGAGATGTAATTCATTTTCATTAGTGTAGGAGCCGAGATGTCTACTAATACAGTATTTATGTTTGTGGTAATATCTTTCCACCATTAAAAATGCCAGCAATTAGAATGTGTGAAGTGTGAAATACTCTTTGGATTTTTTTATCATATATGGAAATTATTATAAATTAGTATGGCTAGACATAAGGTTCATTAGATGTGGTTTGGTTGCCTCTAATAAATGTTGAAACGTCAATTTTCCACTTTAAATCGAAAAAGAAAAAGAGTGATAACTTCAGAGTAGGATTAATATTATCTTGGTGTGTCTCTCCATCTCAAGCAGGTTAAAAGACATCTTTAATAGCAGACATACTGAGGGATGACTTGTTATTTTTGAAGTTTCAAATAATTTTGTTTTAATCTGTGACCTAATATTTTTATGAGACTTTGTTGAGCTGTTCTTTAAAATATCAATTTCTTAAAAAAAAAATTAAATTGTAATGTAAGAATTGTAAAAAGTAATTAAAAAAAAAAATCATGTTAATATTTCCAGAAGCTTTTCTTGATAGCACTTCATATTTCTATTTTGTAAGAGACAGGCTTCCAGATTTTAGCCAAGTAATTAAAATATGAAGCAGTATGTCAGAGAAGTGTAGTACTCTGGAAACCAGCATTAAAAATCAGCCCTCAGAGCTAATGTATTCAATGAAAAACTTGCCTTGCTTCAGTGCAATTTAAATGGTTAAGTCTGTTCCTTAGAACTTCGGACCTCTGCTAAAATTCAAATAATGACCACATTTTCATCCGTACACAGTCACAAATATCTCTGGGAGAATCTGAAGAACTCGGGCTGCCCAGGGAAAAGGAAGGAAAATGACTATTATATCAATTAAGCCCAAAGGGAAAATGTCATAATCAAGAGTATAGAATTTTAGGGTTGCTTAAAAATAATAATAATTAAAAAAAAGACAAAGAAATCCCAGTCTGATCTGAAAAATGACATGTATTTATTTTAAATGAATGATAATGATACGAGACTACTCTCTTCTTCTGAACTGTGTTTTGAGCTGCTGGAGTCCCACCCTGAGACCCCTTAGTGTCCATTAGCAGATCCATTTTCTACCCTTACACTATGTATTCTTATCAAAATGAGGCCAAGCTGTACCCACTGTAATGGTCTGATTTTTTTCCTAGTGGCTTGTAAAGCACAGTACAATGAGAAGCACTAAAAGGTTTACAACATATTTTTCAATCTTATATCTCTGCAATTTTTTCACAATCTTGTAAACATTTACAAGAATTATAAAAATGGGTATTAGATATGCCAACAAAAAAAAATCACTGAATTACTATCATGGTGATAAAGCAATTATAATTCTGGTGAATACTGTAAATTAGTCAAGATGCTTGATTATGGACCTACATTATTAAAAGTTGAGTGATACCTATTTCAATTACCTTATTTAGGCTACAACCTTGCAGATGCGCAATGTATTCCCTTGGCACAGAAATAATCTTTATTTTGACTCTTCTGTATGACATAGAGAAGGAATACAGTGACTCTTGTAGCTTATGGTGCTCTTCTGCTTCTTCATCAGAACCTCTGTCAGCTCCTGTATCCAGCCAGGGCCTGGACCCTTAAGGGTAGTAGATGAAATTCTGCTTAAGGGAATGGTTTTCATTGCAGAGTTAGCATCTCCTACCCAACAGGACCTGTAGTGCTCAAACTAATAGTTTTTCTTCACAATGACATTTTGCAATTCCCTCCCTCCCCACCATTATTACTCGCCAAGAAAAAACATTTAGTCCTAGACACGTTTTTCTAAAAAACTCTACAAAACTATTCATCTTGTGTTTACTCATGATTAGTCTGCATCAGTTAGATCCAGATACCATCCACAGAGGCTCAGCTGCTTCCTTGAAGACACTTTTAGAGGTAGAACTGAGCTAGGAATAGTGTACATCACTCATTTCTCTTTCATGACTGGAAAACAACCCCACCAAATAAAATCAACCTGTTGGTACTTGTCAAGCAGAGATTAATCTGATTGCCTGGGCTTTAGCTGCAAGCATTTCAAAATGCTTTTTTCCAAGACATCAGCTTCTACTGAGACCTCACAGAAGTCTCAGAAGGAACAGAGCCTGCACAGTTCTCAGTGAGAAGCCTGACACAGCTACACAAAATACCAAGAGTGTGGAGGCCACTCTGGGGCTCTCATTCCCTTTCTTGAACCTTTCCTACAGGAACTTTTTACAACAAAGGAGCCACGACTGCCCAGCTTTATGGGCCTGATGATTGCAGTTCCTCTCCTAACAGGGACCAGCCCTTGGTTTCTCATTTAGACTGCTGAACACTGAACTAACTTCTGTGCTACTGACCCTAAGATCTCAGACTGAGTGGTAGTGATCACTTCTGGTCCTGAGACACTGGAAACATAATTTTCCCTGGGTACTTTCCTCCCTATTGCCATTTTACTTGTAAAGATGAGATCTTTTCTCTGGTTCCTTGGAGTGTGCCCAATTTTTACCTGCTTGCAAGCGGCAATTAAGCCATGATAACAAAGCAAGTTTTTAATCCCTTCAAAAAAAACTTAGGACTAGCCTTATGTAGTGGTACTGGCATCTGTGATAACACTTGTTTCAGTACAAGGAACTGAACCAACAAATCTAAAAGCTAAAGATTACAGAGTGCAGAAGAGCGTCTATAATGATCCTTCTTTCAGATGCTGGTGATTTTTAGGGATGCTTTTGAAGGCTCTTAGAGAAAAGCTGCAAGTGAAGTGTACACACTAGGGAATTCTTCCCTTTTGAACAAGTTGGAAGACTTGAGCAATTCCTTCACCTCGATAAGGGCTTGGCTTGCTTCTTCACCTAACCTGGGATTTAAAACAGAAAGTCAGTAGGCAGGAGTATTAAAGCACATTATATGCCACCAAGACTGGAACTTGAGGGATAATTTGCAAACCCCCAAATCTGTTAAAAAGTTCACTTTTTTGAACGGAAATACTTGTGCATTGACAACAATGTCCTGTTATAACTGGAAAAAAAACCCTGAATTAGTTATTAGCTGTGCAAAGTTAGTTTAAGATTAGACTGTAGTCCAACCTATCTAACTGTGTAATGCCATTAGGAGAACAAGCAGATGTTGCATAGGCATCTGTGGTGAAGAAATAGCAGAAGAGGTTGTGCATTCAGTGATTCCAAGTGACCTCCAGTAGTGTCAGGTGAGTTTTGATGATGCCCAGAGGTCCCTTCCAAGCTCTACTATTTCTGTGATAAACAAAAGATCTCTGGGAATGTGGCTGAGGCTCCATTTCCTTCCAGCTAGGACGAGGCACCAATACTCGGTGTTGGCCTGTTGGGCTCTTGTAGAATAAGAGTGATTTGGTGAACATCTCTGCCTTGTAAGGGATGGATGGATGTTATTTATCTTCCCAGCAAGGCACTAAGTAGAGAGCTGCTTCTGTCAGTTACACTTCAGCAGGTGTTTAGAAAGCAAAGGCAAACCCAAGAGTTAATTAACCTGTTTGGTTCTCTGATGTGGCTGGTACCCCACCCCAGCCTGTAGAGTTCAGGATATTGTTTCTATTTCTTTTACATATGTAATACAGATCTTGTAATTAGTACACTATGTCTGTTAACACTAGACTGGTATGAAAGCTCTTTAGCTGTTTTTTCTGAAGAAAACCCCAAATTCATGAGAATTTTAGAGATTATTTGTTTTAGAGAAGAACATGGTCCAGGAGCAACCTGTATTTCCATATAACTGTAAAAATAGCATTGGATGCTAGTCAGGATTAATAGGGGGATAGGGGTATATAATGTTCTGCAACTCTGAGAATCATGCAACAGTCTTCAGAAAAAGTTACTTCTTACTTTTTGAGAAGTTAATGCCCTAAAACATTTAATCCACTTTCCATTTGAACCTAAGGAGAGAACATCTGCATGGAAAGTAATTTTGCTTAACAATTAACACTTTTGCTTAATTTAACACTTTTGACTGGTGAAAGAAGGCAATCTCTGTAGTTGTGTTAATTACTTAAAATAAGCTGTATTTTATGAAACAATTCTTTGTTATTATAGGATTTATATACTGACTTAAATTCAAGCAAATTGCCCAGGCTATTTTTTTTTTTTTATAATTGCCACTAATTCCACTCAAGTGTCTTATGCCAGACATAGTAAAAATGGCTTTCTTGTTCCCAGTTACTGAAGCGAGATGGTGCACTTTTGTCATACCAGGTGAATGATGGTTTATGATTCAGAACATAATTCCCTTACACCATTTAGACCTGTGCAGCCTAAACCATCTCTATCATTAATACTTAAATTTGTGTTTTAACACGGATGGGCTACCTTTCAAAAGGAGTTTTTCTACCTCATTTTATGCCCTTCTTTCAGTCCAAGGGAATAATTCTACAGCAGCCCTCAAGTGGATGTAAAATAATAATAATATCTGAATATTAAAACAGATCAACCTCCTTGGTTAGATTCCCTTGGCAAACCCCGTTGCTGGTTGGCACTTTTACCTGGTGAGAGCACTGAGCAGGCTGAGTGCCCTTCCCTCACCCACCTGCAGTGGAGGGAGAGATCTGCAAACAGAGGGTCTCTGTTCACCCCTTTCCAATCCATACTGCTGGAACTCAGAAAGACCCCTGTCCTCTCCATCACCCAAACCACATTCACACTCATCTTTCTCAACTGCAGCAGCTGAAAGTCTCCAGGACCTGTCAATGAATTGCCAAGTTTGCCAAACTTCAAACACTGCTCTACGCCTAGTGCTTCATTTCTGCCAGAGATGCCTCTGTTAAAGCAGTTCTTCACTGCTCTGAACAACCCATCATATCTGGTTGCTTGTCTACCAAATGCACATGGACTAAATGTAAATGGCTTTGGACGTGTGCTGCGTGTCTCAAAAGGTGACAGAAACAGATGACAAAGAAAGGGAAGAGTAACCATGAAAGGCTGTGGACAGACTCGATCTTGTCAGCGTAGTGTGTGAGGAAATGTATCATCTGGAAGAGAAACTGGGGTTAGATTTTTCCCAGCACACTCCCATCTGCAGCCTGCTCACTCCCTCCTGGTTTGCCAAAGTGCCCATGTATCACTCAGAAAGCTGCTGTGCTCAGCTCACCACAGTGACACTGCAGTTTAAACTCGCATTTCTTTTAGCTTTTTCTAGATTCATATGGAATGAATGTGAGCAACTGAGGTATCTGATAGAGAACTCAGCTGGGATTTTTCCAGTTCATTTGATAACAAGTCAGCTTGGAGGATCTGCAGACACACTGTCACCACTCTCCTCCAAACTGAGTGGCAATATAGGTTGCATTGATTTGTTCTTATATATCCCAAATTTAAATCCAAGAACTGAGAATGCACTTCATCTGCAGAAACAAGCAGCACTGCTGTTGAGAGCCTGGCATGCTTGTTTAAACATAGGAGTTTCTGTGTGTGACAATCTCACGTGTCATCCTGGTCTCTGAACTGGAAAGACATGGATCACTCAGTAGATGAGGCTGGATGGTTGCACTTAAGAGTTCCAGTCAAGTGTCTCAATGACCAAGTGAAGACCAGTGAGAAGTGGTGATCCTCAGGGACTGAGCCTGAGACTGGTGCTATTCAACATCTCTGTCAGTGACATGGACTTGGTGATCAGGGGAGCCTTTTGCGGTTTGCAGCATTATCTCTCAGTAACTTTTGGCGCCCTTCGGGAGACTTTTGGCCGCGGGACGGCTGGTTGCGCCCTCTAGGCTGGGGCCACGGTCAAGTGCAGCCCCCTCCGCAGCCGCGGACATCCCCCCGAAAGAAAATACGGGTGGGTGGGCGAAAGCACCAGCACCTTCTCCTCCCCACACCCGAGGTCTTTCTCAAGCGCTAAGCGGGTGTGGGGGAGAGATACAGAAGTTCTTCTATTTTCCCAACTCAGCGTTTTGCTTTAAAGAAGAAATTTCTGCAATGCTTTTATTTAATAAAAAAAAAAGCTTTTTTTTTGCTTTTTTTTTTTCCCTTCTAATACTAATTGAAAATCAAAAGCTATACCTAATTATTTTCCTCCTTTGTATTATTTTCTTCACTTCAATGCTGTAATTAATTAGACCAAGATGATTAAAATAGCCTCAAAAGACTTTTAAGGGGAACAGGCTCTTTAGTTTAACTCAAAGAGACCCTTCTTTCTCACAAAGCAGCATTTGAACCTTTGAATATCAGGAACCTGGAACAGATCCTCCTTTCTCTTATCTCAGTATGAGCTGTAGAAAACCATCTTTCTTCCAAAAAAAATAAGTCTTTATTCCAAAGGATACAATTAATAATTTAATAAAAGGTGTGTACATCCATCAGGACTCTCGTGAGAGATAGGCTCCGCTTGGGTCAGCAGGGGCTCCTGTAGGGCTCCCTATGGGGGAAGCAGAGGCTCCTATAGGCTCCCATAGGGCAGTGGAGGCTCCCATAGGGCAGCGGAGGCCCCTATAGGCTCCGCGTGGGTCAGCAGGGGCTCCTATAGGCTCCTATAGGGCAGCAGAGGCTCCTATAGGCCCCTATAGGGCAGCGGGGCCGCCCAGACCGGGCCCCCTCCGGCCCCGCCCACTCCCCGTTGGCCCCGCCCACTCCCTGTCGGCCCCGCCCACCCGCGCGCGGACCGTACCAGGGCGGGAAGCGCGCGGAGGGTGGAGCGCGCGGGCCTCCCGCCCTCTCTCCCTCCCAGCTGCCTGCTTTAACTTTCCCAGAACAAGTTCATATGGAAAACATAATCTTTCCATGAGAAAAGTCTTAACAGATGAACTATAAACAGTATGGAGAGAAAGGAGTTCTAAGGTTTTCATTTTAATCTCAGTATCTGGCAAAATCCTGAAGCTTTACCAAAACAGATTTCTCTCTTCTGGTCAATCAAAATGTGAATTTTTTTCTTTGGAGAATACGAGTGGCCAGGACAAACTCATGATGTGCACTTACAACAGAAAACAAATACAGGCAGAAAAGCTACATTAAAAAATATATATAAAATAAGCAGGAAAATCTATTTAGTTGTCATAAGAGAGGATTTCCAGTGGGATTGAAAAATCAGTTAGTCAGTAGGGACTTGGATAAAATTGGAACTTCTCAAAGTCTTGGAGATGACAATACCAGGCTGCATATGAAACAGCAGTGGACAATCTCTTGCTGATCAAAACAAGGTAAGTCATCTGTTTGTTGCTTTTGCAATCTGAAAAGGAGTATGAACCTCATTAGAAGAGGATATCAAGATTTCTACAGGCTGAATGATGCAGTTAGGTTCAAAGCTTTGAAATCTATGTGATTGGAGATGATATTGTGATGCTGTACCCAATAATTCCTGTAACCCACTAGTAGATGTCATGTGACAGTGTCGTCAATTAAGCAGGTTATGCAGAGTGCCTGCTAGGATTTTAGTATTTCATGAACCTGCTTTGAATCTGTAAAAACACATTTCAAACAGAGGTTAAAGTCACTTTAGCAAATTATTGTTTGTTCTGCTGCTGTTCTTTAAATGTCCTTGAAACCTAAGTACATGAAGAGAAATAAAGCCCTATAAAGACAGCTTGCTAACGTTTTTGGGAAGGTAGTGATAGGTATTGCAGGTTGCCTTCAAGAAAACAGTTTTCCTAATGTCATACTGTTCTTATAGGCAAGCGGAGATTTAACATTAAACTGTGGAAGACCTTCACGGACAGTTTTAACTGTCTGCCTATTGCAGCCATTCTGGATGCGCAGATCTTCTGTTGTCACCTCTCAGTTCAAGGACCCATCCTCATCATTTCCCCCCCCACCAAGGAATTAGTTTTCTTCATGGAATAGATTCCCTTTAGAAGTCATCCTTACTGTGACACTTCTAAGCACACTGTTGATGCTATAAACAAAAGCTTCAGTATCTCAAAAGATGGAAAATTAACCTATTCAAGAAGTTGGCCCCTTTCTTAAATGTAAGCTGGTGCTTTACAGAGCCCCCAGAAGAACTCCTGTGTCAAGGACTAGTGACATCAGTGTGACAGAGTGTTCCTGTTCACAACACTTTACTTTCATCAACTGAAGTTTGCTCACAGCTTGCCAGAAAGATACAGGGGTTCAATCATCAAAGATGAAACTAACTGCAGGTGGCATCTTCACTCTTGCTGACTGTATTTTGAGTGTAGAGGGTTGAAGATCTGTTGTGCAAATACAATGAACAAAACACATTTTTGTGTTGATTTTTTTTTTAACTAAAAGGTGACATTTGAAGATGCCTATACATAACAATGTAGTGTCCTCCCTGGTAAGAAATTCCTCTTGAAAAATATAACACAGCAAAAGAAAAGTCAGGTGGCTGACAGTCTTACCTTAGCTGCGAACAGAATAGTCTAATACAGAAAAGGGGTTTTTGCCACTATGTGGCATGGCTTTTTGCATCAATATCCACCAGTAATACTGTTTCACATGACTGTTTCTTATTTTTTTTGTCAGAAGAAGCCCAGAGTAAGATAAGCACCAAGTTAAAGGAAACAATGGGAGTGTGCAAGTGTCATTTAAACATATCCATCTGCAAGCCATTCTCTCCTGAATGCTTGGAAGGTTTGCTATCTAAATATTGGTTTTTCTTACTCTTTCCTTGCTCTAGCTCTGCCTGGGGACAGAAGGTGGGTGTGGTGCACAGTAGCTGCAGAGGTCTTTAAAGCCCAGGTATCACTCCATGCAGAGCAGTCAAAAAGCTCTTCAAGAACAGCAGGTGGAAACCCCAGCAAGGAGCCCATCATCTCCACTGACAAAATTCTCCCGGAGTTATTAGTGTTATGATGCACACAAAATGTTGGAGGACTAAACCAGTATTACACAGGTATTACACCCAACTAAGCCATCTCTATGTGTATAGAATTCTCTCTGTAGGACTGACTTTCTTTTGTGATTCAGGTGGAGATAAAAGAACTTGGTGGGATGCTTCTTCTATTCCTACATTGTTTATGTGTAGTTACACTGCCTTACTCTGCAATTGTTCTGCTCAGAATGCTCACTCTTCTGAGATAGATGATGACCATTTCTCAAAGGTTTTAATCCCCCTTCTGTTAAAGCTCTTCACAGCATGCATTTGGTCAGAACAGCACCATATCTGCTCCCCACACATGAAACTTTGGAGTGAAGAGTGAATACACAAACATTTAGATATGCTGCCTTGCTCATCCATATCTTATTTTGTCTCATGTAGTGTGTGTGTTTGTTTTGGTTTTTTTCATGTTACATTTGTTGAAAGAGAAGGACATGAAAAAAAACCAAAACCAACCAACCTTATCATAGAATCTGAGTGGGAAATTGGAGTGAAAATTTAATGTTGAGGCATTACAGGAAGAGAAATATTTATAAACTATTCTTTTAGCTGCATAACTGTACCCACACTAGGGGTTTCACTAATAGAAATTCTGTTCGTTACTATGTCAATATGGTCACATTGGTAAGAGATTTGGCCAGGATGCAAGTTTTATCTTGAAAAAAAGCAGACTAGATAGTTTAAAGTTTCAGCTGATATGTATTACACCCTCTGGGTCTAGAGTAAAAATCCTTTGCAGGAAAAAGAATTGCTTGAGAGTAGAGTTTGGGGCCAAGTAAGACATCATAAGGAAGGCAACCAAGGATTTATTTAAATTTTTATTTTTATTTTTTTAATTTTATTTTTTTTTAAATCTCAGAGAAGAGCCATACTAGTTATCTGATTAGGTATTTAGCAAACTGGGTAAGTTCTATGATTCTTGTAATCGATTTTATCAATAATATATTTTAAATTATTTTGGTACCTATATAGAGGGAATAGTGTCCTTCATATGGATAAGATACATATAGATGTTACAGCCTGAGAAAAAATACCAGGCTGAACTGTCTGCTCCTGGCTTATTAAACTGTGGTAATAAACGACTTAACAATTCCTGGCGGGTTGTGGAGCCCCTGAACAAACACCTGTCAGGTTCAGTGAGATGTCTGAGGGGCTGATCCACGGTGTCTGCTGCGTGCCAGAGAACGTGGGGCTGGCACCTCCGGTGGCTCTTGGCTCATCTTTCCAACCCGGTGGACTTTGGTAGGAAGGAGTGAGGAAAAAAAGAAGGAAAAAAGAGGTTTGTGAAGGCAAGCAGCCTTTCCATTCTGGTACCTGGCTGTGGTGTCAATCTCAGAGTATTTCAAGCTTTTCTCCCTCTAGGTGTGTAGAGCTGCTCTGTTTGAGCAGCACTGGAGAGTGACTGCCATGTGCTGTAGCTGGGGCAGAGCTCTGGACCTAAGAGAGCCTCTAAAGGCAAAGGGGAGAAGGAAGGGAGTGTGAAAGCAGAATGGCCAGGGTGGAGGTGGATGTTCATTTGGGGGTCCCACAGCAATGGCTTTTCCACCCATTTTTGCTCACACATTTTTTATGTGAACAGATAATTGTATTAGTTTTCTATCTCAAACTTACTAAAATATAAAACAGCCTTCTTGTCTGTGTTGGTTTACCAGTGGTCTTCTAAAGTTTATTATCATAAAAGCTACCCTGCCCTTGTGGATGTATTTCCTCAAATCAAAGACCTGCTGTGGCACAGACTTATGCACAGTCACAGTCACTTTGGGGTACATTTGTTCCAGCCCAGCCTTCCTGATGGGCTGCAATGCCTTCAGAGATTTATCTGTGCCAGTGTGGCTGTGCCCACAGCCATAGGTCACTTCAGAAGTATAGCTGCTCCAACATGGACTTACCCATGGCTGCAGTCCCTCCAAGGGTGTACCTGCTCTTCTGTGGCCTTATAAATGCTTTGAGGTGCTCCAGCATGGCCTCAAGCACATCCACTGATGCTTCCAAGTGCACCTTTCTCCAGCACAAACTTATCCTCGGGCCACAATCCCCACAGAGGTGTACCTGCTGACACGTGTTGACGTTGGACAGCAGTCCTGGAGCACAGTGTCCCAGACCCAGGGTGGGTGGGGGACGCTCCACAGAGGAGTTCCCACAGATCCACAACAGCCTGGACAAAGGAGCCCAGTCACAGTGGTCCTTCCAACAACATCAATCTGTGCAATCTTAGTATTTTTCACTCTGGTTTATGTGTTTGTTGTTGCTTAAAAGAACCCAACAACCCAAACAAATGACACAAAAAGCTTCTACATCCAGCTAAAGACATTTCCAATGGATAGTAGTGCACTGCAGAATACCACTTTCACAGGGAATTTATATCCTGCTATGGCTTGGTCCCATTAAGGTGTGTTTTGTTGCCTCCCCCCCCCCCCCCGGAACGGCCACCACGTCTTGGTCACGCTGGGGGGGGGGGGGGGAGTGCGGGGGGAGGATCCCCGCTGCGGGAGGAAACCGCACAAGTACCGTGTCCAATTTGCCCGTTATTTAAAACCGGTCCCTCCCCCGCCCCCCCTGGGCGACCCTGTCATTATCCTGGTGACACCGGCCGGGAGGTCACGGTGAGGGGCAGGGGGGGTCCCAGGCATCTGGGGCCTCCCGGGGGGGGAGGGGGGGGGGGTGTGGGATTTATGGGGGAGCCCCAGGTGCCACGTCACCCCACGCATCCCCCCCCCCCAGCCTGGCGTGTGGCCTTGGGTAGCTGGCAGGCCCCGCGGGGGCAGCCGGGCCGAGCAGGGCGGCTCCGAGACGCTCGGCCCCCGGCCGCGGGGACCCTGCGGGCGCCCCCCGGGACACGGTCTCTGGGTGTCTCCCCTCCCTCCCCCTGCGTTCCCGGCAGCGCTTTCAGGGTCCCACCCAGGGCGACTCCCGCGTCCCCGGGCGGTGGGGCTGGATCAGCGGCCGGAGCAATCTATTTGTGGCTCCTCTCCCCCCCCCGCTTGGGATGTTTTATTGCTAGGAGAAGCCGAGCAATTCACCCTGCCTGCCACAAAAGCATCAGCGGAAGATCTCAGGCTGGTCCCACCGGGGGTTCGGCCCGGCGGAAGGGATTTTAGATGCAATTATTCTTTATCCAGATTATCTTTCCTTGGATTAGAGCAAGAAGCAAGGGCAAACCAGAGGCCGAGATAGAAAATAGTGAAAGGTCATTAAAGTTTGTACAACACATAGTAGTAGTAGCTAGGAATTACACTAGTTTCACTAGTTTACATTACTCAAGAATTATGAAGCAAAACCAAGTATCCTCAATTTTTCCCCCTGTGTTTATGGATATGTTTTTCATCATTTAGTCATTTGTTTGATTTGAATTTAAAGAAAGTCAGGAGCCGGCCTCACCTCTCTGCTGTCTCTCAGTAGCCCATCCAATGATGCAATGTGAGGCTGTTTACATATTGTATCTTTGAGCCATCTACAAAACCCTGCCACCAAATCAAAATTGGAATCTCTTTGGCTCAGTATTCAGAAGTGGAAGGCCTGGAGATCCATCAAGTTGTGACCAGTTCATCTCAGGGTCTTACTGAACTAGGTGTGGTTTCTCAGTATATAGTAGCTATCAATAGAATTGCCTTCTGAACTCCTCTGGTCTTTCCTTGAGCATACACAAAACCAGGTGAGAAACACTGCTCCACTACCTGCTGTGTGACAAACCACAGTCTTTCTTTTGATCCCAGCTACTGCAAGTTGCTTTCCACACTGGTTTTATGGACCACATTCTACTACTTTTTAATCGTTTTTCCCCTGACATGTTAAGCTCTTCCCCAAATAAAACAAATGCTGTTAGCAACAGTAAGCATAAGGAACTGCACATAAATGTCCTCTCATTTTTATGTATTTCCAGTGTTTAAGCAGAAGTCTGACAAGAAGGATTAAAAAATATTGTTTTAGCACAATATTTCATCATTTGGGACACAGCAATTTCCAGTTCTGTTTCGACTGGAGGAATAACAGCACTCCCTGAGGACACATTCATGGATGCCGGCAGACACTTAGCAAGCTTTTTGCTGCCTTCAATGTGCCATTTTGCAGCAATTGTGAAGTTCCTTTTTATTTTATTCTTTGCTTTTATTTCAACTCTTCCTGTGTTTCTTTCATCTGTACAGGGTTTTCTTCAGAAGAAGCATGATTATGAGAAGTAATTGAGATTAGCTCCCTAGGAGAAGGGACTGTACTCTCTTGTTTTGGTTTGTTTTTTTTTTCTCAGTAAAATAGTTGCACTTAATACATTTACGAGTAGACTCTAAGTACTAACATACTTTCTTCCCATAGCCCTGCCATTTCTGTGACAGTATTATTGAAGAAATAGCATTACATAAAGCTGCATAAACACTTAAGGTCTTAGGTGTCTCCTTCCAATGACACGCTTTCTTACTTGAAGATAATTTCATTTCACACAGCTGAAATGTTTGGTTCTGGAGAGGACTTTCAAGTTAGTTAATTAAGTTATTCACAGCTGGTTGTACCCAGGTAGGGAGAGCTGCTGCTGCTGTGTATTAGAGGCTTTGGGGCACTCTCATGTGCCAGGAACGGCAGGTTGCTGGCAGGAATGCCATGTGGTCTGTGATGGCTGGTCTGGCTTCAGGAGATTGCAATAGGTGCTTGCTTTGTCCTGGGTGAATTGAGGCATGGCAAAATCCTGGTCCCAAGGGGAAGCAGGCTTGGCTCCGACTCCTAAGCTCGTGGCTTCTCTTGTAGCTTGTGGTATGTATGCTCATGGCTTTATCCCAGGTGCTGGACCAGGAAACTTGAGGCTATGCAACTCAAAGCAGTTTCAAGCCAGTCAAGGTCCAAGGACCATGCTTGCCTGAAAATATAACAGGAATTTCAGAATCTCAGTAGAGACTTATTCTGATCATAGGCCCATTTCTCACATCAGCACAGTTCCAGCTGCTTATCCAACTGATCAGAGAAATGAAAGTATGAGGCCTTGAAATAGAAAAGGACTGAAATCGAGCCTAACAATATTATCCTCAAATACAGGAGCACCTCATTGCTCTTATTAATTTGACTGTTGTATAGGTGGAAAGCACCTGCTTTCCGTAAATTAGTTATTCCGTTACTACCACCGGGCTGAAGGGCAAGGCAGGAAGATGGAATAGTCCAAAAGTTGTCTGTAAAGGCCTAGCGGAGCATCAAGAATGCTGAGAGAGGGAGCCTCTGGTGGTACTAAGAGGCCCTTGGAGGTTAGTGTTGAAAGGATGGAGCTGGTTGTGGTTCCCAGCGTGGCACCAGCCCTGGTGGGGAGCAACTTCTAATCATTGTGGCTGCCCCAGAGTCAAACCAAGTACTGTGAAAATAAGCCCATATATTTACTACTGTGAGAATAAGAGTTTATCTGGAGTTTTTCTACTATAAAGTGTATTTTTATATACGGGAAGTGTGTATGGAACGTACAGGTGCTCGCACACATGACCTGTCCTGGGGGCACCGGGTGCCAAGGGCTGCTGTTCTCCAGTGCTCACTCCGCAAGGGAAACCAAGGAAGCTCTGGCCAAAGCAAGTCCGCCGGTTAACCTTTAGACATTACTATTTTTCCAACTGCTGTTCTCTCCACTGCTACCGATGCAAATGTGCCACATTCCATTTTAGGATATGGAAAACCTCAGGTTTATACCCCATAAACCACCACAGATCTATGAGCTACACTTTCAAATCTATCTTGCTTTCTCCTTTTGCTGGTCTCTAGTACCCTGTATGTAATTTGCAGGATTAAGCAGCAGGGATATCCACTGGGCATCTAATGTTTTCAGTCTTACTCCAACACATTATGAACTTTATGTAAATAGATGTGCACCTAAACTGTTCTGCAACATCTCAAAAAAACAACCTATGACGTGATCAGGCCACTAGAGATACAATTTCTTAGTTTTTCTCTTAAATTTCAGATTAAAATCCCAACACCTCTCTATTAAAGAAAAATAATTCTAGTCTAGGATGGGAGGGGGAGAATGACAGAGCTTTTATTAATCAAAAATGTTAGATGCCACAGTTTGGCTTCAATAATCTCTCTTTTAAATAGCATATCAGGGTATCAATTCCACCTGCTAAGATTATCAGGACTTACAGTGGTGTTAACACTACCTTATTTCAGCTTTTAAGATATGTATTTGGCATCTATCCTGGTTATTCTTTGGAGGGATGGGTGAGGGTACTGAGAATGCTGTGTACAAGAAACTGGGAATACCTTTCTTCATCCTCATTAAATTACTGAGTTCACTGCTGTGAAGATTATTTGAATGTCTCTATTTGTTAAAATCTATGATACACCAACTGTGTAGGGAAACAGTTTCTTTTTACTACAAATCGGTAGCTACTGTAGATTTCCTTAATTTAAAACAAATCAGGTGTGAAGGTTCTTTATTGCTTGGCAGATTTAACATATTTTGAAACATTTCTCAGAGTGTTTTGCAAACA
Organism: Actenoides hombroni; assembly: GCA_024336885.1. Lineage (NCBI taxonomy): Eukaryota > Metazoa > Chordata > Aves > Coraciiformes > Alcedinidae > Actenoides > Actenoides hombroni. The sequence goes on from WUAM01001943.1 coordinate 204,025, forward strand.
AATTGTGCTCACCAAAGTGGTTTTGAAAATTTTATTTTAGTTTTCTTGGTTTTGGTTTGTTTGTTTGTTTGGGGTCTTTTTGTTGTTGTTTTGGGTTTTTTAGCCAAGAAAGTAAGTAATTTTTTTCAGGGATATGAACACATGATGTTTGTTTTTGTGCTCCCTGTTTTTGAATAGCAACTCAAACTGTGTGAGAAATCTCTGTCAACCTACTAAATTATGAAACAATACACTGTAGAAACAATGTGCATTGGATAAATGATGTAATGATGCAAGGCTAAGTCACACCACAAAAGAGAGTGCAAAATTGGCTTTCTTGTTTTGTTTTTATTTTTTCATTCAAGTGATTTTAAATTAAGCAGATATATGGGTTTTATTGCCCATTTGGCAGGGTTTTTTTAGTAAAAACTGGTAAGGGACAGTTTTAGTTTAAAAACAGCAGTACTCAGCAAGTGCATTAAAAACTACAACACAGGAGGTTCCACCTGAACATGAAGAGGAACTTCTTCACTGTGAGCCACTAGAACCGGCTCCCCAGAGCGGTTGTGGAGTCTCCTTCACTGGAGACTTTCAAGAACCATCTGGATTCCTGTGTGACCTGTGCTTGAACTTCTTTTTAACAATAGAGAAGGGCTGGTGGGTGATGTGGTGGTTGGAGGCTGTCTGGGATCCAGCAACCATGAAATAATTGAGTTTTCAATATGCAGTCAAGCTAAGAGGGGCAGCAACAAAACCTCCACTCTGGACTTCTGCAGGGCGGACTTCAAGTTACCCAAGGAACTAACTCAGAAGGTACCTTGGGAAATAGGTATATACTTCAAAGGTAAAGAATATTTGTTTTTGTTCTCCAAAGAAGCTCATGGTGAAGAGTACAAGAGAAAAACCCTTGCTTTGGCCAGCTAAGCTTGGCATCTTTGCTTTTGTATGGAGAGTTTTGATCATTAACTCACTCAAGTTGAATGTATGAACTGGGTGAACTGGGGCACTGGAAGCTAACATTGTGGAGTTCACAGCTCTGGTGGCTTTCAGAAATTCACATCCCTGGAGGGTACAGTTGACATGCCTCAGCTGAGACCAGAGACACAAAATATTTCCATTATTACTTCATTAGAAATGGAAATCACTCTTGGAGGAGTCAGAGACTCTCCAGTATAGCGCTCTCTGATTGGCTGGCTGAGCGCTCCCTGGCCAGGCCCCAGAGCCGGCCCAGCACCCGAGGGATCTTTCTTTGGATTGGCTGTGAGGTCCCTGTCAATCCCAAGCCTTGCCCCCGCCTCCTGCAATGCGATTGGCTATGCCAGCTGCTGGTACCGCCCAGCCAGTTCCGGGCAGGTGTTGCCAGGCAACAAGCTCCCCCTTTAGGGCCTTGCCCCTGGGCCAGGCCCTGCAGGCCCTGAGGAAAGGGCTGGCCCAGTAAAGCCAGGCTGGGGCCTGGCAAGGGTCTGGTTCTGCCTGCAACAGGAGCCTCGGGGCACTGGAGCCGAGGGGAAGCTCTTGGCTGTTACAGTTTTTGTCAGGTGATCACGGCAGGTGCAGGCCTGTGTGATATCACATCTGCATGAGTATGTGGGTGATCACTGCATTTGGTTGCTTTCTGATAGGTATACTTCAGTAGTAGGTGGGTAATCCTTGCTGGTGTAGGCCTTTGTGTCATCACAGCTCCATGAGGAGGTAGGTGATCAGGCCTGTTTCAGGCTTTGTGACATCACAGTTACAGTATTTGTTAGTTGATGACAGCTAGTGCAGGCTTTTGTGACATCAGAGTTACAGTATTTGTTAGTTGATGACGGCTAGTGCAGGCTTTTGTGAAATCACAGTTACAGTATTTGTTAGTTGATGACGGCTAGTGAACGGCTGTCAGGGTCGGCACAGCTTTAGCCCTCTGGTGGTACCCTTACCTCCTTATTGTCATGCTGTCGGGTGAAAGGGGGATTATTTTTCTCACCCGTATTTCTGTCATGTAGCAACACTCAGAGCCCTCAAAACCCGTGGGTTTTAGCTTCTAAGTACTCTTCTTACGCAGAGCGGCAGGATAAAGGACAGATACAGCACTCTTCTTGTACCGTGTCTATGCAGCCCCAAATCATCAGTTTAGTACTTTGTTGCCTAAGTTTCAGGTCTTTTTGTGCCCTCTCCTTAGGTGACTGTCAAATACATTAAAATAGGTGCTGAACTGTGTTTTGCCCTTTTAATTTATTCCTTGCACGCTCGCTTTTTGCACACTTGTTCCTTGCACACTCACTTTTTGCACTCTCACTTTTTGCGCACTTATTACTTGCACACTTCTTTCTTGCAAACTCACTTTTTGCACACTCACTTTTTGCGCACTTATTCCTTGCACGCACACTTTTTGCACACCTGTTCCTTGCACACTCACTTTTTGCACTCGCACTTTTTGCACACTTTTTCCATGCACACTCACTTTTTGCACACTTATTCTTTGCACACACACTTTTTGCACGCTTATTCCTTGCACACTTATTCCTTGCACACACACTTTTTGCACACTTATTCCTTGCACACTCGCTTTTTGCACACTCCAGCAGCTACAGACAGCTACTGTGGCCACTCCCCCTCAGTCTGCACCTGTACAAGTTGCTCCTGTAAAGAAAAGAAAACAAACAAAACAGCCAAGTCCAGCAACATATCAGGGACAGGGTCCTTCTCAAGCTCAATCTAAGTCAGAACCAGATGCAAAGCCTGATGCCACTGCAACTGGAAAGAAGCACCTAACAAAAACAGATCGCCTAGTGTGGTCAGATGGCAATGGAGCAGGTCCTTCTAAAGCAAACTCATCAGATGTGGAGTCATCAGATACAGAGGTTACCACCAAATCTTTATCTATGAAGGAGCTGAGAAATCTGAGAAAGGACTATAGACATCATATAGAAGTCTCTATATGAGTTTCTTAATCATGCCCAAGATTCTTCCATCCTACCATGCAGTCATGCAGCTGAAATAATCTATTCTAGTTAAACCTAGTTAAACTAGTTAACTAGTTAAACTAGTTAAAATACTTTTGTTAGAAAGCAATTTATCTATGTGTGGCCTCCCTACTAATTACTCAATTCACTCCACCTTTCTGAATAGCCTTCTGCTCATCCCTTTAAGAAATGGAGGGCTAAAGTAGAGGGACAAAGGCCTGATCTAATACAGGGAAATTGCCAGGTTTATTTATATCTGTATTCAAACAATTAGGCTTTAAAAAATTTATCTCACCACAGACAAAACACTTGTGCTCTAGGCCCTTCATGAGCCTCATTGCCCTTGTCTGGACATGCTCCAGCACTTCTGTGTCCTTCGTAGAGTGAGGGACCCAGAACTGAATGCAGTATTCAAGGTGTGGCCTCACCAGTGCCAAGTGCAGGAGGATGATAACCTCCCTATTCCTGCTGCCCACAGTGTTTCTAATACAAGCCAGGATGCCATCAGCCTTCTTGGCCACCTGTACGCACTGCTGACTCATAGTTAGTCCACTATCAACCAATACTCCCAGGTCTTTTTCTAACTTTCAGCTTTCCAACCACACATCCCCAAGTCTGTAGCTTGCCATGGGGTTGTTATGACCCAAGGGCAGTTCCAACAGATCTATGTCCCGTTTTTGGTGGGGACACCAAAACTGGATGCAGTATTCTAGGTGGGGTCTTACGAGAGTAGAGTAAAGGGGGAGAATCACCTCTCTTGATCTTCTGGCCGTGCTCCTCTTGTTGCATGCTAGGATACAGTTGGCCTTACGGGCTGTATGAGTGCACTGCTGGCACTTGTTGAGCTTCTCGTCGATCAACACCCCCAAGTCCTTCTCTTCAGGGCTACTCTCAACCCACTCTGTGCCCGGGATCTTTCACAGGAGGTGGTTGTTGTTCCCTCGATGGGGGCTCTCAGTCAGACCTGTATCAAGTGGAGGGGGTGCTCGTGCCCTTTCAGTAAGTGTAGAGTCCTACACCTGGGGAGGAACAACACCATGTACCATGTTGGGGGCAGACCCTCTGGAAAGCAGCCCCATGGAGAGGGACCTTGGCATCCCGGTGGGCAGTAAGTTCTCCAGGGAAGGGCAATGTGGCCTTGTGGCCAGGAAGGCCAGTGGTATCCTGGGGTATATTAAGAAGAGTGTGGCCAGCAGGTTGAGGGAGGTTCTCCTCCCCCTCTACTCTGCCCTGGTGAGACCACATCTGGAGTGTTGTGTCCGGTTCTGGGCTCCCCAGTTCAAGAGGGACAGGGAAATACTGGAGAGAGTCCACCGGAGGCTACGAGGATGATGAAGGGACTGGACATCTAGGGGGGGGTTGGACCTTCTTGGAGAGGGGTTTTGGACCTTCTAGAAGGTTTGGGATCATCTAGGGAGGGTTGGACCTTCCTTGAGGGGTTTTGGACCTTCTAGAAGATTTGGGATCATCTGGGGGGGGGTTGGACCTTCCTTGAGGGGGTTTGGACCTTCTGGAAGGTTTGGGATCGTCTTTCTTGACTTTTTTCATCCCTTTCTCGACTTTTTCCTCCTTTCCTTGACTTTTTTCCTCCCTTTCTTGCCTTTTTCCTCCCTTTCTTGACATTTTTCCTCCTCTTTTTCACTTTTTTCCTCCTTTTCTTGTCATTTTTTCTCCTTTCCTTGGCTTTTTTTCCTATACTGGTTATACTGGTGTCCCTGGCACGGGCTGTACTGGTGATACTGGTGTCCCTGATGCTGTACTGGTGGCACTGGTGTCCCTGGCACTGGTGATGCTGGTTATACTGGTGTCCGTGGCATAGGCCATACTGGTGGCACTGGTGTCCCTGGCAGGGGCTATACTGGTGTCCCAGCGGGGCCGTACTGGTGGCACTGGTGTCCCTGGCAGGGGCTATACTGGTGTCCCAGTGGGGCCGTACTGGTGGCACTGGTCCGCAGGTGAGGATGCCCTGAGGATGTTCAGCCTGGAGGACGATTCCCCCTCCCCCTCCCCCTCCCCCAGCCAACCCGGGAGCCCCACAAACCTCCCCTGGTGCAACTTTGGGCCATTACTTCTAGTCCTGTTGTTATTTACTTAAGAAAAGCCACATACCTCATTGCAACCTCCTTTCAGGTAGTTGTAGACCATGATGAGGTCTCCCCTCAGCCTCCTCTTCTCCAACCAAAATAATCCTGGTTCACTCAGCATCTCTTCATAAGACATGTTCTTCACACCCTTCACCATCTTTGTTGCCCTTCTCCAGACCTTCTCCAGCACCTCGATGTCTTTATTGTAGTGAGAGGCCCATAACAGAACACAGCACTTGAGGTGCAGCCTCACCAGTGCCAAGTACAGGGGCACTGTCACTTTCCTTCTCCTGCTGGCCTATTGCTGAAAGTTACCTCTCTTCACAGCGTTCACTTGACCGTGCTCTTAGCAAGCCTGCTATGTTACTTTCAACAGCTTCGTAACACATTACAATAATTTTCTACAGCAGCAATTTAACTTTACTACCAATATTGGCCCACAAGTCTTTGCTCAGAGAAAAAAAAAAAACCAAAACCCAAACAACTAACATCCCTTAAGCTCAATGAAAGTTCGGCCTGATAACGACTTCAGGAATAGCCCATTGGACAGAATTAAGCATTTCGGGTTGTCGAGACCTACCGACTGCAGATAAACGAGCTGGTTAATTTATACAGAGGCTGCTTCTTGTGACAGTTCACACGCGCACGCTATTTGCCTAGCCATTACGTCATTTGCGTAGTAGCTACGCCACTTGCTTAGCCGATACGCCACTTCTGTATTAGCTACGCCATTTGCGTAGCGGTTACGCCACTTGCGTAGCCGTTACGCCATTTGCGTAGTAGCTACGCCCCTTGCGTGGCCGCAACGCCCTTTGCGCGTTAGCTACACCCAGCTCCCGCCCTCACTCCCTTTGCGTAGCCTCCAGTAGCGGTCCCGCACCGCCCCCTCAGCCCCAATCTGGGGGTCGCGGGCCCCCCCCCGTTTAGCCGTGGGTCAGAACCCCCCGCGAGTCAGAAGCCCCCAGCCCTCAGCTGGTGTCATTGGGTCTTTGCTCAGCGAGTGCCGCTGCCCGGTAGCCAACGGCCGAGGGAAGCGGGTCCCGCTCCTCCCGTGCCGAGCCGTGCCCAGCGCTGCCCTGCTGCCCACGCCTCCCGGCACGCTCGCGGCTCCCCGCTCGCAGGGTTTACCGCTCACCGATGAGCTCACGGCCTGTGCGCTGGCGGGCACGGAGCTGCTGCTGCCTGCGAGTGCTCATCGCGGAGTCGCGCGGATGGGGGGCCCGCGACAGCGCCTGCGCCTTTGGTCACCCCTCTACTCGGGGGCTGTGATCCTGCTATCATCAGTACCAGTGCTGGCAGGGTAAAGTAATCACCAGCCTGGGTAAGGAAGAGATCAGCAAACATTTTTAGCGTCCTAGGTGCGTTTTAATCCGGTAGAAATGGGTTGTGCTACAGCTTTAACTAGCCTTAGTTTAAATTAATTTAAAAAAAAAAAAAAAAAAAAAAAGGCCTAAGGGTGGCATTTTGAGCCTCTTAAAGGGTTTCTTTCAACGGTCCGACTCTAGCATTGTTATAACCAAATTAGACTAGTGACTGCAATATTTAAGTGTAAATCTTGGTCCATGAGGAAGGAAAACTTGCTTAGGGTTGAAAACAGAAGGTACTGTTCCTACACAAAGTCTTGTATACTACGACTTGGAGGAAACAAGAGGAGGGGAGGGGTGGGGGGGTTTTGTAATGCACCGCCGGCGGGGGGTGGGTGGGGGGGGGGGGGGGGGGGGAAATAAATCGTGGCAATTTGTAATTCAGAAAATGTTTTTCAAATCCTGGCTGTTTGATTGCGTTGCTGTGTGAACTGATCATTCGCAAGGTAGCTCTCAGGAGATGCTCAGCAGGAACTGCACCACAGGCTTCTGCGCCCGCGCTCCCCGGCGATGCCGGAGCTCCTGCCCCCCCTGCCCCCGGGTCCTGCCCCCCGGCACTCGGGTCAGCTGATGAAACGAGGGCTGCAGGCGAGGGGAGGGCCCAGCAAGGCAGCCCCACACAAAATCCTCTCCGCTTCCTTGTGCGGTGACCGCATTGTTCTGGCCCTCCGACGGCACCAACCAACCTCTGGAGGTGCCAACCTCTGGAGCAACCAACCTCTGGAGCAACCAACCTCTGGAGGTGCCAACCAATCTCTGGAGGTGCCAAGCTCTGGAGTTGCCAACCTCTGGAGCAACCAACCTTAGAAGGTACCAACTTCTGGAGCAACCAACCTCTGGAGGTGCCAACCAACCTCTGGAGGTGCCAACCTCTGGAGCAACCAACTTCAGGAGGTACCAACCTCTGGAGCAACCAACTTTTGGAGGTACCAAACTCTGGAGCAACCAACATCTGGAGGTACCAACCTCAGGAGGTCCCAGCCAACCTCTGGAGCAGCCAACTTCTGGAACCGGGGGGACCCCTCGGGCCTGCTGTGTGGGTCCCCGTCCCGACTCGGTACCGGGGATGTCTCCCGGTATTTTGGATCCGCCGGTATTGGGGAGCTATCAGCTCCGGTATTGGGGATCACCCCGGTATTAGGGACCCCTCAGCTCCCGTACTGGGCACCCCCCGGTATTGGGGATCCCCCGGTATTGGAGACCTTTCCGCCCCGGTACTGGGCACCCCCCGGTACTGGGGATCACCCCGGTATTGGGGACCCCTCAGCTCCCGTACTGGGCACCCCCCGGTATTGGGGATCCCCCGGTACTGGAGACCTCTCAGCCCAGTATTGGGCACCCCCCGGTATTGGAGATCGATTGTCCCCAGTCGGTCGTGTGTTTCCCCTCCCTGCCCATCCATCCATCCATCCATCCATCCATCCATCCATCCATCCGCCGGCTCCCCAGTGTCCCCTCGCACGGGTGGCACCCCTGGAAGGGCCAACCTGGGACCAGCGTGAGGGGACACGTGCGGGGCTGAGAACCCCAGGAGCAAGAGAGCGAAAAGGGCACCCATGGGTGCATGGCGGGGGGGAGCAGGGGGCTGAGGGAGTGGGAGGCATCAGCTCCCCCTCCTCTCCCTGGGGGGGCTCTGCCCTCCCCCCTTCCCAATTTGGAGCGGGGATGAATTTCAAAGCCCCTCCCCCCCGCTGGGCCCCCCCAGTTCCATGATGGGGAGGGGCAAATGGAACAATAACAGGAAAAGGACTTAAAAAAACACAAGAAAAAAAAAAAAAAAAAAAGAGAGAGAGAGATAAAATACTTTTGACACTGATATGCATATCCTTTGGGGAATAAAAAATTACCTATTCCCTGGCTTTTACACCTAAGAATGTATTGTTTCTGACAGAACAATTACTATCTCATAAGCTGTTCTAAGCTTCAGAAACATTAACCCTGCATCACATTATACTTTTCAGAAGTGAATGAACTGCATCAACAACTAAGGATATTGTACATATGGATTTCTATTTGTTCCAAATAATAATGCATCTAGGGGAAAACTCTGGTTGGATGGGGCTCTGAGCACTCCGCTGTGGGGGGAGGGGCCCCTGCCCGTGGCCCGGGGGGGGGTTGGATGGGGCTCTGAGCACCCTGCTGTGGTGGGAGGGGTCCCTGCCCGTGGCCAGGGCGGGGGTTGGAACTGGGTGAGCTTTGAGGTGGCTTCCAGCCCTGCCCCTTCTCTGGTTGCCCAGCTGGACGAGCTGCAGCGAGCGGTGAAGCTGCTCCGGGCCTTCGGCGAGGACAGCCGGCGGTACCTCCAGCGCCTGTCGGAGCAGCTGGGTGAGCGGCAGCCCCTCGGGAAGGGACCCTCCGTGGGCTGTGGGGGCGATGTCACTGACGGGGAATTAACAAAAAATTCCATCTGAAGAGTTAATTTGGGTATAATCACAGAGTAAGGGAAAGTTATGGGGTGCAGCTCAAGGAAGGGAATTCTTGGAGTCTAAGAATACGGAAAAGGTAAAGCTTCCTGGATGAAACTATGAATAAAATTTTCTCCAGAATTGTTGAATCCAATTTAGAGCATCGTGTGTAATTTCTACCCGCGTGTGCCGCCCCGCTCTAACCGCAGCGCTGCCGGGCTCACACCCCGCTACTCGCTTCATTATTCGCTAAAAAAGAGCTTCAGGAAGAGGGCGGGCCCTTTGCGGGGGGTTGGGGGGGGGGGGTGGGGGGGAGGAAAGGTGGAAACCAAAAGTGTGACATCACAGCTCCTGGAATATGTGGGTGGTCACGGCTGGTGAAGGCCTTTTTGACATCGTCCCTACATGAATAGCTGTGTGATGAAGGATGGTGCAGGCCTTTGTGACATCACAGCTCCACCAGGAGGTAGGTGATCAGGCCTATTTCAGGCTTTGTGACATCACAGTTACATTATTCATTAGGTGATCATGGCTAGTGCAGCCTTTTTTGACATCAGAGGTCTAGGGGTAGGTAGATGATCAAGGCTGGTGCAGGCCTTTGTGACATCAAAGTTCCAGTACTCGGTAGGTGATCACAGCTGGTGCATTCATTTGTGGCATCACAATTACAGTATTCATTAGTCTGGGCGCAGTAGTTCCGGGGAACGGGGCTTCCTGGGCGTCATGTTGGTGGCCTTCGGCATGCCAGGAGCAGTAGTCGTGGTGCACGGGGCTTCCTGGGCGCCATGTTGGTTTCCCTCGGCATGCTGGGAGCTATAGTTCCGGGGCACGGGGCTTCCTGTGCTCCATGTTGGTGTCCCTCGGCACGCCGGGAGCTATAGTCCAGGGGAACGGGGCTTCCTGTGCTCCATATTTGTGCCCTCTGCATGCCGGGAGCTGCAGTCCCGGGGCACGGGGCTTCCTGTGCGCCATGTTTGTGGCCCCCGCATGTCGGGAGCGGCAGTCCCGGGGCCCGGGCCCTCCTCTGACTAAATACCCTACGCCTACAGAGCAGCTCGCGGAAACGCTTAAACAGCAAGATGCCTTGGAGCGCCCCTCGCTCTTTAGTCTAGCGGCTCCGGCCTCTTCCGCTCCGCTACCCTCAGCAAATATAACAGTGCCGGTCGTTCCCACGGCCCCTCCGGTTGTCCCGTCCGGTTTAACAGTGCCCTGGAACTCCCTGCCGGCACCTAGACTTTCTGCGCGTGCCCCCGGCAGTTCCGCGCATGCGCCCGTATCTGCGTGTCTTCATGCGCAGGCACAGCCGCCGATGATGGAGCTTTTAACTTGACAGCTGGCGGTGTTGGAAAAATATTTACCAAAGGTGTCTCAGCATAGTCTTACCTCATGGTCAGAAGTGTTATCCTCCCAGCAGAACAGCCAGACCAGAGAAGAAAAGAAGGAATGGGGATGAAAGTAAAGTGTGAAAGATTGTTAGGGTACATCTGTGTCCATCCCACACATTCTGGCCAATGAAATTAGTTTAGGATAATCTTTTGATTTCCTATTTACACCCATTAGTGAATTATTTTTAAAGGCATAGCCTAAACCTGCCACAATAGCTTTGAAGAGAGTTGAAAAGGCATTGTAGTGTATACTTAAATTACAATGGAGCCTGCAGAAAAAGAATGAGAGTCCAGTCAGTTGTCTGGACATAACTGATAATATCTTTTGAAAGGTACCGAGGAGCCGTCTCCGGCCCCGCCGGATCTGGTGCCGGTCGGACAGCCTGTTCAGGGGCAATATGCCTTGCTCCGTTATTATGTTCCCCTTAAATACCCTACGCCTGCAGAGCAGCTCGTGGAAATGCTTAAACAGCGAGATGGCTTAGAGCGCCCCGCCTCCTTAGCCCAGCGGCTCTGGCCTCCTCCGCGACACTACCTTTGGCAAATATAACAGTACCGGTTGTTCCCACAGCGTCTCCGGTTGTCCAACCCGGTTTAACAGTGACCTGGAGCTCCATGGCGGCACCTAGCTTTTCTGTGCGTGCACTCGCGGTGCCCTCGAGTTTTTCACAAGCAACCGCGAGTACAAATATTATAATTATATTGCTTTTCTTACATGCATACAAGTTTACTCATAATATAATCACACTGTTTTTAGTTACATTTGCTTATCTTTAATTGCTTTGTAGTAAGTGATGTAGTGACCTTGCCATGAATCAAATCTTGTTTAACTTAGTTGATTCTTTGCTATATTTTAGTAATTAGACAAACAGTTACTCTTCTTTAATAAATTATATTGCTGCTTTTATCTGAGTGAAGTGCATTCCACTCATTTTTGTGGCAAGTAGAGCCTTAGTCGGGGCTCTGTACAACTAACTAGTTACTAAAAGGGGAAGCATCCTTGTATGTTTTCACACCCCTGTGACACTGGTCCCATGGTGGTTGTCCGTGGTCTCATGGGGGTGCTCCATGATCTCATGGTGGTTCTCCCTGATCTCATGATGGGTTTTTCCATGGTTTCATGGTGGTTCTCTGTGATGTTTCTCCATGATCTCACGGTGCTTCTCCATGGTGGTTCTCCATGATCTCACGGTGGTTTTGTGGTGGTTCTCCATGATCTCATGATGGTTCTCCATGATCTCATGGTGGTTCTCCATGGTCTCATGGTGGTTCTCCACGATCTCATGGTGGTTCTCCATGGTGGTTCTCCATGATCTCATGATGGTTCTCCATGATCTCGTGGTGGTTCTCCATGGTCTCATGATGGTTCTCCAGGACCAGCTCCTCCACCCTGCCCACGGCTGCTGGTGAGCACTGGGAGGAGGCTGGGGGAGGGGGGACATCTTTGGTACTGGGAGTGGAGAAGGTGAATCTGAGCCTGGTGGCAAAAAAAAGTGGGGTTTAAACTGGTTAGAGATAAAAAGAGCTGAGGAGGATGAGGAGGGAACCTCCTCAGCACTGCGGGGGTTTCCTTTTGGTCTGTGTTTCACAGAATCCCAGACTGGTTTGGGCGGGAGGGAACAGGGACATCTCTGGACTGGGCACTGGGGAGGCTAAACTGGGAGTGATGGGGGCAGCTTGGGCCCCTCACTCCCAGCAGGACAGGGAGGGGCTGGAGCGTTTTTCCCCCTCTGTCGCCCCGTTCAGCTCCGGTTGTTCCCATTCTCTCCCCGTTTACCCCAGTTTGGCCCTGTTTTCCCCCAGTTTTTCCCAGTTCAGTACTGGTTTTGCCCATTCTGGCCCAGTTTAGCCCAGTTTGGTCCTGTTTTCTCCCAGTTTCTCCCAGTTCAGTACTGGGTTTGCCCATTCTGGCCCAGGTTAGCCCAGTTTGGTCCTGTTTTCCCCCAGTTTCTCCCAGTTCAGGAGTGGTTTGGACCAGTTTAGCCCAGTTTAACAGGTATTTCCCCCGGTTTGTCCCATCCCCACCGGTGGGATGAGATGTCCCCAGGGGGGGGGAGATGTCCCCGAACCATCTAAAAACATTCACCTGCCTGAGCACTGGATTCACATGAACGTACCTCACTTCTCCATGCAATTCGTCAGCACAGGACTTCATCAGAGCCCGGCTTCCCCCACCAGTATCTATTCATTCAAGAAGAAGCACTCAGGTTTGTCTCCCCTGCCCCTCTCAGCCCAGATAATGCGGCTCCCTCAGGACAAAAAGGGGTTTGGTTCCTGGAATGTTTGACCCAGCAGCACTTGAGCAAGGCTGAGGGGAAGACAACATGGGGCTCCCATTTGCATGGGCCCCGACATATCCCGGACACAGGCCCCAGAATTGCCAGCCTGGCTTCGGGGCTTGGGGTCACTTCACTCTCCCCCAATCTCTCCCAGTCTCCCCAGTCTGGCCCACTCCATCCCAGTCTGCCCAGTGACCTGGTTGTAGACGTTGAGCAGCACGAGGTGGTCCCCGCCGGGCAGGTGGAAAGCCCTGTGGGCGCTGTCGGCGTGGAGCACCTTGTCCTTGGGCCGGTAGAAGATGGCGTTGTTGACGGAGAGCATGGCGGCCACCGTCACCACCTCCTCCGTGCAGCCGTACCTGGGGCACCGCACCCCCCGTGTCACCTCGCACCCCCTCGTGTCACCTCAAACCCTCCCGTGTCACCTCGCACCCCCTCGTGTCACCTCGCACCCCTCCGTGTCACCTCAAACCCTCCCTGAGACCCTCAGATGTTATTTGAGATCCTTCAGGAGACCCATGAGGTCCCTCAGAAGCTCCTTGAGATCCTCAGATGTTATTTGAGGTCCTTCAGGAGACCCATGAGGTCCCTCAGAAGCTACTTGAGATTCTCCAATGGTATTTGAGGTCCTTCAGGAGACCCCTGAGGTCCTCAGAAGCTACTTGAGATCCTCCAGGAGACCCTTAAGGTCCTCAGAAGCTACTTGAGACCCTCCAGGAGACCCTTGAGGTTCTCAGAAGCCAGTTGCGGTCCTTCAGGAGAACCTTGAGGCCCCTCGGAAGCTCGTTGAGCCGCTCCGTGAGACGCCTGAGGCCCCACCGGGGTTTCATTTTAAACAAAGTAGTCATTCAAAATATTGTATCTGTTGTGCTCACATTTCTAGTTCAAGGGTTTTAATTGGTATGATTTTTAAACTTTAAAATTTAAATATGTTTGTGTATACCTTATAACAGAAAAATGCAGATTGTGGATGAAAACATACCCTCAGAAAGTAGATGCTACAATGTAACATTTTGAAAAGAAAACAACTATCTTTACTAAGATAACTGATGCAGTAGCAGATGACATGGAATATTTGTCTTGATGTTCTTTGTACACATTTAAAAAAAATTATTTTCTCTACATAATAAGAATAGAAGCCATAATATTTTAATAAATAGTATTAAGAACATGAGGGGGGGGTTGAGACTCCCCTGGGACCCCCCCCAGACCCACATCGCCCCACGGGGACCCACAGCAAAGCAAACCCACCCAGAAGCCACTGAGATCCTTCCCTCCCACCCCCAACCCAACAGTCACTTCTTGGGGTCTCTGGGGTGGTTTGGATACAATGAGGGGGGGTCGAGGCTCCCCTGAGACCCCCCCCAGACCCACATCGCCCCACGGGGACCCACAGCAAAGCAAACCCACCCAGAAGCCGCCAAGATCCCTCTCCCTCCCCCACCCCAACCCCCCCCTCTTGGCGCCCCTGCCGCGGTTCGCACACACCGCCGCGGGCCCCCGCCCCGCCCCCCCCTTGTGAGGGTGCAGCAAGAGGGATTTGGGCACTGCCATAGCGAGGCTGCACCCAGCAGTGCAGGGTGGTAGGAGAGCAGAGGCCCAGGATATGGGGGAAGAGAGTGCTGTGACCAGGAGGCCAGGCCTGGTGGGATGAGTGATGGGGCACAGGCTGGCCCTGGAGACCCACCAGATGGAAATACCTGTCCCAGGACCACGTGCAGAGATGGAACTCTGCAGATGTGCAGCACTTGCCTTCAGGCAATTCATTTTCTTTGCGCGATCTACCGGACTGAAAGCCTTCTGATGGACTTGTGGGCTGGCATGTACGCCAGCTGCTGCCTGGGCCCTCTTTTTGGCAGCTTGGTTGCAGTGCGGGGGAGGGATACCTCGGTCCCTTGGGTACCTCGGTCCCTTGGATACCTCGGTCCCTTGGGTACCTCAGTCCCTTGGATACCTCGGTCCCTTGCGGGAGGAAGGCTCCTGGGGATCCAGGTCTCTTCTGGTGGGGGCTTGGGGGTCAGGACACCTGGGGTGGGTCCCCTGTGAGATGGGGGGGTCCAGCGTGTGTTGCCCCCTCCAGCCTCTTGCTGACCCGGCACCCGAGGCCGCATCCTGTTCCGCAGCAGGACGGGCGATGGCGGCTCTGCGCCTGCTGTACCGGGCTGGCCGTGCAGGTGAGGCCGCGCTGGGCACCCCCTCACCCCCTTCGGACGGCGAGGGGACACGGCGAGGGGACAGGGCGAGGGCACGTGGGACGGTGAGGGGACGTGGCCAGGGGACACAGCGAGGGACACGGCCAGGGCACATGGGATGGTGAGGGGACACGGCGAGGGGACACGGTGAGGGGACGTGGGACGGTGAGGGGACGCGGCCAGGGGATATGGGATGGCAAGGGGACACGGCGAGGGGACACGGCAAGGGGGACGTGGGATTTCGAGGGGACACAGTGAGGGCATGTGGGACAGTCAGGGGACATGAGGACAGAGAGGGGACATGGTGAGAGGACACGGGGACAGCGAGGGGACACAGGGGCAGTGACGCGAAATGGGGAGGGCAACCCTCTCAGCCTCTTTGTTCTCCACATGCTTTGAAAAGCTTTGTCCTTGCTGCCTTCTCTTGCCCCTCACATGGCTGTTCCAGAGCTTGCCTTTCCCTTCTGTCTCTCTGTGTCCTGCTGGCCTCGGGGCTGGGGGAATCCAGGCAGGCAGAGGAGCAAGTTCTGTGCTGTCCCTGCAGGGTGCAGAGCAGTTTTGTCTTCCCTGTGCTCTTTCACCTTTCTCTTTCAACTCCTCTGCTGCAGAGACACAGGTGGCAGAGCACCAGAAGAGCTTCCTGCAGGCCAGCTTGCAGGAGGAGGCTGTTGCCCTGAAGGAGGAAGCTAGGAGTCTGCAGCAGGGAGTCCAGTGCCCTAACCGTGCTCCCCCAGTGCCCCACAACACCCTCCCCTTGCCCTCAAAACGCTTCCAAGCGCCTCCAAACCCCCTCCCAGTGCCTCCCAGTCCCTCCCAGTCCCTCCCAGTCCTCTTCCAGTGCCTCCCAGTTCCTCCCAGTTCCCTCCCAGTCCCTCCCAGTCCCTCCCAGTGCCTCCCAGTTCCTCCCAGTGCCCTCCCAGTGCCCCCAAACTCCCTCCCAGTCCCCTTCCAGTCCCTCCCAGTGCCCTCAAACCTCTTCCAAGCGCCTCCAAACCCCCTCCCAGTGCCTCCCAGTGCCTCCCAGTTCTCTCCCAGTCCCTCCCAGTTCCCTCCCCACCCCAGGCAGCCCTCTGCCCCTCGACCACACCTCCCGGCATGCCCAGGGACACCAACACGGCGCCCAGGAAGCCCCGTGCCCAGGGAGTACAGCTCCCGGCATGCCGAGGACTACCAACCTGGTGCACAGGAAGCCCCGTGCCCCGGGACTACAGCTGCCGTCATGCCGAGGGGCTACCAACCTGGCGCCCAGGAAGCCCAGTGCTCTGCTACTACAGCTCCCGGAATGCCAAGGGACACCAACATGGCTCCCAGGAAGCCCCGTGCCCCGGGACTACAGCTCTCGGCATGCTGAGGGCCACCAACATGGCGCCCAGGAAGCCCCGTGCCCAGGGAGTACAGCTAGGACAAACGGGGACGGAATGTATATATACACCAGGTCACATCAACAACAATCTCCATCTACTGGATATGTCTGCACTGGGACACTTTCATTACTGGGCACAATGTCTTCTAAAGCTACTCCAACTGGGTCACTTGCCTAGGCCAACAGGAACATGATAGAACTTGAAACAGATAGTGAAAGCAGAACAAACTCATTTGAGTTTTAGGTATAGCAGTTAGAACATTGAAGATACTAAGTTCCAAAACCTCATCTCCAAGCATCAAATAAGATGCCATGCAACCAAAAGAAAGAGCATACCATTGAAAGGAGCAGGTAAATGTGTGATGGAATATTGTTATATGGACACCTGTGCCCGCTGATTGGCTGCGGGGGGGGGACCAGTATGGGAACTGGGAGGGAACTGGAGGAACTGGAACTGGGTTTGAAGGCATCTCCAGGGGGTTCCTGGAAGGGTTTGATGGCATCTCAGGGGGGTTCCTGGCCACGCCCACCGCTGATGACGTCACTTGACCACCACCACCCCCCCCAGGGCCGGCGGGTAACTGGTGCGGCGGGAGCCGATAACTGGGCCGGGGGACTGGTGGAACTGGGAGGGGAGAAGAACGAGACCTTCGTGCCCAGTCCCACCTTGGAGGAGAACGTCACCGACGCCTACCTGGGTAGGCGGCGGGGCTAATTCGTGTGGGTGGGAACTGCTTCACAGATAAGGTTCTGCTGCTCCCTTTTTACAACTCACAGTAACAATAAAGCTCCATTATAAACCCCAAAGAAATCTATGTAGGAAAATAAAAACCAAGGCATAAAAATCAAGGAAACCCTCTACCCAGTTGGAAGGCAAATTTCTGTCTTTCCATCTGCCTCTATACACAGCAGCACCCCGTGGACTTTGTGACATCCCTCTGACAGCTGGATCCCAAAGCTTGAAAGCTGCCAGCTCTCCTGTGATATAATTGCCTTTTCTTCTTCATGTCACTGTCCATATTAATAACCAGCTTCATTTGGATCCAAAATTCATCTTCAAATGGATTTTGTGAAACAGTGTTTTAGAGATGGTGGTGGCAAACACACTAGTGATTTGGAAGGTACTCCTCCCCACTCTCAGCATCATTGTGCAAACTGCTTCTGCACAAGGCATGCTCTAGTGATGTGTCAGCTGTGCCCATCGGCCTATAAAGCCCATCAAAAAGAAAAATTTCATTTTCTGTACAATGTAGCGAAGCAGTTTGTTAAATAGGGAAGTCATGGTAAACTACAGCCAAGCCACCTGGAATGTAGTGAAGTGTTCACAATCCAAGTATCGAAAAAAAAAAGGGGGGATCTGAAAGGTTAAAAAGGCAGGGAGGGAAGGGGGCCTCTGCAGAAATTCCCTAATGCCACAAAGAGAATTTCAAAGCCTTACATACTCAGACAGACAATCTCTACCAAGCTGTACGTCTGGGGTTTTTTAAGAATCTAAGCAATTTTGGTTGTATTTGAAAAATAATATTTTGTGTATTTTATATGCGATGCAAATTTCCTGCACTATGTAAGAATAAAAATAACTTAAAATATGGAACTGTCTTATTTCCCCCATGGGGCAATCAAAATTTGCATGCAATTAAAACGACCGTGTTTCAAACAGAATTCGAACTCTGCAGGTTTCCAGGAATCCTGGGACTCGTGCATGGATTTACATGGGAGTCAAACACAACTGCTGGCTAAACACGGGTAGAATTCCACTCCCAAATAATGCAGCGAAAAATACAGGGAAGCAAAAGCAGAATAATAAAAATTACAGTAAGCACATAACACAATGTCTTTAACATGCTGTGAAGCCATCCGGTGAGTCCCCAGCTGCCCAAGAGTTTATCAAACCAATCCAAGTTGTCTTCAATTTGCAGCTTCCTTACTCCATCCTGTAGTCGTTGAATACTTACATGGATGGATTCTGAATGATCAGACAAGTTCATACAACACATTCCCTCAAAGTCCTCACAACCATGGCCTTGTGCTAAAAGCAAGAAATCTATTGCTGCCCTGTTTTGCAGCGAAGCATGTCTAACACTGTCAACATCTGCTAGTAAACCAGATAAAGGGCCACCTACTGTAGCCAAAAGAGCCAGAATAGAGAGACTTAAAGGGGGTCTGGTGCCGCCCCACCCACTCAAGCTCCGCCCACCGGACTCGGGCCACGCCCCCAAGGCCTGGCCACGCCCCTTGAGCTCAAGCCACGCCCCTTGCGCCCAAGCCACGCCCCCAGGGCTACCCTATGTACCCAAAACAGCCAGAATAGACCAACTTAAAGGGGGTCTGGTGCCGCCCCACCCACTCAAGCTCCGCCCACCGGACTCGGGCCACGCCCCCACTACCTGGCCACGCCCCCTGCGACCAAGCCACGCCCACTGGGCTCTAGCCACGCCCCCAGGGCCACTCACTGCAGCAGTGGGGTTTGTTGCCCAGCTTGACTTTATCTTCCAAATATCTATATATACAGACACAATCAATGTTTTATTCCTGATCAGAATAAGAATCCTAACATGCCTTTGATTCCAATGTGTATCTCTGATATGGAACTATATTTAATAGCTGCTCTCTAATCTTTCTTGAGTGCAATGATATCACCTGGAAATGCCAAACATTGGTTCTAACTTAGTATTTCTTTGTAAAATGTTTTGGTTCATTTAGAACTGGTGAGATGCTCCTACATGATGGGGCTACCTTCACAGTATTTAATGAGTGGTTTAATTAGAGAAACTTTAACTTCATGGTTTCTCATTTAAGAGCAATATCACTGCCCCTGGGGAGCGGCAGCCGCTCCCCCGGCGTCCCGGCCAGCCTTTCCCACCACCGTTGGTGGCGGGCGTAGCAGGTCATAGCCGCTGTCCCGGTGCCTGCTTGACTTCAGGGGGGTGCGGGGGGCGCGGCCCCACGAGGTGATCTGCGGAAGTCCGGCCGCCGCAGCTGCCGGCCCCTGGGCGCGCTGCCGTGGTGCGGGAGCGGCCGGCCCCGCCCGGCAACGCGCGGGGCTCTGCGGCCGCGGGGAGCGGCACGGCCTCGGTTGCGCCGGCTGCCGGCCCTGCTGTGAGGCGGCCCGGAGGGGGTCGGAGGGGTTATGGCGATGGGCCTGCGGCGAAGCCAGCTCGCGGTCCCCTGACGAAGCCGCTCTTCTCTGAGGGAATATTTAACCGTTTAAATACTCACTGCGCTGCTGGACCGCCGCGGCCCAATGGAAAAAGCGCTGCCCTGCCCGGCCCCGCCCAGGCAAAGAGCGGCGGCACCCGCGGCAGCGGCACCGCCGCGCTCGCACCCCCGGCCCGCAGACAGAGGCGTTCAGCCGGCGCATCTCCCAGCCACATCCCACCGCGCTTCGGTTCACGGAGGGGACATTCCGAGGAAGAAAACCGTTTGGGCCCCGCCCTGGTGCCAGCTCCACGCTCCCGGGGGCGGCGGGGCGGTCTGTGGCACGGCTCTGCCCGGGAAGGAAAAGGAATGGATCTTCCACATTTTGCCCACTAGGCACTAAATCTCCAGTATCTCTATCACAACCAGACAGTCCTGCAGTCAGTTCCTTATTTTGTGGGAATAGAGTAAGAGGAAAGGGAGACACATGGGTTAAAAGAAAGGATCCCAGCTACTGAAGCCTAGTGTGCACAGCATCAACTCTATGTCTACGTTCAACGCTGCATTATTCTGTCTTCCAAGGAAGTTTATTGTCTTGAAGGCAGGAGGGTAGGAGACTGTGGAGGAAAAAGTCTAGTTGAAATATATACATCTTTCTATGCTGTATCTAACATAGTATATGCAAACATAACAACTAGGTATGTGTTATTTGCTGTTACCTGAGCATGGTTTGGGCAGTGAGGTCTCTTCCTGACACTGTCACAGACTGTACTACTGAACTTCACTTATGGAAGTGAAGTTCAGTAGTACAAACCGTCTTGCGAGCCAACTAAAACGTATTTTATATGTCATTACTTTTGTAATCCTCATAGTTTCTATAAGGCTATTGGCTTTTTCTCTTTAATTTGTCAGGAGAGTCTTAGAAGAAAATGAAAATGTAGCTTTAGCTAAAAGGGTAAATGTGCTTTGATTCTGAACTGATACATGACTATGAAAATTGCACCTTTCTGCCCAGGAGATCTGAACTTTATATTTTTAGTCTGTTTCATTCGCACCCTCAGGTCCCTCTCTTCCTGGCAGCTCTCCAGCCACTGCTCCCCAAGCCTGTAGTGCTGCTAGGGGTTGTTGTGGCCCAAGTGCATGACCTGGCCCTTGGCCTTGTTGAAACTTAATTGGTCTTGGCCCATTGCTCCAGTCTGCCCAGATCCCTCTGCAGAGCCTCCCTACCCTTGAGCAGATCACCACTGCCGCTCGACTTGGTGTTGTCTGCAACCTTACTGAGGGTGCACTTGATAACCCTTGTCCAGATCATTGATAAGGATGTTAAACAGAACCGGGCCCAGTACTGGCCCTGGGGAACACCACTCGTGACCGGTCATCGGATGGATTTCCCTCCCTAAGTGATTTGACTGTCAAGCAGTGGTGACATGGTACTTCTACAATAATAATGAATAACAGTGAATAATTTGTGTTCATTTAGTTTAGCTTTGAAGTGAAGGTTACATTTGCTCATCCTTCTGACAATGATATACAAAGCTACAGCCCATGTGCATTGTATATCATGGAGGTGGGAGAGGTCTCCAGTTTTGCCTCCTGCCTTATTCTTTCCTTACCACGCCTGGTGTTCATCTGTAAAAGACTTGAGCAACCTGTGTTTTTCTCAGTACTACAAACACAAGTCACATGTGTGCAGATGATGAAATAAGTGGGTTAGAAACCTTCAAGAGTAAGACATGAGGTAGCTGCCCTGTGAGTTCTGCTTTTCTTTGCTGTCACCTGGGAAAGTAAAACTCCAAAGTGACTGAGCTTCCCACAGAGCAGGTCGACCTGCAGCCAGAGGTCAGTGGCTTTGTGCTCTTGCCAAGCCCTTCTCACACTGGACAGAGGTTTTGCTTTGGATATTTGAAGTCTTTAACTACATGTGACAGTGCTGGGAACCAGGCATTAAGTGACTTAGGGTTGGTCTGTATATGAGGGTATTGCCCTTCTTAAGGGAAGTGAGACCCTTTTAAGGTGTGAATTGGGAAAGGGGAGGGTTTTGGTCATATTAACCTGGATAATGGAAATAAACAGTAGCAAAAATTCTCTGCCACCCTGTGCCCAGGTGTGTCCCGTGGGGCTAGGACCCCCCCTTCCCAGCTTGCCCAGGACCACCCTGTGCCCAGGACCACGCCGTGGGGCTAGGACACCCCGCCCCCCCCCAGCTTGCCCAAGACTCCCAGTGTGGCTGGGCCCCCCCGGTGTTGTTAGGACCCCAACACAACTGGGCCCCCCAGTGTGACCAGGACCCCAGCTTGGGCAGGATCCCCAGTATGATTGAGACCCCCAGCGTGCCCCGGCCCCCTGGTACGGCCGAGGGCCCCCAGTGCTGTCAGGACCCCAGCGTGGCCGTGACCCCAGTTTGGGCAGGACCTCCCAGTTCGGCCAGTACCTTCGTGGTGGGATGTGCACATGGGTGGGGTGGAGCATACGACAGAGGTGCGGAGGGGTGAGAGGGGTGGTGGGGTAGAGTGGTTGGGTGGAGTGGGGGGGGATCCAGGAGTTTGGGTTGGATCCAGATGTCTGACGGGATCCAGATGTTTAGGAGTTCCAACAGTGGGAGATGGGGGAATCCAGATGTTTGGGGAAACTGGGGTGTTGGGGAGAATCCAGATGTTGGAGGTGGGGGGATCCAGGAGATCAGGAGGACCCAAGAGTGTGGGAAAGGATCCAGATGTTGGGGGGCCTCCAGATGTTTGGAGGGGATGATCCAGTCGTTTTGGGGGGGCCGCCAGCTGTGTGGCTTGTTTCCTACGGTAAGCTTTCCCCTCGATTATGAACGCTTTCGAGATTGCTCAGAAACATCAAATTCTCCCCAGTTAGAAGTAGATTTGTAGAACTCTTCACACTGAATATGCTTCTCAGACGCTGTCTTGTTTTCTACGGTAAGCTTTCCCTTCTACAATGAACGCTTTCTTGATTTCATGGTAGAACATAAATATCTATTTATAATTGGCTTAGCTGCAACTTTCTGCTTTAAATGTGTTTATCAAATGCTATCTCGTTTTCTACAGGAAGCTTTCCCTTCTACTGCGAAACCTTTTTCAGTTGCTCAGAAACATCAAGTTGTGCATATATATAAGTAAGTAGCGCGGGGCGCCTCTCCCGGGGCCGCGGTGACCGGTGCCGCGGCCCGGGCCCGGTCCGACCCTGCTCGGAGCGGGCGGGGGGCGCAGCCGGGCCTTCCCCTGCGGGCCCGGGGCGGCCCTCGCCCTCCTCGGCCCGGGGGACGAGGGCGCCGTTCCCCTCGGCCCGGGCCGCGGCCCCTCCTTCGCTCCCGGGGCGGGGATCGGTGCCGCCCGGTCGAGCCCCTCCCGGCACCTGCGGAGCTTTGGGGGGCCCGGGAGAGTCTTACCCCGGGGTGCCGGAGGCGAGGGGTCCGTGTGGAAGCCGGGAGGCTGCTGCGGCGGGCCTGTCGGCGCCGAGGGAGCGGCACAGGGTGCCACTGTGTGCCTCAGGTTGGTGAAGAGCTGCTAGCAGATTCTGTAAATCAGGCTAGAGAATTTATAGTTTGAATAAAAGAATTGGAGAGTAGAAGAATACATTTGTGCTTGTTTGGTTTGGTTGGGGTTTTTTTCTTCTTTCCCCCACAGTTGGTCTTTCTTATGTGTTAGTGTCAGAAGAAAAGGGCTCTTCTTTCATTGATGTTTTTCCATTGAGGTGTGATCATGTGCATTGTTTTCTGTGTTTCACTTGGCTAAACAATTAGGTTTAAGAGATGAAAACTGTGCTTGTCTTAGCTGGGTTCAAGCCTAAACTGAAACTTGCTTGTTGTTTAGAGCCCCTTCCCTGGGTTTCATCACCCACCACCCACAGCAAAGAGCAGAGCTGCTGCCCAACCACCACCCATCTGCTGCCAACACCTTGTCAAAGGCATTCTCACCATCAAACCACTGCTCTCAAACCAGAACTCCCTCAAGACTTCTGCTGGTCTCACTGGACAAGGTAAAATTCTCAAAAGGAGGAATGATGGCAGAACCAGTCAAATCTTACCATTTATTTATTCAAGTGATAACCCTATTTTACAGACACGACCACAGCAGACTAGTTTGTAAAACACACGTGCTGTTTGCTGGGTTTTTCTTCAGCTAGTCAGCTGTTGGGAGTGAAGGAGGCATCTATTCAGGTAATAACTTATTACTTCATTTAAAAAAAAGGTCGATAATAGCTGTAAATTCTGCTTATTTGACCAGAGGTGGCCAAAAGAAACCCTGACACTTTATAATCTCTTCTTAGAAATCTTATTTTTGATCACACAACAAATTGTTACTCACATGTAGCCACACTGATAATAGAGCACTTGGACTGGGGAGATTAGTGCTCCTCCTGCACTCTTTTCTTCATCTTCTCTGCTTAGTTTATCTGCAGATACTATTTTCATATTTCTCCTTGACTTATAACTTGCTTAATAATAAGCTTATTTCCCTTTTTCCCTTAACACTCTTCCTTTTTTCCTCTCTAGGCCTTCCTTCTACATTATGAATCTATACATACCCACAGGGGGAAAATGGATCACCAAAATGTAGAGTCCTCTAGTAGATGAGACTTCACACACATAGAATTGCTAATGGAATCATTTTAGTGTTTACAACTAAACATAGCAATACAAATTTAATCCTTACCACACAGAAAGTTGCCTTTGTCCCATCTTGATGCAAGTTGAGTCTGCTCTGTACTATAACATGCTGGAAGTGTAATTTCTACAAAATGCCATGACTGGTATTTCCATGGATAGTTGGAATTTCATTCACATTTAGGGTAAATATAAAATGTTTTTGACAGCATTATCAGATGGATATACCCTGCTCCACATTCAGTTCTCCTGACTTAACAGGCATTATAATGTATAAAAGTTTTCCTCGTGATCTAGCTCACAATGAAACAAATAATGATGTTTTAATCATCTGAGTTCAAATACATATTTTGTCAGGCTTCCAGTTTGACATACTACATCTAAAATGATGTTACATTTCCATGGCCGAAGAGAAAATGACATTTCAAATCTGCCAGCTGTATGGAATAGGCAAAATGGGGAAAAAAAAACCCTATCAAGGAATTCAAATGATCAACTCATTTACATTTTTCTTGATTCAAACTGCCATGTAGCAAAACCCATACATTTTCATTCAGCAAGTCTCTCTCTCAACAATTCCTAGTAGCCCCTGGAGTTGAAGGAAAGGCAACAAGCCCAAGATGCCCTTGCTTGAGAGTTTTCTGTTTAATTCCATGACTTGCTAAGTGCCTGAAGCTATAGGTAGAGTAATGCTACTTTCTTCACTTGCCACAGTATTTAGTGAGGTTTTTTTACTGTTACTTTGCACAAAGCAGAGCTGTCAAAGACTTTTATGGTCTTTGCTCCAAATATTCTTTGGACTGATGCATGTTTGGTTTGGTTTACATTTGTAAATAACCAGTGCAGTAGAAAACCTTTTGGTATATTGTGCAAAATAATAACCTCCTATCTGCCTAGGCTGCTACTGTGCAGGAATTGTACATGGTTAACCTTTTTCGTGATACAATTTGCTCTGCTTACTAAGTAGGAAGAGTTCAAT
Organism: Actenoides hombroni; assembly: GCA_024336885.1. Taxonomy (NCBI): domain Eukaryota; kingdom Metazoa; phylum Chordata; class Aves; order Coraciiformes; family Alcedinidae; genus Actenoides; species Actenoides hombroni. Next base: position 228,750 of record WUAM01001943.1, read on the forward strand.
GTAGAGCACCAGGACTGTTCTTCATTCCTACTGCTCCCTATTCCCTGTCACATTGTTTATCTGACCTTTAAGAAGGCCCGTGTTATTTTTGTTGCCAAGCCTTAAATGCTGCAGAGGGAAGGGTAAAGCTCTTCCCTTGGGGGAATCAACATTTCTGACAATCCTTTCCTTGAATTCCTCTTACCACTTGCTGTTACTGGACTCACCCCTTTTCCTTGCTGCTCTCTTCTCTCCAAGGTGGCCTAGGGACCCTTACAGTGGGGGGATCAGTCTGAAAGCATCGTGCTTGTGAACACGTCCATGGTGCCATCATTTGGAATTTCACGTGGAGCTTCATTTTGAACAGGTTGCTTTTTGCTTTAGTTTTCCTTTCACAGAATCACAGATATTAGGGGCTGGAAGGGACCTAGAAGATCATCTAGTCCAACCTCCCTGCCTGAGCAGGATCAAACTTTGCACATATGAGAAAGTTTTTTGCACATTTAAAGCATTTCTTATTTCACCGTAATGACAAAGTCGTCCAGTGTATTGAAAAGTTTGCTGAAGTATGTGGATGGGCTTCTTTTTTAATGAAAAGAACAGTTGGTTCTGCAGAAGCATGGGAATTTTTAGCAAGCACTGCACACTTCCCATCAGAAAAGAGTTAAAATTAGAGTGATAATGTTGCACTACAAATGCTTTTTTGTTAGAAGTGTCCTACTCCAATAACTATCATACAAAATGTATACTAATATGCTGTGCATCCATTCACTGAAACTGCCTTTGGATTAATGGAATGTGAGGCAGTGTGCAATACTTTGATTTTCCTTTTCTCATAACTGTTGATTTTCAAAACCTAAACAACATAACTGAATAAAACCCACTTTAAAATAGGCTATGTATTGGGTGTGATATAAATAATGTGAGAATATGAGACATTACTTTGCAATTTCAACAATTTGGAAACAATTTCAGTAGAAGAGTAGCATGTTGCCAGATACACTATCTATTTTACCTATCCTTCACTTATTTGCACTGACAATTACTCTTTTGCTTCATGGCATAGTCACACCACCATGTTCCAGCCTTCTTCTGTAAAATAAGAATCAATTTTTTGAAGCTTGTGTGCAGAAAGGACAAGACTGTGTGATAAAACCCTAAACAAATTGTACCTGTCACTCCATGCCATTCCTATCACTATGGGCAGACTATGATCCTGCCCAGATATTAACATGTGTTTGATGACAGATATTTTATACAGTTTAAAAACAGTAGCCTTGTTTCCCAGTGTTTTAAAGATGATGAACATCCCTTCACATCCCTTTGCTCATCAACCATGTGTTTATGTATCAAGCATCTGGCTAGTTCCCTGTTTATAAGATCAAGAGTGTGCTTGCACTTTTCCATCTATATGCTTTACACTACATAGACAGAATAAAGATAGCAAAGATACAAATTGATAGTTTATTATTAGATTATGATGGTGGATTTGGCTAGAGAAGAATTTCTTAAATCATTGTACTGTTGCTAATTAGTTCATCCATGTGACTGTGCAGTGAACTTGACAAATATAAGCATCATCATTTTCACTTCATTAAGAGCTGTTATAGCACAGATTACAGGAATCACTGAGTACACTCCAGTTAATGCTGTTGACATGACTAAAACCAGAAAATGTGAGATCATGTCAGACAAATTTCTATTCATTTGAGGTCCCTTTTTTTATAGTTCCCCCCCAGTTTCACTCCTCTCACCTTGAGTTCCCCCCACTTTAAGTTCCACCCCCCCTCATATTGGAGTCCCACCTTTTAGTGTCCCCCCTCTTTTTAGTGCCCCCCCCTTTTTAGTGCCCTCTGGGTCTCTGGGGTCCCTCCTCTTTATAGTTCCCCCCCAGTTTCACTCCCCTCACCTTGAGTTCCCCCCACTTTTAAGTTCCCCCTTCTCATATTGGAGTCCCACCTTTTAGTGTCCCCCCTCTTTTTAGTGCCCCCCCCCTTTTTAGTGCCCTCTGGGGTCCCCCCTCTTTATAGTTCCCCCCGAGTTCCACTCCCCTCACATTAAGGAAAACTGCAGATAGTGCTTCATGTGAGTACCTGAAGAAAGGGTGAGTTTCTGTCCTTTTGTAGATGACAAGCTGTTGATTTTCTCCATTCCCTGGGAGACACCCCTGGTTTTATCAGGCCTGTTACTTCAGTATATTCAGCACCTTCTGCTGACTCCTTGAGGCACACACCAAGAGCACAGGGGCTCTGTCTCTTGCAGGACAAGGTTTGTTAGAGCCTGCCCCATGGCCCAGGAGAGTCATGGGGTGGCACTGGTCATCACCAGTGAACTTGGGGACCACACTCAGCACGGGAGATCAGTGGGGTGTACTGGAGCAGCACCAATTTGCTGTGCCTTGGCCTTCCCCCTCACCCCACAGCTGGTGTTTATGACTCAATACCTGATTCTCTTTGATGATGTATCTAGAAAACATATGATTTTCACATTTGCTTTAAAAATTGTGCTGCACTAGATAAGAGTTAAGCATTGTCCAGGTGTGACACTTATCAAGTTTTGATTGTGTGTGTGTGTGGGTGTCTGCAGACAAAGCTTAGATACTGTTGGGAAGACTGGTATTCATACTGGTCTAAAACTGCAGGAACTATATTAACAATCTGATGGATCTTTTCTTGTTTGGTTTAAGCATATAGGTTTATCTACCAAAGCCCCAGATGACACACCTGAAGCTACATATACATAGTGATTATTCATAACATACATTATGGTCTGCTTTAAATATTTATTCATGTAAGTCCCATTATTCAACTTAGTGGTTTTCCTGTCTACTGCAAGACAATACAGACAGGACTTGGACATGGAGTGTTCAACACTTGTCACTTCTCTGCATATTATTTCACTGAGCTCTCCCATTTTCTCTTTGGTTCAAGCATATCAGGCATATCACACATCTCAGCAACTTGATGGTTGTCACATCAAAATAATAATAATAATAGAAAAATCATTCTAGCTCGTGGATTGGCAGAATATTTGTTGTTGATTTTTATACCTTCTCATCCTGTGATGCCAGAAGCTTCTCAAAAGCCTCGTGTTATCCCAGCGGCGTGCGACAGGACGCGTGACAGGACGTGAGACATCCCAGCGGCGTGCGACAGCACGTGTGACAGCACGTGTGACATCCCAGCGGCATGCGACGGGGCACATGACATCACGGCGGCGTGTGGCAACACGCGTGACATCCCAGCGGCGTGTGACGGGGTGCGTGACACCACAGCGGCGTGCGACAGGACGTGTGACGTCCCAGCGGCGTGCAACATGCATGACATCCCAGCGGCATGCGGCAGGGTGCGTGACACCACAGCGGCGTGCGACAACACGCGTGACGTCCCAGCAGCGTGTGACAACACGCGTGAAATCCCAGCGGTGTGCGACAACACGCTATGTATTTATATGGCTTCAAAATCCATTCCTCTACTTTCTTTGTTCCAGCTCCTGGTTTTGGGTTCAGGACACAGCCCTGGTTCAATGAGTTTACATGAAGTCAGCTCTGAAGTCATCCTTCCCACACTCTGGATGATGCTTTGACATAGAAAAGAGGAGTGGCTGGAGCCTAGTGACTCATACCCAGCAGTTAAGTGAGATTTATGTTGATCAGTTAATTGAAAACAAAATAGTGGCATTTTTGTTTTGAAGTAACTACTTAGTTTTCTACCTCCCTTTCATTAAAACAAGTGTCCTTCAACTCATTTCCAGACATGCTTTTTGGTTCTAAGACACCTTACCATAGGGAATGACTGAGGAACAATTTCAATAAAAACATGTGCAGTAAGTACAAAACTAACATCCAACACAACTCTTGTCTATTTCCATTCCCTGCTGCAGATGTTCGCATTAATTCCTGTAAACCAGATCCAACGACAACCATAGTACCTTCATCAGGTGCACCAACAGACCTGACTGCGTCTTCAGGCTCTGAGTGGACTGAAAACATCACAGCAGTGCCCAATGGGACCGAGTCAGAACAGTCCCTGAGAAGCAGAAAATTCCGTGTGATCTGTGTAACCGAGACTCTAGCGCCAACAGAGGGGAGCAGCACGGAACTGCCAGCTGAGTACACACTGCCTGCCTCTCGGCAATAAATAAGGACAGCAAATATACTAATATACGTGAAAAACCTAAAAAAGCAAATTTGGAAGAAAACATGAGTATCTATCAGACTCTTGCCATTTATTTTTACTCAATTCTCATTCTCCAGAGAAACACAAGTAAAAAGCTTCCGATAAAAGATGTAGAATGTCTGCCTGCCATTAGATATTGCATATGCAGACACATCACACTCAACACACTAAATTCATGCTGCATTTAGGTTTTCAAGCCTTCTGGCAAATAAAGGAACAAATCCAAAACAGCCACTGTTGCTGTTCAGCATCATTTATACATTTAAACACCACAACTGTGACTCACAGTTCAGCAGAGATAGGTGCCTTTAAAAGCCAAGCCTTCCCCAAGTGTAAGTTGTTAGTTGTGCATTGCTTCAGGTAAGTAGATCACAAATATCCCAGGTACAGAGGGGCTTTAAAAACAGCTGGATTTTTAAATATCAAAATGTCTGGAATGGTCTAATTTTTAATCTTTTTTTTTTTCTTTAATTTTCTTTCCATTAAAAAGATAAGAAACAAACCCAAGGCTTTGGGTCCAAACTTTATATGCTTAGAATCATGGAATTATTAAGATTGGAAATGACCTTCTAGATCATCAACTGTCTGCCAAAATATTATCTTGCATGCTAAAGCTCTGAGGTGTCTGCTTGGGTTTTGGCCTGGAAATAATGACACATGGATGTAATAGGCTCTGCTTTTTCTGGTAGTGTTCTTTCTTGGGGCAGTAATGTTCTTGACATGTGTATACTGACAGTACTGCTGTGTGAAGCTCTAGCAGTAGGTACAAGTTGCTAATAATACCAGGACTTCTGTATGGCGTGTATAAATTGCTGCAGGGTTCTTTCTTTTAAAAATACAATTGATTTTGGAAAATAAAAGAATATTGTCAATAAAGTGTGAAGTGTTGATAATGTTTGGTTACTGAGCTTAAAAAAAACCCTCTCAAATCTTTAATGGATTCTTTATGACCAGTGAAGTATCTTTTAGAAAGCTGCTGTTATCTTTATAGAAACCTTCATCCACTTCAGGTATCTTAACATATGTTGTGAAGTGGCTGATGGGAAAGGCAAGTGGTTTGCTGCTAAAGAATTTAGTCTCCAGATGATTCTATTCCCCTCTCTTTCAGTTTATGACTTTGTCACCACTGAACCTTTTGATCCCTCACTAAAAGGATGGGTTAAGATGGCAGAAGTGGAAACCAGGTTATCTTGTTCATACAACACTTAGGTGGGACAGCAGCCCTTGTGATTAGACCTGTGTTCAGGAGGAGGATTCTATTTTCATCTTCTCTATAGTTTTCCAGCTTGAACCACCTTCATAAATGACACTCAAAGAGTAGACATTCCTTGTTTTCCGGTGGGGAGACATTTCTGCCCCTGTGCAGTGGTGGCAGAGCTCTGGCTCAGCAGCACTGGGTGAGCAGCTTCACTTGCTGGGTACCACTGCCCTGGGGGAGCTTCTGTTCTTCAGAGTGCAGACCACTTGTCACAGTGAGCTCACCAGTGTCTCCCAGTGAGCTCACCAATGTCTTTTTGCTCACAACCTTTACTGGTCAGTCTGGGGGGAATGCTGCAGCTGGTGCCAAGCCAAGGCATCTGGTTTGCCTTCACATCTCCAAACACCAGTAATACCTTTAAAGCTGTCTGCAGACCTGTAAAACACAAGAACACATCCAATGGGATGCATGGGAAAGTGCTTGACCGCGCGCGCCCGCCCGGCCTCGCGAGCTTCGGTCAAGCGGAGCCGCCGCAAGTAAAGTTTCCCTGCGGGGCGCGAAGAGCCGCCGGCGGGGCGGGCACGCGGCGCAACCCGGAAGGGACCGGGGGAGGCCGGAACTGAGGACGGGATGAGTGCGCACGCGCGAGGCTGCAGCCGGTGGTTGCCTGGCGACGCGCCGGGGTGGGCGGGGCTCGGGTCCGAGGGGCAGGGCAACTCCCGCAGGGGAGCCGTGCAGCCTTAGCCGGGCGTACTGCGGGTGCTGTCCGGGAGGCAGCGCAGGAGAGAATCTGAGCCAGGACCCGACACCCCCAAAGAGAACCGGGCTGTGATTACTTTCTTACACCTTTTAATCATAGTTGAAAGCTTTGTCAACACTATTTTTCTTGCAGCTTTGTAATTTTTAAATTATGCTTCTTTGTTTAGTCAGGTTTTGGTTGGGTTTTTATTTGTTTTTGTTGTTATTGTTTTGGGGTTTTTTTCCCTGCAACTGAGTACTAATAGATTTTTTCCATTCGCTGACAGTCACTTCTTCAGCTAATGTGGATTGGCTTTGGTCCATTGGTAGAAAGGGCCCAAGTCAATTTACATGACCTTAGAAACTGCATCAAATATTAGAAAATAAATACTGTGTATGTACAGAGCTAAAGGAACAACAGAGTAGAGGCATGCTGTTTGGAGGTTGGACTAGATGATCTGTACGGTCCCTTCCAACCTAGGCCAGTCTATGATTCTATGGAAGATCTGCTGCACAGTGAAAGGCTTTTGTGAGTGTCCCACTGTTGCTCCCAGAGTCAGGTCTCAAGGCAGCAAGTTGTAGCTCATTCTGATTCAGATTCCTGTGATATAGTGAAACATAATGTATATGCAGATATTTTCCAGATTGTCCCTTGCATCTATATATGAATAAGTATATAGTTTATATTTATATGGACAAGTTTGTATGAATGAAAGGGTTGGTTTTTGTTTGGTTTTTTTTTGTTGTTTTGGTTTTTTGTTTTGTTTTGTTTTGGTTTGTTTTTTAGTGCCTACGCTAGAGGCAAAGGATGATGGAAACCCAGAGTCAGATCGCAAGACCCCGGGCCCCTATCTGCCTCTGCCTCTGTCAGAGCCCAGCACACCGAGGGGAGAGGAAGAAGGTTCGAGCTGGGAGCAGCAGCAGCTTCAGTTGGTCATAGAAAAATTGGAAAAGCTGAAAGCTGCTGCCTGAGAAAAGCCCACACCCGTATCCTTTGATGTACAATTCCCCACAAACCAACCCCTCCCTCCCTCCCCCCCCCGCCGTGGTTTGCTCCACCGCTGAGGAGGAGCCGCCGTGGCTGAGCCCGCTCCAGCCCCGCTCTTGCCGCTGCCCCCAAAACCCTTTTCCTGACTCCCTTGTTCTTATAGAGTTAAGCAAAGGGACTTGAGAGGAATTTATATATTATAAAGGATTATATAAGTGGGAAGGAAGCTGCAACTACAGTCACTTCACTTGTTTATGTGACTGTATTTGACCCTTTCCAAAAAATGTAGCACCATCAGCCTATAACAGTTTTAAGTGTTTTCTGAAACTTATTTTTTACTGATGATTAATCATTTTTATTTATGCATCTAACTTCCATTAGATATCATTTCCAAATGCCAGTTAAACTAAAGAAGCAGCAGCACTGTTGCTTAGCTGAAAGTTTTTGTGTATGACTGCTTCAGTTCTGAGCTTTGGGTTAACCTGGACAAAGCTCCAAATATATCTAAAAATCTGGTGCCATGAAGCCTAAATTGCATTTAAATAGGAATTTGAGTGTTTAATTCATTAGGAATTTCTGAAAATGGAGGTTGAATTCTAGTATAAAAAAAATCCTTATGCTTGTTTGAAAATCCTGCATTTATCAATTTGCCTTCAAGAAAAGGAGGAAGAATGGGAATGGTTGAGTTTTCATCTATAAAGATACTGAAAAACTGCTTCATGTTTTCAATTGAAATTGCATAGTTTATTTGGTTCTCCTCCTTTATTGATTATCATTTTGTTTTAGATAAGCTAGTGATGCTACACTTGAAATACATTGAAAACCTGCCAACTATACCCCCAGCAGGGCACGCGGGGACCCCCGGCATGGGACGCGAGGACGCCTGGCGGGTCCCGCGAGCACCGGCTGGGAGCAGGGACTTGCCCCGGGCACGGGCTGTCAGCAGAAACCTGGCCATGCGGCCAACCCCGGCGTAACCAGAACTGCTCCTGCCGTCTTCCCATGCCCGTCCCTCTCCTCCCCGGGGACACTTGGTGCTCCTGGCCCGCGGGGGTCTTCTGCTCACTCCCCCCCCCCCCCCCAAGGGTACCGCCGTGCCGCCGGGGGCCTGGCTGCCACCCCTCCTGCCTGCTGGCCCCCCCTCTGCCCAGGCCCGTCCTCCCCCCCCCACGTTGCCTCTCGACAATTTTGATCAGCAAGAGTTTTGTGAAATGTTAATTGAAAATGTTCTGTCCTGTGTTTGGGAGAGCTGGCACCACTGAGGAGCTAGCTGCAGGTTGTCTCTCAGCTTAGCTTGATAACAAAGGTCCCTGCTGATAGAAAGTCCCAATCACATCCATACCTAGCTCGACACTCCTCTGTGTAGAATAACCAGTCTGAGATTCTGAAAACCTTTCTCTTTGCCATGTATGTATTGCATGACAGAATTAATTTTTCTGTCAATTATTCTTAGAAGATCCACAGGCTTCCTTCCTGTAGCACCTCCCTCAGGAACTTCTCAATAGTCAACTGCATATAGCACAATCAATGAAGCTTGGTGAAGACCTTCCTTGGAGCATAAATTAAATCACTGTCTACATCTAGCCCCTATCCAGTGCTCTAGCAGCTGAGCTTCCAACACAAAACCTCTACACAGGCAAGAAGGAGAATCAGAAAAAGGAGAATAAACTCAAGACTTGAAGTAAAAAGGGATTCAATTAACCCCATTAATACCACCAGCAGCATAAACTAAACAGAGGTATACTCACCCCAGCATCTCAACAGTGGGGAGTAATGATCAAGAAAGCCATCCTCAGAAACAAGAAGAAAGCAAAGCAGAAAGGCTCTACCCTCCCCAAACTCCTCCCTTTTATTGAGGGTGCTGGTTGTGGTCCACAATTTTGGGGTTTTAATGCCCGTAAAACCACGATTTTGGGGTTTTAATGCCCCAAAAATCGCTATTTTGGGGTGTTTTTTCCTTACCCTCCGGAACTCTTCGACCTCTTCCCCCTGCAACGACCCGGGGGGCGAGGGGGTGGGCGAGAGTCTCTCCTCGGGGGGGGACGGCGCCGAGGTGGCCGTCGGCGGGGCGGTGGTGGCCAAACTCGGGGTCCCTCCTTGGCCACCCCCGTTTCCTCCTCCTCCTCCTCCTCCTCCTCCTCCCAAGCTGAGTCCCAGTTGGGAGCTGAGCTCGGACTGGTCGATGGTGGTCAGTTGGCCGGCACCCAACAACCCCCCCGAAAATAAAGTAGAAGGTAAACCAGTAATTTTGTAATGTGCATTTTTTTTTGTGCCAGTAATGGAGGCACAGATGGTGCTGGCCAGTTCAAAAGAAAGTTCAGTCCCTGGTCCAGTGACCTGTTTGTGGAAACTTTGCTGCTGTAGTTTCAATAAGCAAGTGTAAAGAAACACGGGAGATAGTCTTTTGACAACATATTTAAAGACAAAAAAAACCAGTGGCATTGCCAGGCAGTGTCTTCTCTTTCCCTTTTTATCCCTCTGTGTAAATAATTTAATTTAATAATTAAATTCCTCTGTGTAAATAGATTTTCCTAGACATCTGGGTGCATCAACACGTAGGCACGTGCATGTCTGTGGTGCAGCATCTGCAGTCTCCTAGGGCAGCCTGTTGCAGTGTTTCACCACCCTTGTAATGAAGAATTTTTTGCTAGTTTTTGATCTAAATCTGTCCTTTCCCAGTTGGAAACTGTTGGTCCTTGTCCTGTCACTGAAAGCACTTGTAAACAGTCTCTTCCCAGCTTTCTATAGGCTCTCTTCAAGTAGTGAAAAGCTGCAGTAAGGTCTCATTGGAGCCTTCTCTTCTGCAGGCAGAACAACCCTACCTCTCTCAGCCTGTCCTCATAGGAGAGGTGTTCCAGAGCTTCGATCATGTTTCTGGCCATCCTTGTGACCTGCTGCAGTAGGTACATGTTGAAAACATGCCATTAAAAGCATTCATTGCAAGTATATACACTTAGTGCAATTTCTTATCAAGTAGGAACAACTGGTCTAACATTACAATCTCTGAAGTACTTGTCTCTAGCTGTGATTTCATACAACTCAAAATTTGAGGTAAAACAGCAAAACTTTATCTTTTCATCCCATGGATTTTGCAGGTGACATAGATTCAGTACAGAGCCTCTATTAGTGCAGCTTCCTATACATTAAGACGCTGTAGCAGCTGCTTAAAATCCCTAGTATCAAGAAACAGTACTGGGATCAAAAAGAACTACAACCAGTCACAGAAACCAAACCACACCAGAAAGGCAGATGGCATTCACCCACCTATCCCGGCGGCGCTGGCCCAGCTCCCGCCGGCCGAGCTCCGCCCCCAGGCGCTGCCGAGCCCCTTCCTGCTCCTGCTCCACCAATCGCCTGCCGGAGGGGGCGGAGCCAACGGGTCGGGGAGGGGGGCGGGGCTCGGTGAGCCAAAGGGGGCGGGGCCACTCACGTGACCACATGACCTTGAGGGCCCAGCTGCTCCTCCAGCTCCAATAGGAAGCGCTCTGTAAGGAGGGGGCGGGGCTTGATTAGGCCACGCCCCCCCCCCTTCCCATCCCCCGCCCTCCTCACGGGGACCCCGGTGGCCACCGGTAGCCACCAGTAGCCACCCCGGGGCTCCCCGGAATGGGAAGCGGGAGGGTATCACCGGCGAGGCCCCCCACGCCAAGGGGGCCCCCCCCCCCCCCCCCCTCCTTGGGGACGAGGACGTCGCGTGGGTCTGGTGGGGGGGAGGGACACGGGACACGTGGACCCAGGGGGAGGTGACCCGGGGTGTCCTCACCCCTGCGGCCCCCGCAGAACACGGTGGACAAGCTGATCAAGAAGACCAACCTGGCGATGGTGATCGGGACGCACTCCTGGCGGGAGCAGTTCCTGGAGGCCATCACCGTCAGCGCAGGTGGGACCTGCCGGGGTGGCTTCTCTTCACGGGGTGTCCCCGTCCCGTGTCCCCCCCTCACCCCGTCCCAGCATTTGAATGACACTTTATAAAGCTGCTTTTTCCTCTCCTGGTTCTTGTAGGCCCAATTTTCTGATCAGAAATACATGCAAAAAAACCACTTGTAGTTTTGTAGGCATGTTTGTTTTGAGGCTGATGAAGAGGTGGCTGTATTTAGAGGCTTTTCTTTTTCTGCTGTAAGCAGAGTGACATAGGTAGGTGCATTTAAAAATGTGTAAGCGATGGAAACTTTGTAACAAACAAACATTATTTAATTGATAAATTAAAAAAAATTAAAGTTTCCTTAACATGCCTTGGTCAGATCTGCAAAGCAATGAAAAGCAGAGGCTGTTCATGTGGATGCTGTAGTTTTGAGGCAACCTGTGACCCACACTGAATCCAGCACTATACTTTGGTAACCAGTATTTTGAGTGATCTACAAAAGCATTTGCAGTACAATATTCTGGGAATATAATGGAAAACCACAAAATAAATTCTACAGAGATTTATATTCTATTGTGCATACATACCACCACCTGCTGTTTTACCAATCATCACAAATTCAATTAACTTAAACAAGTTCTCCATTGTCTCCCACACAGATATCTACCACAAATTGAAACCAGGTTTATTTTGTGACATCCACTGTTTTACAGCTTGGAACTAGGTTAAAGCATTAGATCTTCAAAAGGGTAAAAGTTACATATACTATGCTACCTCTACATTATTCCTTACCATGGGTCTTTTTAGAATAATGAGACTTTAACTAGGCTCCACAGTGTTAAATCACAGAATATTCAGTGTTGGAATGAACCTCAAAAACCCCCATATGTTCACATACATTTATGCAAAAAACAGGAACTCTTTGTAATACTATTATTATTATTATTTTTTAAATCATAGCAACATTTCAAAGCTACTGAAAAGTGAATTGAGGTAAATATAAATGTAACAAGCTTCATCAGTATAAGTAATATAATGGTTTTATATATTAATTTCCCCCAAAATATTACAGGTGTACACAAACTATAGGATAACTAGTAACAGCTTATAGAGAGAAAAATTAGTTGAAATCTTGCACAAAACAGACCACAGAGCCCGTCCCAATAATTCCTGCATGAATACACTGCAGTACTGTGGAGCCACTGGGAATATAGGGCTGGAAACAATAGCTCTGAAAGAGCAAATCAAACTTATGAAACAGAAAAAAAAAAACCAAACCAAAACAACAAAATGCAGGCAAAGGGGTAATAAAAGTCATGATGAGTCAAGGAGGTAATAATGTGTGATAGCAGAGTTTCTTTGGCTAGGGACCAGAAAGAGACACTGCCTGCATCCAACTCCCAGGATGAGCATGACAGAGCAGTTTGTACTGCAGAGAATGAAGAATCTCCAGACAGGAGGAAGGTGAGGGTGATCTCCACCAGACAAAAGAAGACAGATGAGGCAGTGCAGTTTTAAACCATTAGAGAGAGATTATTGGAGATCACTTACCTGCAAGATCAGTTTCAAAGATGGAAGTAGAATTCCAGCCAGAAAAGGGAAAAAAACTGGACTTCCAAAAAGAAATTATTTGGACTTTTTTTTTTTAACTATCCAATATTCCTTACCTGGCATTCAGAAATAGTTCTGAATTGTATGTAGTCTTGAAAATTTATTTTATACTGTCAGAACTATGGAAGGTTTGTTTCTGCTGCTACTGGTATGTTGAAATGTGACAGCAACTGGTCGTTGAAATATCCTGGTATTTGTCTGCTTTCCTTCCTTCTTTCTCCCCCAAGTTTACATGCTGATCATGATGGGCATTAGATATCTCTTTGGTCAGTTGGGGTCAGATGTCCTAGAATCATCCCTCCCAGCTTCTTGTGTATCCAAAACCTACTCACTGGTGGGGCGGTCTGAGAAGCAGAACCCTTGACTGTAATTACTGCTTAGCAATCGATGAAACATCCGTTAATTATCAATAGTGTTTTCAGCAAAATACAAAATACATCCCCATACTAAATATTGTGAAGAAAATTAACTCTACTCCAGCTAAAAATCACCACAAAAGTGAAAATAAAAATATTTTCAAAGAGAAAAGTAAAGGAAGAAAAAGGTATGGTACAGTGATGAATTGCTTTTAATACTTTGAATTGGCTATGGAGAAGTCATTGTCAGCTAAAATAATTGGCAACTGTCACTATTCTTGACAGGGTGCTCTCCCTCCAGAACTTTTTATGTTACTGTGGTCCTTGGCACACACTGCGGAGTTCTTGTCCTGGCTTGTCACTTGGAATATTTCTAATTATTATTATGCATATTTATGATGTCCCTGAAGGAAGACATGTGAAGACTTTAACAGCAACATGCCAAGAAAGTTATTATAAAGCTCTATAAAGCAGATCAGAGCTTTATGATAGCCCTGATTCCAGGCACCGAATAGACATAACATTAACTTCACTGGACTTCCTATTGCCTCACACTAAGTGTCACAAAGTACTCTCTTCCACTGGGGCTGGTGTTGACTGCCGTGTTGGCAGTGTCATTATCTCATAACATTGCAAAATGATACAAGACTTTATCTTACATGAGCTTTGAAGTTGTTTCAGGGTATACAGAAGCATCTATATCAGAGAACTCCTTCAAGGTACAACACCTTTTCTGAAAAATTGCTTGAACCATGCAACTCTGTCTTGCACAACAGTAGCAGAATTGTTAACCAAGAAATCTGGAACTTCACCTCTTGGATTTCAAGCACGTCCTTTGAGTTTTGCTGTCCATTTTGAGGAGATTGGGTATTTCTTTCAAATATTCATTTTCTACACCGTGCTGAGCTTGGTGTTGCTAGGATTCCCAGGTCTTTTACTGACAAACTGTTTTCCAGCTGTGTGGCCTCAAGCACATACAGGTGCATGGGGCTATTTCTCTCCAGGTGCAGGACTTTGAATTTCTTACCTGTTAAGATGTCTCTAAAAGTCAGCATGACCATAGGCTGTATCAACCACTCTTCCCAGCTTCAGCATCTGTAAAACTGTTGAGAGTGCACTTTTATCTGCTATCCAGATCAATAATGATTATTAAACAGTATGGGCCCTAGTGTTCACTGCTGGGGTGTCTGGCCTCCATGCAGGCATCTCCAAGTTTGCAGGAGACTGTGGAGGTCTAGACTAAAAAGAAAGCTTCATCTTGTCTACCAAGAAAAATTTCTTCTTGGCAACTGAAAACTTCCCTATGAAGAAGAAAAAAGTGGTGCCAAACTGTGTTCTCATCCACCATCCCATATTGTTACAAGGATATAAGCATGTCTAGAGCAGGTAAACAAAGCTTCCCCTAACCTTGTGTCCTGTCTCTTACAGGGGTCAAAAACAAATGCTTAGGGAGGAATGTAAGACTAGGGTACATGATGGGTCATACCTCTCTAAGGTACTGCTCCAAGCTCATAATATTTATGTCCTGGGGACATTCTGGAGGCAACTTTTAGATATTTGTTGCCCATCAATGAGTTTCTTACCTGAATATGAAACTCGTTTTTGTCTACATGTCCCACACAGGAATGGAATCAGGTTAAAGCAGACTGAAGACCCACAGTGGCTGCCACGTTAAAAGCTTTGTTCTGCCCAGAGCACAATAGAAAATACATCCCATCTTTGCCATGCAAAGCTGACACCATTTCGTAACTGACATGTGATGAAATGTCAACAGGAATGCACAGTCACTGTGGGACATTATTCACCCCTTGAAGCAAAATGGATAATAAACCAAGAACATGCCTATGGATCCAGATGTGATCAGTTATGGCAAAATGCTGGCCTACAGGAGACCTTCTGTGCTTCTTCCAGGCTTAGTCTTGATCCGTGGTCTCATAGTATTACAAGGAAACCCCGTAGGGCTTGAACCATGTAAGAGAAAAATGAAGAATGCCTTTCTTCAGTGAACTATACTGTCCATTAACCTAATGACTGAATGAACAATATGGGCAAAATGGTACACAAATGCAATGTGACATTTGAATAATTCTCCTACAGGAGATTAAAGCTTTCATAAGACATCAACCATTCTAGGCAGATTATGGGGGGACACTGCCTGATAGTAAAGGTAGCCACTTGCCCCCCAGATTGCACGTAGCAATTTGTTTCCCTGAAGTGTCAGAAATTGACTTAGGGGTCTAGAGATTCTTGCTTTGGCTTGTGCTGTGGTGACTTACTAGCCAGAGCAGCCAGGGGATCAGGATTTAGCCTTCCCTTCTATAAATGAAATATTCAGTCCTTTTAGTCTCTCTGTGTAAAGTAGATTTTTCACTGCTTTAGATCTTCACATCTCTACCCTCCAGTTCTCATTTTGACACACAAGGTAATCAATATGAATGAGTATTGTAGGTACAAATGTGGTTTTTAGCGCCAGCCACACCATTTCACTCTAGCACAGGCTGGGTCACTGTGTATTGGGTTTGCATGGCAAGATTTTGGTAGCAGGGGGACCCAAGGTGGCTCCAGACCCACCCTGGAGCACTTTGTGAACAAAGTGGGGTGAAGATGTTCTAAGATTTGATTGTGTTGGCCATAAGGCTACAACAGAAAGGTGTAAAATTAAAAATTGGAAAAAAATGTGATGTCTCCTCTGACTCCCTTTTCACCCTTCAGTAATTTGTAGCTATGAGAAACAATTGTTCAGAAACATTCTGAAGGTTGTTTCTGACCCTAAAAGTCACCAGCAGATTCCCACAACTTCCTCAAGTTGTTATTTGAACCCCTGGAAAAATTTAGCATTCGTGGCATCCTTCAGCAAAGAGTTCCACACTTTTTTTTTATGCACTAAAAATCATTAGAATTACCAAAAAAATCTGGTGAACATCATTGTTTCATACCAGACCTGTGAAGTTGGTAATCAAAGGGTTTTCATTCGAGAACAACAACGAGCATTGATTGCTATGAGCTAGTATCTGCCTCTGATAGGAGCTGCACTGAGCTGTCTGGGCTGTCACAGGAGAAGATGTCCGTGGAAAGGAAGTTCCCAAACTATCCATTAATAAGTCATCATTTGCTATAACACCAAGTAATGTTTACATGCCTCAGTTTCTTTTAAGTAAAGCAAATATCCTATGTTTGTCTTCTATAGGAGGCTGTTGTAAAGTCACACTAACAGTCATAAAACAATTCATGAATCTTGAGTGGAAGGTCCTAAAAACTGACGTTATTATATCATTAATACATTAATAGTGGGATACCCTGGGCAATGTTTAGCTCACACCATGTATTGCCACATCACAGAGCAGTGTGCATTTCCAACACTATATTCAGGGATGTTTTCAACTTCCAGGATTGTTATTAGTTATTTAGGATAATTTTCACTACTCTGTTCACCTTCCCTGCTCCTGGGCCTGCAGAAGGACATCTTTTTTGAGTGGTATATGGCTTTAAATTGCTCCCATTTGCCAGTGGTGATTGCCCTTCATATCTAGCATTCCAGAGAAGAGTAGAAAACTGGTTGTGAAAAGAACAGTTACTCAGGGGGCTTTCTGGAGTAGCTGCTGATTCTTACTCCAGGTAGAGAGCAGTCTCCCTTAGCCACTGTACTTTGGTAATGTTGTAACATCTTCTATAAGTTATTTCTAAAGAGAATGTTTGCCTGTTCTTGTGTAGAAGTGATTAGAACACTGCCTTTGCTTCCAGATGCTGCTACTGCTGCTCCACTTCCAGATGTTGCTACTGCCCTTAGCACTAAGAACCAAGATGATCTCTGTGCAGCTGGCACCTTCAGACCACCAGTATCACCCAAAGCTCAGGCTGCAGAAAGAGACACGGCTGAAAGGTCTGCAAATCAGTGTGGGTTTGGCCGGGCAATCATCTGCCAGATGTATATCTGCTGCTCAACATCTGGCTCGTTGACCTTTGCTTCTGGGGCAGTGTGGTGGTCAAACCAGACCAGGCAGGGATAACATGTAAGGAAATGTGCCCAGGTATCTGTCCTGGGAGCTGCTGTGAGACAGGGAACAACATGAGCTCATCACCACCCTCAGAAAGCCAATGACATTTCTGTCTTTCGTTTCATTAGTGGAGCACAAAAGCAGCCTCAGAGCTGGTCTGAGTGCAGGTTGTACAATGGCCATCCTTTCTCTTTAAAGAGATGCAGTCAAGTGTGTATTAGTAATTTTTTCTCTCAATGCATCACTTACAACCACTGAGAACATTTCCCCCTGAAAAAAAGAGCCTAGTTCCTTAACTGCAAAAATCAGTGGGTATTTAAACTTCATGGAGCCTGCAGAACTTCAATAGCTCCAAGGGAGGAGGGGGAAAAAAAGAGATTTATGGTTATAAATAGAATAGTGCTGCTAGAGAGAAAAATAATCTCATCTTAATCTGTTCATTATACATTTTTATTTATGTCAAAATGAAAATCATGGTTAAAGTTCAGCAGCAAAACAGAGGGACCAGCACAGCCTTCTACATGTGAAAATGCACTCCAAAAGATTTCTAGCAAGTATGTTTTGTTTATCTTCTGCTACATATGCACCATTTGGGCATATATTCATTACATACATCACTGAGTGCTAACACACAAAGTAACAGATGAAAAAACACTACGGTTATCAGAGAAACACAGATGAAATCTGTAGTGGTCTTGACAGAAGTCTGGATACTGACCACTGTGTGTCTGTGTAGCTACCACTAAAACTATATTTCCTGGAATACTTTTCTGGGGTATTTGTGATGCCAGTGGAGCATTTTAATTAAAAGCTATTCAAGAGTAATGTGATTGTGTGTGCATAACTTCAGCAGCTTGCCTCAAACATCCCATGTACTCTTTCTAGAGTTCTGGAGCAGCACAAACTTAACAAGGATCAGTGGGAGGAGAGGATCCAGGTGTGGCATGAGGAGCATCGAGGAATGATTAGGTAACTGATCCAAAAATCTGTGCTTTGCTTCAGGATGAGTTTTGCATTCTTCAGATTATTCTGCTCAGAGGAACTACTAAAACAATACCTATTATTTAAGGATACCCCTTCTTGAAATTCGATTAGCACAAATTAGAAAATACATGTCCTTAAATCTCAAAGTGCAAGAGAGGGGTTATAAATATGCAAAGTCATTTTCTTTGTGACCTGAATAATTATGGAAATTCCCAGAGTTGTAATTTAAAAGGATTTTCAAAACACAATCTTTCAAAAGCCACAGCAGTAGAAGGTCATCTGTGACCCCTGTATTGTGGGGGTTTTTCTGATGGAGTAGATGACAGGAGGGAAGCCAAGGGTGGGCAGTGAGACCCCGATTCTCACCGAGACAGGCTGAATGCTCTGTCTCGTGCTTACAGTTGGCACGGGTCCCCTCCTCCCGCCCCCCGTCCGTGCCCCCGGCCCCCCCCCCCCCCCCAGGCCTTCTCTGCGGAGACATTTCGCCACCGCTCCCCCCGCCCAGTCAGGAAGGGGCCGTGCGTCAGCCGGCCCGGACATCTGCTGCCGGGCTTGTCGTCGTGGCGCGGCCCGGCCTCCGCAGGCAGCCATATGGCCCCGCCATCTCCGGCGGGGCTGGCACAGCGACGCCTTCCCAGGGCCGGGCTTTGCCTTTCAGGGAAATTTCCGATGAGCAGATTTTTGGCACTTTGTGAAACGCACCTCTGACCCGGGCTGGACAAATTGGGAGATATGAATCTTCCGGGGGATTTTCACCCACACAGAAACTCTGAATACCTTGACAACAATTAAACTTGCAATAGCACTGATAACCAATAGTAACTGTGAATGTTTCCTTGATGAGATTCCTGAGCCTGTTTTGCCTGGATGCACTGACCTCTGGAATTAAATGCTGAGTGTTCCCTGCTACTTACAGTTTGTGGATTATCAGACTGTGTCCCTGGGCCCTGATCGGAGGCAGCAACACTCTTGGCTAGTCAGTGTAAGATCGCAATTCTTAGCTGTAGTCAGGTGCAAAGCACTGAATTGAAAAAACAAGCTTCTTAACCACCTCAGAGGAGTTTAAAATTCCAAGAAACAAGGAACAAGAAGGTATCAAGTTAAACTGCACATTCTGTAAGCTCAGTTTTGAGCTTCTCTGTATCTTGTTCAAGTTAAAAACTAAGTAAAGAATTGCACTCCTTTTTATTCCTGTAAAAGAATATTTTTATTTTATTTTAAATATTATTATTATTAAAAATATTTACAAATATTTAAAAATATTTTTTATTTTATTCCTTTTATTAATTTTTAAGAATGTGTTTACTTGTAAACAAAGAAAAAACCTGAGGCACATCTGTCCCATGGGATGGGCTGGAGGCATCTCACTGGTATTTTCTGCTTCTAGGGAGAGATTTTGTACCCAGCAACTGACTAACCAATTTTATTTTCATCATTTAAAGCCTAGATGTGCTGCTTTCTCTCTGGGGTTTGAAACAAGCCTCAGCTGGAGATTCTGGGCTCCTGTGCTGAGCCAGATGACTGCACGGAACCAAGTTTCTGTTTAGATGTAGAGCACCACAAATAGTACAAATGCTTTCCACAAGTATTTTGATAGAGAAACCAAACTCTGTGCCCATGGGAGAGCACCAGCTGTGCCTGCACATCACACAAATACTGCCCATCTCTAGTGGTTCAGCTGCTACCCTCTCTATGCTCACCTGCACAGTGACTTACGCCCTTCAGCATGTAGGTAAGCCTCTTAACATGGGATCCGAGTCAATGCTTCAAGCAGTGAATTTATTCTGTGAAACACTTCTTGAAGAAATGTCTTCAGTTCAAATTATGAGTAACATTTAATTTAAAACTTCCTTGTGATACACAGTTTTATTTTGTTAGCTTCTTTTCTATTTTCTAACTACCAACATTGTAAGATCTGTGGGTATGAGAAGACAGTAGCATAGTAAAAATCCTGGCAAGAAAGAAAAGTCAGGATGATAATTACACATGATAAGCAAGTCAAGAGAGTCCTTCAACTTTTCTACTGAGGCTTGAAATACTACAGTTTATCTATTGTTCTGAGTTGGGTTTTTTTCCTGATCTTCCCCCTTCCACCTGCTCTAAAATTTAAACAAACAAAACACAAGGATGCTCTTTTGGTTTTAAGGAAGAAGCTCAAAGTGTGAATAAGGTGTATACAATTCAGTCTACTGTGGAAACTGGTTTTGGGAGACAGGCTATGTTGCTTGTCTTCCAAGTCTTTTGCACCTCTTTGGCAAGGTATACTGAGATAACATACTGAAAAGTGAAGTGGGTATGTTATGCTGTACATGGTACACTTACTAATTTGTCTTGTAAGAGGGAGCAAATAGAACAAATTGCATATGTGAACTAATGTAAGGTGAGAATTCCAAGGTGGAAATCAAGAACTGGTTGCGTTCTACAAGTAAGCTCCATTCCCTGGTGCAGGTATGTGCCCTATGTGGAAATAGGGACAGCTGCTTTTCTGTGGCTATGAATGTTACGTTGGAAAAGTGTAATGAACTAAAAATGAAAATTTTTCCATTGAGCACAAAACTGCAAGGGGAGGGGGTGTTAAAAATAGAGAAAAACTGTATCTTCTGGTGTACAAACAGTTGTGTAGGGTAGTGCTGGGGTGAAGACTCAAGGAGCTTCATCTCTACAGTTTTATCAAGGGAACAGAAGGTTCAAACAGCTCCTTGGGTTTTTGAATCCCAGGTGCTGACGTCCAGTGGTTGTACTTCATCCTTAGATCAATGCAACACCTAGATGCATACCTTTCAGAGTTGAACCGTTTTACAGACGTCAATTCTGGGGTGTCACAGCTCTAGGAGCTTAGCATTTCTGTATGGAAATAATGTAAAATAAAAAAAAAAAAAAGAAGTAAAATAGCCCCACAGTTCATGTTTCATGCACTTTTTAAAGAATTTATTTACTATTTTAGGAATTGTTCCTTTCCAAAAAGCTGTTCAGCAGAGTTTAAGGAGCTGTATTTTAAGATGAAAAATAGCATTCATTGAAGTAAACCAAACCAAACCAAACCAAAAAAACAAACAAACAAACAAAACCAAACCAACCTAAAAAAGAATTACAAATAACCAATTTTTTTTTAATATACAATGAATTAGAAAATCTATGTAGGCACACTGCATCATAAGAATCAAGAAGCAATCAGTGCTCTGGTACAAGGGATTTCTCTCAGCAGCACAAGTGATACTGGTAAAGGGCAAAGAACAATTAATTTTACTACTAAAAAGACATGAGGGGAGAGGGACAAAACAAAACAGAAAGCCAACCACAAAACACTATCTTAAGAGCAGCTGCTTTTTAAACACCTGCCTCTCTCCTCTGCTAAAAGGGGGTGTGTAAGTGAATGAAGGAGCTCCTGGATCACACAGTCAGGAGTCATCTTGCTGCCAAGGGTATGCTCACGAGGTGTCCTCTAATTCTGTTAGATGTGCTCTTCCAGGAACCATATCATTACAGAGCTGGACAGTCTGGAAGGCAAGTGGCTGTGGCAGTGGCCCCCCCCGGTTCACCCAGTAACTCCCAGTTGAACCATTGACCTCCCAGTTCCCCCAGTTCTCCCAGTTCCCCCCAGTTCCCCCACTCACCTCCTCCCAGTGCCCTCCAGTTCCCTCCCAGTGCCTCCCAGTTACCTCCCAACCCCCCCCATCCCCCCCCCGCCCCCCCCCCACCCCCCCCACACCCCCCCCCCCCCCCCCCCACTCCCCCCCAGTCCCCCCCCCGCCCCCCCCGGCCCCCCCCCTCCCCCCCCCACCCCCCCCCAGTCCCCCCCCGTCCCCCCCCAGCCCCCCCCCAGCCCCTCCCAGTCCCTCCCAGTCCCTCCCAATCCCCTCCCAGTCCCCCCATTCCCTCCCCACCCCCTCCCAGTTCTCCCAGTACCCCCAGTATCCCCTCCCAGTGCTCCCAGTACCCCCACTATCCCCTCCCAGCCCCCTCCCAGTGCTCCCAGCATTCCCAGTATCCCCTCCCAGTGTTCCCAGTACCCCCAGTATCCCCTCCCAGCACCCTCCCAGTGCTCCCAGCACCCCCACTATCCCCTCCCAGCGCCCTCCCAGTGCTCCCAGCATCCCCCCTATCCCCTCCCAGTGCTCCCAGCACCCCCAGTAACCCCCCCCAACACCCTCCCACTGCTCCCGCCACCCCCACTATCCCCCCCCCCTCCCCCCCCCACGCCCCCCGTTCCCCCCTGCTGGCTCCTCACTGGGCAGGCACAGACCAGGGCAAGCTCCTGCAGCTGGGGCAGGGCAGTCCCAGGCACTGCTGCAGGCTGGGCAGGGTCTGGCTGAGAGCAGCCCTGCAGGAAAGGCCTTGGGGGTGCTGGGGGAGGAGAAGCTCAGCAGGAGCCATCAGGGAGCACTTGCAGCCCAGAGGGCCAAGCAGAGCCTGGGCTGCAGCAGCAGAAGTGTGGCCAGCAGGGCCAGGGAGGGGATTCTGCCCCTCTGCTCCGCTCTGCTCACACCACCCCTGCAGCTCTGGGGCCAGCTCTGCAGCCTCTGCTCCAGGAAGGCTCTGGAGGGGCTGGAAGGTGTCCAAATTATAGAAATAAAAATATTGCTCAAATTGACAAAGTTCCCCATTATGTGGTTGTCTAGCTCCATTACAAATTAACCACTCCAGGATCAGGGGTGCCACTTCACTCAATGTACAGGTCTGTGCAGGTAGATTTCTCTACCAAAACATTTTCCTGAGAGATCTTTTTCATAAGACCACATAAATCTGAAAGTTTCCCAACACAGAATGCACGCTCTAATACAGTAATAACCTTCTGAAGTAAAGGATTTGTCAACATGTTTAACCAGTTGCAGGCACAGCATCATCTCAGTGTTCTCATTTGTCATTTGCCAGTTGCTTCTGTAAACTAGAAGATGTGAGAAAACAACTTGTGTGACCTGGAGAGCAGGTTGTGTGCTAGGTAGGGAGAGGTAGTGGGATGACCTGATGGTTGTCATCAAGTGTAATGTTCTCCTGGGTCATTAGCATGTGTGAAGCACCCTTGTGCTGCTGCTGAACCTGTATTATTACAGCTCCACAAATGCACCCTCTAAAATTAGCAAGCAGTCCAGCCTGGCTATTTTTAGCTTGCAGGTTTTATTTCTGACACAATTGGTCAAGGAAGATGAATTGGGTTTTCTAAGAAACTCTTGATGGAAGCCAAGAGCATCTTGATTGGAAACCTGAATACCATTCATGGCTCAGCAGTGCTTAGGAGTTGAGAACACATCTGTTTTGTTGTCCTAATAACCTGTCACCTTATCCTGTCACCTTACTGACTTCATTTCCACCTGTTTGTTGGTTTTTTTTTGCATTTCATAGGTAGTATTACAGCTTTTCCATAAGAAAAGCACAATCTCATTCTGTTCTCTCATCACACATCACATCTAATTTCACTGAGTTATCTTAATGGCAAACGTTATGGTGCTCATTTTTTAATGCTGCACTTACGGCAGCTTTTGACCGGGTTAATGTCTTCCTTTTTGAACGCTTGTCCTTATTTTGCTTTTGATTTCATTATCTCTTTCTACTCAGCAATTTCTAATCTCTTCTGACATATTTTATCTTCTTTCACATTTTGAAAGGAGGAAACTTCAGTGCACTCTTTGCTTCATGGGAATCTTCACCTGGGATATTTAAAAATCCCTAAATGTACTTCTGCTCTTTTCACTGAGAGCTCTCCATTCTGGAGACTGAAATGCTGCAGCCACCATCAAACCCTACTCTGAAAGCTTGACTATCCGTGTTCACCTTCAATTTTTGCCATAAAAGTTTCTCCTTAAATGCAATTTAAAACCTTTTTTAAGATCTGGTCCATTTTTTTTTGGTAGCAGAGCACTTAGTATGAGAGTTGTTGAACCTTCTGTTCATCAGTCTTCTTACTGTTATGAGGGTCATTTGTGTTTTGGCCCCTTTGGGTGCTGTGAAAACCAAAAAGTATTAGCAGTGTCTGACCAGCATTTTGTGGAAGTGCTATATGTAGAGAGTATTACAGTCTATGTCCATTGTACGGTTCCTACCTCTATGGGTACAGGGATACTTAAGACTCTGTGGTTTCCTCCAGGTTTGCCTTATACAACATATATATTTGCTCTGCATCCTTTAGCCACCAGAGAAAATATTTTTAAATATCTGTGGCCAAAATCATATAATGTCATGTGTACTAAGAGTTTTATTTATCAACCTATATGTTTCCATTAATTAAGAGGGTTCTGTGATCTGTCTGCCTATGACAGATGTGAAAAAAAAATTCTTCCATAGCCATAAAATGTATCCAAGACTTTAGACTTTCTTGACCATGAGTGAATGCTTTCCCTTAATCCAAATCACCACAACACTGAACATTTTTCTACTTTAGGTTAAGCTGCTCCAGTGAAATTGCATAATTTTATTATTTAATTATGTACAGATCTCGCATCTCATTATTAATGACTCCGTCAAATAATTAATTGGCAGGCTTCTTTGTGGAAATTAGTCTAAAACCAAAATTGCTCACATTATTGATATATATGTTGCCATGGAAATTGAGTGTTCTGATTATATTTTGAAGTAGCCCCTGAAAAAGTATCCTTCTGGTTTTATTTTCTATTTTCCTGTAATTTGATGCATATGCTTTTGTCTTCCTTATGAATAGTTACAATCTCGACTCTTTTTCCTTGCAATTGATATCACCATATTTTGCCTTCTTAAACCAGCAGATACCCCCCTGGTGGTACATTCTGCTTCAGAAAAGGTACTGGAGCTCAATAGCACTGCTCAGCACAATTTCATTTGTTCTATTGCTGTAGGTTTTACTCTTTTTTTCTTCTATGATCTAGACAGACCAGGACAGAATCAAGAAAATGACAGGTCAGGAATCAGTTACTTAAATAAAAGAGCAGCAGTAAAGCATTCCTTGATGAACTGTGTCCAGTAAAGCCAGGTTTTGGTCAATTATATGTCTTTGTTGTAAACCCCATGAAGACAAGCACAGGCTATATGGCTGCTTCACACGTTACATCTTGAGCTGTAGAGATACTGCATTATGCAGGGGCTTAGGGATGTCTCTGATACACTGGTGCTCCTGCTGTAGTGTCTTGTGACCCTTGCTTACAGGTGTAAACATTCGTTAGTAGATGTGACTGATACCGATGTGTGAGCTTAGGCTGTTTGGGTAGTGTTCGAGAAAAGAGCACTTCAGTGTGATTGCCTCTTTGAACCTTTTTTCCTTCTTTTTTTTTAAATCCATGGAGGTTTGAAAGACACACCAACTCAAGAGGATTGGCTAGTGAGTGTCCTTCCAGAAGGCTCGAAGGTGGGAGTGGACCCTAGAGGTGCATACCACAAAACAGAAATATTACTGTAAGCAATCTCTGGTCCTTCTCCACCAACCCCTCACTTCCACTGTTCTCCTGACCCAACTACCACTCTCCCACTTTCTAGCAGCAAGACAACCTCAATCCCCAGCCAGGCTTCTCCACATCAGACATTTTCCTGATGTTACTAAATGTGACTCTCTCCATAAACATGTCTGGCCACTTTCAGTCCCAGATCTCTAGTGCTTCTATCACAGAATTACAGACTGGTGGGGATTGGAAGGGGTCTCTGGAGATCATCCAGTCCAGCCCACCTGCTAAAGCAGGTTCACCTAAAGCAGGCTGCACAGGATTGCATCCTAATTTAACTTATGCAACAGACCCCAAATACAAAAGCTAACAGACAGGATAAAAAAACCCAAAAAACCCAAAAAAAACCCAAACCAAACCAAAACAACACTGAAGGTAATTATGCAGAAAACGTCTATGGGGGTCTTAATGTTCTCCTTTACCTGAAGCAGCACAGGAAGGTGACCTTGTGAGGAGTGATTTTCATGGGTCATTTTATTTTCCAGGTGAGTAACTTTCAGATATAGCAACAACCAAAGTAGTCAGGTGTGTGTGACAGGTTTATATGAGAAAAGGCCTGGCACTAACAGCATCTGATGGGCTCTCGACAAGTCCTACAGGAAAACAGTTTAGGAACCACAGATCTCACAGATCCCCTCCAATCCCCATAGGATCCCCACAGATCCCCCTCAGAACCCCAATAGATCCCATAGGATCCCCACAGACCCCCACAGATCCTTATAGATACCCCACAGAGCCCAATAGATCCCATAGGATCCCCACAGATCCCCACAGATCCCTAAAGATCCCCACAGGTCCCTATAGATCCCCAGAGATCCCCAGAGATCCCTAGAGATCCCCAGAGATTATCATAGATCCCCACAGATCCCTATAGATCCCTAGAGATCCCCACAGATCCCCAGAGATCCCCACAGATCCTCATAGATCTGTCCCGTAGATCCCACAGATCCCCTCAGATCCTCAGCAAACCAAAGGGGATGCCGCTGCTTACACATATATGAACATTCTTAGTTCATACTCATTAGTATTAGTTTAAAAATGTGCTATCAAGATGTTATTAATTTGTCTTTATTTTTGTGAGTTAAGCTTTTACCACATGTGCTTGAATTTGAACAATGGAAATAAAGTTGTTTGGAAAGTTCTTGCATATTCACATGGGACATCCCGTTACAGTTTAGATTATAAACGTTACATAAAAGATCTTTTTTGGAATATATTGTTTCAAAATCTAAGTTTGGAGAATTTGGTCAGTAAGTTCACAGCATGGAAAAAGAGCTTTTAAGTCTGTGCTACGTACATTTAGAGTGACCAGAATTAGGGACAAAAATTGATATAGTTCCTCTTCAAAAGTGAATTGATTTGGAAGCATAATTAATAAGATTATATAATTAGTTTCCGCAAAAATGGAAACTATCACTGAAAATTCCCCATTACCTAGAATCCTTGTGTTCCTTTAGCCCTACACAAGGTAATAGTGCCAATCACATCACACCATACTGAAAAGTATGACAGGACAAGCAATTCCAGTACAGCACTTCAGTCTAAATTGCTCCCTATTTATTCTTGAGGTGCCATGATCAGAATGCAGAATGCCATAAGGTTTAGGTGACAATTGTCCATGTCTAACGGATGGTTAGAAATGAAAATGATTGTAAACCCCACTCATTGCTCTTCACTGGCTTGGCCCTGCCACACCCTGAGCGTGGCCAGTACCCACCCCTTCCCAGCCTCCTCAGAACAAGGCTGCTCCTTCAACCTTTCCTCTTGCTTTATCAGACAACTGTGGAATAAAGGTGTGCTTGTTTCCCAAGACCTAATTTTCCTATAATTTAGCTGTTTGGCACTAGTGCTGTTTGCCGGGCGAGTCGAGAGTCTTCCTCAGCTGCTTCTCTGGAGCTCAGTTGTACCCTTAGAAGTTCCTCTGGGAAGTTGCTCTCCTCAAGAGGCTGCTTTTCTGGAGGGCAGGGAGGGTTGAGAACTTCTTTTTAATATTACTAGAGGCATACCGTGGTTGGCCTGGCTCTGGGCGTGCTCCAGAATCAGAGCTCAAGGCCTGACTGGAAGTGAGAAGGGTGATTGAGGGCATCTTAATTGCAGCCCCCCACTTAATTACTCTTCTTCAGCATCATTAGAGGTGCTGGGGGAGCCCGGGGAGTGCAGCACGTCCTGTAACTGCGTGGTGGGGAGATATCTTCTCCCAGAGAAAGGCTGCTCTGTATTCACAGACCTGCTCGGCCCTGCCTTGTGCATACTCTGCTCCTCGCTACATCTCGGGTTGCTGTGATATTTCCAGGCATGATGAGAAACATAAGCAACATTACTTGTATTAAAAAGCAAGTCTGCATATTACACCATGCTGTAGAATTGCGATAAACACTCAAAGTAGCGTTGACATTTTGCCCCCTTCTAGCTGTGTTATAGGTATAGTTGAAATATATGCATGCGTCCACCCTCACTGACCCTAACAATTCCAACTCCTGCGGTTCCTCTGTTATTTGAGGTAGGTGGGCATACATACTATCCCAATTGTCAACTATAGCGCTGGCATTACCCGGACTTATACTCATTAGTGTGCCTGGCTGGGTTAAAGGCCAATCATCTAGCGGCAGCCCCACTAAACAGGTAGAAAAAGGGTTCTCAGGATTTGCTACAGATAAACACATTGTATCTTGACCGGTCACATTTGCAAGTTTGCACACTCACTCTTTGCACACTCACTCCTTGCACACTTATTACTTGCACACTCACTCCTTGCACACTCACTCCTTGCACACTTTTTACTTGCACACTCACTCCTTGCACACTCACTTTTTGCACACTTATTTCCTGCACACTCACTCCTAGCACACTCACTTTCTGCACACTCCTTGCACACTCGATTTTGCACACTCACTTTTTGCACACTTATTCCTGGCACACTCACTTTTTGCACACTCACTTTTTGCACACTTATTCTTTGCACACACACTTTTTGCACACTTATTCCTTGCACACTCGCTTTTTGCACACTTATTCCTGCACGCTCACTTTTCGTACTGAACGGCTGTCAGGGTCGGCACAGCTTTAGCCCTCTGGTGGTACCCTTACCTCCTTATTGTCATGCTGTCGGGTGACTGGGGATTATTTTTCTCACCCGTATTTCTGTCATGTAGCAACACTCAGAGCCCTCAAAACCTGTGGGTGTTAGCTTCTAAGTACTCTTCTTATGCAGAGCGCCAGGATAAAGGACAGATACAGCACTCTTCTTGTACCGTGTCTATGCAGCCCCAAATCATCAGTTTAGTACTTTGGTGCGTAAGCTTCGGGTCTTTTTGTGCCCTCTCCTTAGGTGACTGTCAAATACATTAAAATAGGTGCTGAACTGTGTTTTGCCCTTTTAATGTCATCTAGTCCAACCCCCCTGCAGTGAGCAGGGACATCTCTAACTAGGCCAGGCTGCTCAGAGCCTCATCAAGCCTGGCCTTGAATGTCTCCAGGGATGGGGCCTCCACCGCCTCTCCGGGCAACCTGTTCCAGTGATCTGTCACCCTCGTATTAAAGAACTTTTTCCTAATGTCTAACCTCAATCTCCCCTTTGCTTGCTTAAAGCCGTTACCCCTTGTCCTGTCACTCCAGACCCTTGTGAACAGCTCCTCCCCTGCTTTCCTGGAGGCCCCTTTCAGGTACCAGAAGGTTCGCTGTAAGGTCCTCCCAGAGCCTCCTCTTCTCCAGGCTGAACACCCCCAGGTTTCTAATAAAGAAGAATGGTTTCTAATAATGAAGAATGGTTTCTAATAATCAACGAAAAATGGTTTCTAATAACCAGTGAAGAATGGTTTCTAATAGTGAAGAATGGTTTCTAATAAAGAATAATGATTTCTAATAATCAACAAAAAATGGTTTCTAATAATCAATGAAAAATGGTTTCTAATAATCAATGAAAAATGGTTTCTAATAATGAATAATGGTTTCTAATAATCAATGAAGAATGATTTCTAATAATCAATGAAAAATGGTTTCTAATAAAGAAGAATGGTTTCTAATAATGAAGAATGGTTTCTAATAATCAACGAAAAATGGTTTCTAATAACCCAGAGGAGGCCATGGAGATGATGCAAGGACTGGAACCCAACTCCTGTGAGGACAGGCTGAGAGAGTTGGGCTTGTTCAGCCTGGAGGAGTGAAGGGTCCGGGGAGACCTTATTGTGGCCTTCCAGTATCTGAAGGGGCTACGGGAATGCTGGGGAGGGACCTTTTACAAGAGCTTGTGGTGAGATCAGCCTCCCCTGGGCTGGTGCCAGGGATGGGGCAGCCACCGCCTCTCTGGGCGGGCTGGGCCAGGCTCCCCGCGCCCTCAGCGCCAGCAACCTCCCTCTACCCCTGGGCTAAACCTCCCTCTTTTAGAGTGTCCGTCCCCCCCCCGCCCCCCCCAAGCTGTCCCACAGAAGACTGATGCCCAGCCAGTCTCTGAACAGCCACCTTGGAAACAAAAATCTCCATATTTTATTTCCTCTACCCCAGTTTTTATTTCGGAGCTTGAGGATACATGTTCTGGAATATCCCTTTGGCCAGCCTGGGTCAGCTGTCCCAGCTGCATCCCCTCCCAGCCTCCTGCCCACCCTCAGCCTTCTGGCTGTGGGGGTGTAGTGGGAAACAGAGAAGGCCTTGGCACTGTGCAAGCACAGCTTGACAATAGCCAAAACACTGCTCTGTTATCAGCACTGTTGTAGCCACAGATCCAAAACACAGCACCATCTGGGCTGCTGTGAAGAAAGTCACCTCGCTGATCACAAAATGATCGAGTTTGTGATTCTCAGAGAAGTAAGAAGGGGGTGTCAGCAGAAATGCCACCTTAGATTTCTGGAGGATAAACTTTGACCTGTTTAGGAACCTGGATGACAAAATCCCTTGGGAGGCAGTCCTGAAGGGCAAAGAAATCACAGAATCACAGAAGGTAAGGGGTTGGAAGGGATCTTGAAAGATCATCTAGTCCAGCCCCCCTGCCAGAGCAGGATCACATAGACCAGATCACACAGGAACGCGCCCAGGTGGGTTTTGGATATCTTCAGAGAGGGAGACTCCACAACCCCCCTGGGCAGCCTGTTCCAGTGTTCTGTCACTCTCACAAGGAAAACCAAGAGAATTGCCAGCCAATAAAAAGTGTTTGAAGTACGCGTGGACAGACTCTGGGTTTGAGTGTGGGGCCAATTAGAAGTGACCTGGGTGCATGATCAACATTGTCTCATGTATAAATATAGCCTGTTACACTTAATAAAGCGACTTCTGATTACAACCATATTGGCTGTGCTGTCAGAGTCTATCCCTGCATGCTACATTTGGTGACCCCAACGTGATACAATTCTACGGGATCGGAGAAAAAAAGCAGGGGACTCACCGTGGTCAGGAGACGGCAGGACCATAAGCGGGTGTTCGAGAGAGACATGGTAACAGACAAATCAGCGTGTTGGAAAATTTTTATGGGGTCCCACCACATCTCCATGGGGTCCCACCACATCTCCACGCAGTCCCACCACGTTTTTATCGGGTCCCACCACATCTCCATGAGGTTCCTCCACATTTTTATGGGGTTCCACCACATCTCCAGGAGGTTCCTCCACGTTTTATGGGGTCCCATCACGTTTTTATGGGGTCCCACCACATCTCCACGCGGTCCCACCACGTTTTTATGGGGTCCCACCACATTTCCAGGAGGTTCCTGCACGTTTTTATGGGGTCCCACCACATCTCCATGGGGTGCCCCCACCCCCCCACCGCACCCCACCACCCCCCCCCCCGCCCCCCCCCCCCCCCCCCCCCGGGCTGGGCCTGGACCTTCTGCCACCACAGGCTGGCCAAACGGGGCCAACTCCTTGGAGGGTTTGACACGTAGAGGTGGAAACTGGGGCTAAATGGGAGAAACTGGGAAAGAAATGGGATGGTGTGGCTCCTGAGGCCACTCAAGGGGTGGTGGAAAGTCCAGCCCAGAAGAGCTGGGCTCAGCCTTGCTCGGTCTCCTCACCTGGTCAAAGTGACTCTCAAGGTGGCCCTTGAGGTGTCCATCAAGGTGGCCATTGATCTGACCCTTGAGGAGGTCACTGAGGTGGCCTTCAAGGTGGCCCTCAGGGTGGTCCTCAAAGGCCACCTCAAGCAGGTTGCCTTCAGGATCACAGCAAGACATGGCTCAGTTGTGCCTAAATCATGCCTCAAGCCATGGCTCAGTCGTAGCCTTGTTGGGGGATAGGATAGCATCTTTGAGCCATCAGGAATGGTTTTTTTCTTTGATTACCTTTCAGGAAAGGTGGCTTTGCTGCAGAGATGTGTTGTTTTGTCCTTTGTTCCTGGAATGGAGGAGACCCTGTGAACGGAAAATATTTGTCTCTCCATTAGTTTTGGGTTTGTGCTGGAGTTGTAGAATATCTCATTAGGCAAAGATTGGGGAGGTGCTGGGATTTTCTGTAGGTGCCTGTAAAGCAGCAGTAGCAGAACGCTGGGAGACGATCACGGTAGACACCCTGCAGCGTGACGGGGTCGTGGCCGGGGGCGACGGGGTCAGGCTGGGTCTCGGGGTGACGATGCCCTCAGGTGACAGGGGGTCCCTGGAGGGGGGGAGGGACAGGGTGGGGTGACAGGGTGACGGTTGTCACCCAGAGGGGGTGACAAGGGCCAGGTTGTCCTGCGGTGCCCGTTGCCACGGTGATGGGCGCAGTGCCCTCTCCGGTTGCCAGGGTGACGGGACCCCCGTGAGTGTCCCCCCGCCCCAGCGGAACTGGGGGAAGGGGGCGTGGCAAAACACAGGCCCCCGCCCCCTCCCGGCCCCTCCCTCCGCGCGGGCGCCAACCCACGCGCCGCTCCGTTTGCCTTTTCCAGAGAGTTTATGAACCCTTACATCATGTTTTCTTAGTTCATTAGATTTTCACTTTCAAATTCTGTGTTGTGCTAACAACAGAGAAATTGGGAGAAAGCAACATAAAAGCCTGGAAAATTTAAAACAGCAACATATGCTCTAAACAACTGCTCCTATCTCAGTCCCAAATTCTGTTTCTGCTCCACAAGCTTTTACCTTCTTTGTAACAGAAGCCATAAACTTACCTGAATAATAAACAGCATACCGACAGCTATAGTTGTTCCTAACGCCAGTCCTAAGGCAAATAAAGATGCAGCAAATGCAGACAGTCCAAAGGGAATAATGGGTCGAGGCCCCAAGGGCGGGGCCCCCCCCCCCCCTTCTCCTCCCCCCCCCCCCCCCCCCCCCCGCGACCTGTGCTGGGAATCCGAGCTCAATAAGCTTCAGCACAGGTTTTCTTGCGTGCTGGGTGAAATCGAAACGGAGTATTTGTGGAGTCGCTCGGATACCGCCGAGTGGTGATGACGCAGCAGGCTTTGGGGACCCGGAGTGTTTGTGAGCGACCTTCCAGCAGGCGAGTATCCCGAGTGGCTCCTTGGGCAGGGCGTGCCCCCTGAGGACAGGGGAGAGCCGGTGGTTACGAGGGTGAAGGGACTGTCGCAGCTGGCGGTAGGAGGACAAAAGGCTGCCTGCCTCCAGGGGTCAGTATGTATGTGGGGATGTTAGGTAACTAGTTGGGTTTGCTTGAATAACATTGTTTTT
The DNA here is from genome assembly GCA_024336885.1 of Actenoides hombroni. Taxonomy (NCBI): domain Eukaryota; kingdom Metazoa; phylum Chordata; class Aves; order Coraciiformes; family Alcedinidae; genus Actenoides; species Actenoides hombroni. The sequence continues at coordinate 261,627 of WUAM01001943.1, forward strand.
TGCTTATTAGTTGTGTGTGTGTGAGTGCTTGAATAAAATCACTTTTACTTATTAGCTGTGTGTCTGAGTGCCATCCTTTGTGAAATGGGAATCCTTCACAAACCTGGGACATAAGTGGCGACATGGATGGGACTCCTGTAATACAAAGGCAGCATGTGTATTTGTGCATGTGAGAGCAGTGGGGCTTGGTCAGTGGAGTGCGTAGCTGCACCAAGAGACACCACTGTGTGAAAGAGAACACAACACAGAACAGGGATTTCTATGTTGGGGTCTCATTTTTTTGATCCACCCCGGAGTTCAAACTCTTTGAATAGGGCGTGGGGGAAGGGGGCGGGGGCAGAGGGCAGGGGACGAGTTCTGCGCGGCCGCGGCTGAGTGCGTGCGGGGCGGGTTTGCCAGCCCGGCGGCGGCGGCGGCGGCTCTCGGCCGTTCGGGGCGGGGCGGGGAGCGGACGGACCGTGCCCCTCGTCCCCGCGGCCCCTGCTCCCACGTCTCCCCGCGGCGGCTCCGCTGGGCGTTGCACGCAGGCGAAGCTGTGAGCGGAGCCGGCAGGCCTCGGTCCGGGGCGGGCACCGCCGGCGGGGGTCGGACGTTGTCCGCCGCGTGGGCTCCGTGAAGGCGACTCCGGAGCACGGGGCTTCCTGTGAGCCATGTTTGTGCCCATGGAATGCTGTGAGCTTTAGTCCCAGGGCACGGGGATTCCTGTGCGCCATGATGCTGGCCCTAGGCATGACGGGAGCTGTAGTCCTGGGGCACGGGGCTTCCTGGGCGCCATGTTTGTGTCCCTCGTCATGCCGGGAGCTGTAGTCCCGGGGCACGGGGCTTCCTGTGCACCATGTTGGTGTCCCTCGGCACGCAGGGAGCTGTAGTCGTGGGGTACGGGGCTTCCTGTGCGCCATGTTGGTGTCCCGCGGCATGCCGGGAGCTGTACTCCCCGGGTACGGGGCTTCCCGTGCGCCATGTTGGTATCTAGCTCCCAACATGTCGAGGGAGACCAACATGGCTCACAGGAAGCCCCGTGGCCCGGGAGTAAAGCTCCCGGCATGACGAGGGCCACCAATATGGCGCAAAGGTAGCCCCGTGCCCCGCAACTACAGCTCCCAACATGCCGAGGGACACCAACATGGTGCCAAGGAAGCCCCGTATCCCGGGAGTACAGCTCCCTGCATGCCTTGGCCTAAAATATGGCTCACATGAAGCCCCGTGCCCCGGGACTACAGCTTCCGGCATGCCGAGGGACACCACAAGGGCGCCCAGGAGGCCCCGAGCCCGCGGCCAACAGCACCGGCCATCCGGAGGGGAACCAACAAGGAGCCAGGAGGAAGGATGGAGAGGAGGAGGAAGGAGGGAGGGAGGAGGAGGAAGGATTGACAGAAGACAAGGAGGAAGGACAGAGAGGAGGAGGAGGAGGAGGAAGGAAGGAAGGAGGAAGGACCGAGAGGAGGAAGATGATGACAGTGATGATGATGATGATGATGATGATGATGATGATGATGATGATGAAGAAGAATAAGGGGAGCCCCTCCCAGCAGCCCCCTTGTCCGGGCAGCCGGCGGGGGATGGGAGCAGAGCCCGGGATGGGGAAGAGGAGGAGGAGGAGGCGGAGGGGGAGGAGGAGGGGGCAAGTGTTTAGAAAACACCGTAAATAACATTGGCGTTCTCATATCATATAATAAGATTCATCTTAGGAAGAATATTTACAGACCAAATTACACCCCAAAAGCTAATTATATGTTAGAGGTGGGGCTGGCAGTACCACCTATTGCAAAGGTGGTCTGACACTTGCCATGTTTTTTTTACTCTTACTTTATAACACTGACAAGATTTAAAAGAGATTTTTTTCACTTCAGATTCTTCTTCAGCTGACATCTTCCAATGTCTCATCAGACAGTGCAGGACACTGAGCTACATACTGTGCAAAGCTTGGGACTGGGCACATTTCTCTAGCCAAGAAACTACTCTACCAGTCCCAGGCAGTATTAAAAAGCAATGTCCTCGGCTGGATACTCAACACCTGAGTTGTTTTGCTGCTCATACTACAGAGGATCGAGTTGGAAGAGCAGCTGCCTTCCTGTTTGTCTTAACTGCATTTGTGTTCTTGTGTACATCTTCTACCAGAGTGAACCTGCGACAGAACTAGTGACACTGCCTTATCTGGAGGCAAAACTAACAGCCATGAACTGTAACACTTTGGAGATCCTGCATGGGCTTTCAAGATGTGCCATGTAGAAGTTCAGTGACCTGACTCTGCCACCTGTGGAAGTGCAAACATTTTTCTAGAGATTCATTAACAAATTTTATGACCAATGCATTTCTTCTCTTCACAGCCAAGGCTTTGCCAGAAGAAAGGGATATCAATAGTAGTTAATATATGACTAAGTATCAGCCACCTCTTAATCCTTGTGTGTGGTACTTCCAGCCTGAAAATTTGGTTAAGGGTTCCCAATAAATGCAGATGAAACGACTCGCTTGCAGCCCTCCTCCATCTTTAGCCTGACCTTGAGCTGTGGGAAGGAGACGTAATCCTATCTTCCTGTTCAGGCAAATCCTTGCTTCAATGAATTTGATAGCAGCCGCTGAAAAACTAGATCCATGAGAAAATGGGCTGGCTGCCTCATCTCACTTTCCCCACCCTCTCTGCAAGGGCCCTGCAGCAGCAGCTTTAGGTTAGTTCTGACCTGGGTGCCGCAGTGAGGCTGTAGTCCCGGGGCACGGGGCTTCCTGTGAGCCATGTTGGTGGCCCTCGGCATGTCGGGAGCTGTAGTCGCGGGGCACGGGGCTTCCTGTGCGCCATGGTGGTGTCCCTTGGAATTCCGGGAGCTGTAGTCGTGGGGCACGGGGCTTCCTGTGCGCCATGTTGCTGTCCCTCGGCATGCCGGGAGCTTTAGTCCCTGGGTAAGTGGCTTACTGTGCGCCATGTTTGCGCCCTCGGCATGCTGGGAGCTGTAGTCGCGGGGGACGGGGCTTCCTGTAAGCCATGTTTGTGCCCATGGCATGCCGGGAGCTGTAGTCCCGGGGCACGGGGCTTCCTGTGCGCCATGCACACCTGGAGTACTGTCTGCAGGTCTGGGCCCCCCAGTTCAAGAAAGACAGGGAGCTACTGGAGAGGCTCAAGGGCAGAGCCACTAGGATGATGAAGGGAGAGGAGCATCTCCCTTAGGAGGAGAGACTGAGGGATCTGCGTCTTTTTAGCCCAGAGAAAAGGAGGCTGAGGGGTGACTTTATTAATGTCTATAAATATGTAAAGGGCAAGTGTTGTGAGGATGGAGCCAGGTTCTTCTCATTGACATCCAGTAATAGGACAAGGGGTAATGGGTACAAGCTGGAGCATAGGAGGTTCCGGGTAAATATAAGGAAAAACTTTTTCACAATGAGGGTTACAGAGCTTTTTTGTCGGCCGCCCTGGGGAGAGACCACTGCCCACTGGAGGATTATGGGAACAATTAAGGTGAGGATTGAGCAAGGAATTAAGCTCTCCCCCAGTTAAACTGCTGTCATTCGTAATTCTTGTGCACAAAGACCCAGATGAAGACTTCGGACTGTAAGTATCGCTTGGTTGCGTGGGAAGTGAGGTTGGAGAGTGACTGAGATGTAACTTTGTTACGAAGTGAATGTGGAGCCCTTCTAGCCTCGGTTCCTTTATCCCGCAAGGGAAACGGGAGGCTAAGGGCCAAAGCGGTTGTTGAAGGGATCCATGGGACCGGGGAGGTGGTAACCTAAAGTAGAGGGGAGGGAACCAGGGGCACATCCAGAGCTGCCCTGGGTTGGGAGGGCAACCCTTGCAAGGGGCTGACATCTGCACAGCCCTCTCCTCTGTGCTGACTTCAACACTCTCTGGGCAATCCCCCCTCCTCCCACAAGTCCCAGCTGAACCACTCACCGGGGTGCTTTTTTGCTCTAAGGTAAGGATGGGAGTACAAAACTCCACGAGGAACCGTTGCATACACACTACAGACAGCCCAGGCTCTCTATTTTCTCAGTAAACTTATTTCCAGAGTATATATATTCAAAAACTGTAAATAACAGGGTTTTGGCTGTTCCTGTGGTTTACAGGAAGTAAAAAAGCCTAAATCTAATGAGTGTGCGCGTGATCAAGGAATTTTAGGGTATAAATTAAGCTGCAATTCGATAATAAAGGGGCTTTTGCTTTATAACTCTCATAGAGTTGTGCGAGTCCAGTATCCTCCCACAAATGGTGACCCCAATGCATTAGAGAGCGCAGAAGACGCCGCAGGAGGAGCCCGGCTGGAAGCTGCACAGCTGGACCGGAGCAGGGGGTCGGAGGACAGCCTGGAAGAAAGAGGAATCGTTGCAACGGGATAAAGCATCCAGCAAGGTGAGCAGCCGGGGCAGTATAGGGCAGAACATTTTGCATGAAGAGAGAGCGATTGTAAGACTCCTACTGCATATTCTCTCTAAGAGATGGAGATGATGGAGATGGAGAAGGAGGAGATGGAGATGGAGGTGGAGGTGGAGAAGGAGATGAGATGGAGATGACCGAGATGGAGGAGATGGAGGTGGAGGTGGAGTTGGAGGTGGAGATGGAGATGGAGGTGGAGATGGAGATGATGGAGATGGAGAAGGAGGAGATGGAGATGGAGATGGAGATGGAGATGACATGGAGATGACAGAGATGGAGGAGATGGAGGTGGAGGTGAAGGTGGAGGTGGGATGGGGGCAATGATGGTGATGGGATGGGAATAGGATGGAGTTGGGATGGGGATGGGCATGGGGTTGGGAATAGGATGGGAATAGGGATGGAGATGATCTCAACTGGATACCTTATTCTCATCTGGAAGATACTGCTGTAGCAGTGGAAATGGATAGAAATTGTGATTGCATTTCAGCATCTGAGGGCAAATATACATTCACATATGGATTTATTTTAATTTGCAGGTAAGTGTGGTTTGGTTTTTTTCTTCACATATATATTTACTTGTCCATAAGGAGTGACAGGAAAGTGAAACAAAGGAAATAAGGAAGAGCTGCAGATAGTGCAGCTGTTGTTGAAATGATGGAGAACTATACCTTGGGAAGTAGGGTCTATGAAGATTTGGAAGTCACAGCTGAAAAGCATCTGGAAAAGATATCAGAATGACAAAGATAAACCTACCAGTGCTCCCCAGTCCCACCACCAGTATAAGATGGAGGGCCCCAGTCCCACCACTGGTCCCCAGTCCCACCACCAGTACAAACCAGTGCTCCCCAGTGCCACCACCAGTATAAGATGGAGGGCCCCAGTCCCACCAGTGCTCCCCAGTCCCACTACCAGTATAAGATGAAGGTCCCCAGTCCCACCACCGGTCCCCAGTCCCACCACCAGTATAAGCGGAAGGTCCCCAGTCCCACCACCGGTCCCCAGTCCCACCACCCGTACAAACCAGTGCTCCCCAGTCCCACCACCAGTATAAGATGGAGGGCCCCAGTCCCACCACTGGTCCCCAGTCCCACCACCAAAAATTTGGACTTTAGAGGAGGAGTTGGGAAATTTGGAGATGAAATTTGGGAATTTGGGGAGGAAATTTGGAGTTTGGGGAGAAAATTTGGACTTTAGAGGAGGAATTTGGGAATTTGGAGGAGAAATTTGGGAATTTGGGGATGAAATTTGGACTCGAGAGGAGAAATTTGGAAATTTGGGGAGAAAATTTGGTGTTTGGGGACAAAGTTTGGAAATTTGGGGCGAAAATCTGGAGTCTCGAGGAGCAAATTTTGAAATCCGGGGGCAAATTTTGGAATTTAGGGGGGGTTTGGGTCCCTCAAGAACTTTTTGAGGTCCCTCAAGATGATTTTTGGGTTCCTCGGGGGAAGGACATTTTGGATCCGTTTGCGTTGCACCTACGTCACATCCTTACCCGTGCATGGGAGCTAGCTCTGAGCACTGCCTGCCAGCATCTTGCCCTCCTCCTATCTCCGACCTCTTTTCCAGTACCCTCCCTCCTTTACAGTGCCTGCTCCAGATGGCTTTGTCTTTTCCCCCAAAACACCTCCAAAAGACTTCTTATTTCTTATTTTAAATGATCAAAATGTTACACTTAACAGCTCTCTGGAGTATTTGCACAGTAAGTCTTATCCACTTATGGGCTAGGAATTATATTAATTATATTAATTATATTAATTATTCTTTAACTGTCTGTAGTAGGAATAATGGGGCAGGGTGGGGGCTACCCCCGGTGATGACGTCATCACCGACCTCCCCCCACCCTGTCCCCTCCCCCCAGGCTTCCCCTCCAAGCTCTGCACCCGCCCCGACCTGGTCAAGTTTGTCACCATGATCATCTTCTGCTGCTCCGCCCGGCACGCGGCCGTCAACAGCGGCCAGGTGGCATCTGGGGGGACATCGGGGGGACGGGGGGAGATACCCAGCTGGCCATGGAGGGCTCGGAGGTGGCCACGGAGCCACTTTGGTGGGATCTGGGGGACATCAGAGGGTGGAGAGATCGAGGAGCTCAGAGGTGGCCACGTAGCCACTTTGGTGGTATCTGGAGGGACATACGGTTGGGCTTGATGATCTGAAAGGTCTCTTCTGACCCAAACCATTCTATAAGATTACTCTTTTCCCCAGGGTGTTGTGTTTATCGTTGGCTGATGTGGGTTCAGGTGGAGTTGCACAGAGAGGAGAGGCTGTGGCATCCTCCAGTCCTAGAATCACCTAGAATGGGTGGGAGGGGACCTTTCAAGGTCATCTGGTCCAACCCTCTGCAGGGAGCAGGGCCATCTGCAGCTAGAGCAGGGTGCTCAGAGCCCAACCCAACCTCACCTGGGATGGTGCCAGGGATGGGGCAGCCACCACCTCTTGGGGCAACCTGGGCCAGGCTCTCACCACCCTCAGCAGCAACTTCAAACAGTAAAGATTCCATGGGATTCCTTGACTTCACTTGTATTTCTTCTTGCAAACGTCTTTTTGAGTAATACCTTAAAGTGAAGAATACATTAATGTTGCCTAACATTCATGAGGTAGAAGGCAGAGATACTTAAATTCTGTGGAGAAGTCTCTCTCTCATTCATTAAGCACTAGTCTGAGAGGAAATTACTATCAGGCAATGAAGAAGACAGGCATGGTAGTGAAGAACCAAACAATTATTTTCAAGCATAAAGAATAGGCAAACACATAAAGTGCTGATGATACTTGGGGTGATTTAGTGGGGAGGTTGTCTTGGAATGCTTGAAATATTTGATGTGGCGTTGAGCATTCAGTACATAATACAGGGTGATACACTTCCTCCTCTTCTTGATTTGACTCTGTAGAGGTAGTTTCTTTGCTGTGCTTCATTTTCTTATTCCTTTTCTTTAGCTTCTGCCTGTATTTCAGAACCTCCTCTTTGTTAACAAAGCAGTTCATCACAAACATTGCTCGATACTGTGTTTTGTAAGATTCATGCCTACAGAGAAAGCAAGAAAATGCAAGTCATGCTATTGATAAAACTCTGCTTCCAAGAAATCAGTTCTTGTCACTGAAAATGGGATTAATGATAGGAAGTACCATGCCAAAGGGCTGACAGCCAAATAAATATGAAGTTTTATAAACAAGGTTTAACTGCTTCATTTAAAGCAAAGCTACAGCAATGGATACATTTTCAGTGTGTCTGTTGATAGAAAGGATGCTGTTGTGATCTTTTGCATGAACCTCCCAAGTGCACTCCAGAGCCTCAGGTCAGGAGCAGTTCTTGTAGACAAGCAGTTCTAATTAATGTACCAATCCAGGATTTTACTTCATGTTGTATTAGTACATCAACATTATTTTGCCAGGAGCATGGCAAAGTAATTCTAGGGCACCCCATCCCCTGAAACTCTTTAGGTCGTTAGCACCAGAGTTTACATGGGCATATGTTTGCTATTGCGATGAAGCAAAACACTTCATTAACTCTAGCAGCTTGCCCACTTATTCCTTGCACCCTCCCTTCTTGCACCCTCACTCCTTGCCCACTCGATTTTGCACACTCACTCCTTGCACACTCGCTTTTTGCACACTTATTCCTTGCACACTCGTTTTTTGCACACTCACTCCTGCACTCACTTTTTGCACATTTAGTCCTTGCACACTCGCTTTTTTCACACTCACTTTTTGCGCACTTTTTCCTTGCACACTCGCTTTTTGCACACTTATTCCATGCACCCTCACTTTTTGCACACTTACTCCTTGCACACTTCCTTTTTGTCCACTTTTTCTTTGCCCACTAATTTGTTCCACGGTCCCTTTTTGCACGCTTATTCCTTCCGCACATACACCCAGCCGACAAGGACTCAGCACTGTGCGCATCCTTTGTTAACCCTACGGAAGTTATGGAGGAAAGCATGGTGTGTACAGCCACGTGGCAGCCAACGTCACTGCCACAAGGGCACCAAGGCTGATGGAGGGCAGACCTCTGTCCGGGTGCACTTGGCTTTCAGACAGGCAGACACTACCGGACTGTGGAATGTGGACACAAGTTCCTCTTCTCCTACCACCCCTGTTGGCATAGTTTAATGACGTCACCTTAAGAAGGAAAAATAATCCTTAGCAACCTACTTCTCTTTTTTTTCTTGTAATAAAAATAAGTGCTCTAAATTTAAGCAAGCCTTGGAAAAAAACCAAACCAAATCAAAAACCAACCAAAAAACCACCCATGCAGATCTACAGATCTCACATTTATGCACAGACCCGAATTAAAGAGAAAAAATAATTTGCCATTGTCCTAAATCAGGATGGGGAAAGAGAAATTGTGGGAGAAATGGTGGACATCACTTTTTTTTTGAAGTTTCATTAATCAAGGAAGTTCAAGTGGAGTGCTTAAAAATCTATTCAACCCTGCTATGAAAAACATTTCTTTAAATTGATTTTTATATAACACCAACAACATTTCATCCCACGGCACCTATAATACTAATACTTAATTCCTTTGTTTAACAGTTTGGTTATATATATTCAGTTCTTCTGAACCAGAAGTTAGCCTTACTCCAGAAAACAGTGCAGGATACTGAGCTCGGTTTTAATTTATATTAATGTCTTTGCAAAAATCAGTGTAACAAAAAGTGTGTCCCGATGCCTCAGAATTTGCAGACAGGAACATTTTAATGTTAGTTACAGTATTAAGATTGTGCTTTTATTTATTTCTCAGTCCTTGTCATCCTTCACCACCTGTCTTCCCTCTTGCAATAAAATAATGTTTCCAGATAGATCTGAACTGGTTTGCACTGCTGTATTTGACATACATATTTGTGAATTTTATATGAAAACCACGCTTGAATGAATGTGAAAAATAAAGAGACTCAACGATCCTTGCACGTCCTGATGACTAGACCTCTTTGTGTGCCCTTTTCTGTAGGCAGACACTTGGGTTGGTCTTAGCACACTCTGACAAATGGTTATGCTCACTAGATGTGTGGTGTCCCCATGTCCAGGGGCTGGATTAGTCCTTCCTTTTCCATACCTCATGTTGCCTTAGTGAAAAAATGGATAGAGCTTGTTGCAGCAGATTTCCCTGGCTCCCAAACCATTTTGTCCTTCTCTAGTGCCCATGTGGTGGCTTCTTGTGACTGATTGTTACCTGCAACCCTGAGTTCAACCCCTCCAGTAAGCAGATTCCTGTAGAGTTTCCCCAAAGGGATCTGAGGCCTGTGTCATTGGTTTCAATGTTTACATGGTTTGGTACATTAAAAGGGAGTTTTACAGTGTATGAGAGTGTGATGTATCAAAATTGTAATCCAGAAGATGATCACATAGTTCCAAATTAAAACAGTAGTTTGTTTTGGGTTTTTTGTTTTGTTTTGTTGGGTTTTTTTGCAGCATGGGGAAAGACTGCTATTTCAAAGACTGTATATGAATTCCAGGAAGGTAACTGCATTTTCTCTGCTGGTGCTCATATTGCATTCTGGCACTTTTCATCTGGCCCACTATGTAGCAGCACAACTAATAGTTCTTTTTTTTTCTACCAAGCATTTTGAAATCTTTACAGTCAACGTAGCAGTTCAAACCATCCCCCCTTGTCCTGTCCCAACAGGGCTCCAAACTCAGTCCCCACCTCTCTGCCAGGCCCCCTGAAGAACAGAAAACCTGTGGTGACATTATTCTTAACAAATGGCAGATTTTTTCACTCAATGAGTTGTGGTTTGTTGTTTTTTTTTTGCTAAAGACACCACAGTCACCACCATTTGCTGGGTTTTCAACTCCCTCTGAATACTGGGAAGGGATTTAAAGTGCTTTTCAAAGTGCATTCTTGTTATTATTCCTTTACCAGAGGCTTTTTTTTACAGTGACTATCTCCTGGAGTAATGTGTATGTATCAGGCAGCAGGTGCTGCATGATGCTGGGCGGAGACGGTGTGTGTGTGGTAACTGTGGGAGCTACTGGTGGGGTCCGCGGTGTGGATGTGTGGGGGGTGGTGTGCTGCCCAACATCGTGTCAATGTGTTAACTCTGGAACCTACTGATGGCGTCCCCTATGACAAGGGGAGGTGTGTACTCCCGGGGGAGACACACACTGCCCATCACTCTGTGTGTGTGTGTGTGTGACGTCTGTGACCTATTGCTGTCAGCTGTGTGCGTGTGTTAACTCTGGAACCTACTGATGACAGTCCTGTACCTGTGTGGGTACAAGCGCTGCAGCATATTGCTGGCAGGGTTGTGACTTTGTGTGTGTTAACTCTGGAACCTACTCTGACTGGAAGTTCTGCTGACTGTAAATATCTAGGAAACAATTAATAGTGTCTCCCAAGCTGGAGTAATGAATGAAGCATTTGGGGGTTGGATGATTAATAAAATCTGAATCAAAAGGAATCTGAATTCTCTGCCTCAGGGGAAAAAAAAACCCCTCAACAGATGTGAAAGCTGAATTCAGAATTCAGATGGGATGAAGAGCTGCTTATACCCTAGTGCCTAGGAGATCCCACCAAGGAAAACCAGACAGTGATAATTGGAACACTTAGGAAAATGTTGACAAGAAATGACTGGAAGGATGAAGAGAATATTCTGTTCTTTGATTTTAAGTCCAGTGGTGGAACCGGACAGGGGGACAGCCGGACAGGAGGACAGAAGGACAGGAGGACAGACAGACAGGGGGACAGAAGGACAGGGGGACAGACAGACAGGAGGACAGAAGGACAGGAGGACAGAAGGACAGCAGGACAGACGGACAGGGGGACAGCCGGACAGGGGGACAGCCGGACAGGGGGACAGGGGGACAGCCGGACAGGAGGACAGCCGGACAGGGGGACAGGCGGACAGGCAGAGGGCCAGCTCACCGTGACCCAGCTGATCTGAGCGCCCAGGTCGCGGAAGTAGAGGGTGGCGGTGGTGCCGACGGGCAGGTTCTGCAGCACGTCCTCGTCCTTCAGCGCCCGGCCCTCTGTTTTACTAGGGTAGTTCTTACATGATGCCTTGTCCTGACTGAGGGATGACAGTGTAGACTCAGAATCAGAAGCACATCATGTTCCTTGTGGAAACCTTAAGGCTGTGCTGTCTCCATTAGTAGTATCACCTGGTATGTTACTGCTGCAGGCTGATTGCTGCTCCCCTACTCACCCTCTACGGAAAACACATCCCTTCTAGATACCTTCTTTAGTCTCCTTCCCAGATTTATTCACCAGCCTTCTCTCACACAGGTAGGAATGGAAAGAAAATTAATGGTGTGAAATATCTCCTACAGAACAGCCTCTTGACTCTGGTGCAACAGAAGTTACTGCTGTCCTTCAACATCACTTGAATTTCTCACTGTCATTGGAGCTTCTGTGTTTCACCACATCACATCAAACACAGGGTATCTGGGTTGAAGATATTTTTGGCACTGTTCCTTTTCTACAAAACACCATCCCCCTTTTTCCTCTGCCCCAGCCCTCTGCTTCCAGCAGGAGACAGCAGCTGTCTTGTTCAGTTTCTGGTTGGACTTTGTTTGGATTGCAAAAGGTTTTCTGTGTCCATTGCTGCAAACTCAGGTTCCCATTGAAAAGTGTTTTAACCTTCCTCAAACCTGATCTTGTCTGTAGCAAAACTGTCCTGGTTTAAATAGTCCAATTTTTAGCTAATGGGAAAGTTTCCTGAAAGAAAACTTCTATGCTTATGCCCCACGTTGGGCACCAATTTTCCTGTCTCGGTTTAAGGCTCAGGGAAAGCCCACATGAAACACACAGCAGGATTAGCCCCCTTCCCCCCTCCTTCCCAGGGGAGGATAAAAAGGGGAATAAGGAAAAAGAAAAATGCCTCACTCAAGGAAGTTAAGACTATAACAAATTTAATGAATAACAGGAGAAAAGTAGAAAAAGGAATATTAAGGGAAGAAGGATATAGAACTGTCGCTGTTTATCCCGGGAGTGGAGAGATGCAGCAACACACATATTCAGCCAGAGCAGGCAAAAGAAGCAACTTTATTAAATTATAACCCTGTTCAGCAGAGTTATTAGCTGTGTTCTAGTTGCATGGTTCTTTGTTGCTGAATTGAAAAGATCTACTAACTTTAACCGTGTGTTTTTAGACTAGACACTTAGAGAAAGCCTTTACTGTGTTTATAGAAGAGCAGATTTAATCTGGAAGTCATTGAGAGAACCTAATAAAGAACTTCCTTGATGTGATTTTTGGAGTTACTCTGGGAAACTGAATTTGATGTTTTCAGCTATTGGACATAATGGCACTTGAAAGCACAAAGAAGGTTAAGTGTAGATGATAATGAAAATGTTATTGGTATTTATATGTTGGTTAATAATGTCATTATGCTAGTGATATGAAACATCTCTAAAGTCACTTATTGCTGCAGTGGCAGTCAATGAAGGTTTTAAAAGCAGCCAATACCACTGTCATTAAATAGCAGCTATTTGGAATAGATGGGTTCTGAGTCTGAAAGCTTCATACCAAAGAGAACAGGTACATCTGCTCTTGCTGACACCACCTTGGTTGGAGTCTTCCCAGTGCTCACTGAGCCAATAATCAATCCCCAAACACCTCACAGGTGCCACCTCTGCTGTGGATTTCAGTGGGGCTGGCAGAGTGGGAGGAATCTTTATTTACTGTCTTTTAAAGGAAATTTTAAAAGGAAGGGTTTGGGGGCTTTTGTTTGGTTGCTGTTAAGCCCTGGCAGTCTTTAGACTTGCATGGGGAAAAAATGTAAGGGGCGGACCGGCCGCGGGCTAGCGGCAGGGTGGCCACGGGCTAGTGGCAGAGTGACCATGGGCTAGTGGCAGAGTGGCCGCAGGCTAGGGGCAGACTGGCCATGGGCTAGGGGCAGACCAGCTGCGGGCTAGCGGCATGGTGGCCACGGGCTAGCGGCAGACCAGCCACGGGCTAGTGGTGGACTGGCTGTGGGCTAGCAGCATAGTGGCCACGGGCTAGCAGCAGACTGGCCGCAGACTAGCAGCAGACCGGCTGCGGGCTAGCGGCATGGTGGCCATGGGCTAGTGGCAGACCGGCTGCAGGCTAGCGGCAGGGTGGGAAGACTATTTAATTATTAAGAAGAATATTTAATTATTAAATTACATAATACCTACTTCCATCAAAACTCCACTGTTTCTTTTTTAGATTATAAAGAACAGATTTACTCTTTGAGGGGCACATCCAAAGGTGGCACTGTTGGTTGAAGTTGAAAGAAAGGAAAATGAAATGGTAAAATATCTTTTCTCAGAAAGATTTTAATTTTTTTTAATCATACAAATATGATTTACATTTTAGAAATACATGAGTTCAAAAAGAAGTTTAGTACTGAAAACTGTCTTTCTTGTTTCTTTCCACTGAATTTTTTTTCTTTTCACCATATCCTATACTGAATACACAATAACGGGGACAGTGAGCCATGGCCCCCATTTGGGGTTTGGTGGCCTCTGCCCACTCCCCTCTTGAGGCATGCTGTTGGGTTTCACTGCCGGTCCTTGTGTGCGGCTCCTGATGGGAGCTTATGGTCAAACTTTTCCTGGTACCAGCAAGACTTTCCCAGCATGCAACTTGTGCCGCTGCCTCTTGCCCTTCCCCAGGGTCCCCCTGCCCAACCCAGCACTGGGCACTGCTGTCCCTCCCCCCCCCCCCCCCAACCCTGGGCAGCCAGTGAGAAGCCCCCTTCAACAACCCCTCCCCCCCTCCAACCCCCCACTGCCCCTTTCACCCCCCACCCCCACGCCCCCAGGGGCGTGAATTGGATTTGGACAAAGAAATAGCTGTTTGTCTTCAAAACTAGAGACCTCAATTTGGACCTCTTCACAAGGACAATGGAAAAAAAAAATAAGGGTGCATTGTTGCTTTACTGTTTCTGGTGTTCTAAATATTAATTTTAAAATATTGGCCAAGAAAGTTTTTACCAACTTGCTGTAGATACATTAGGAGATAATAACATTAACCACAATAATATTACCATGCAAAGCTTGACTTCCTGACAGGATTTCTCTTTACCAACGGGTGAAATCCTCACAAATGCACATATTCTAATAAATTTTAACTGAAGATACTGATACTTAGTGAATGACTAATGCAGAATTCCTCCTGAACCAGTCCCATTTGGCTCATAGGTGCCGCTAGTTGCAGCATCTGAGCTGAGGAGGGGCTGTGCAGCACCCAGAGCATGAGTTGCTCCATTACTGCTGCTCAGGGTCCATGTTGAACATGCCTAAGGAAACCTTTTCTCTCTTTCCTCTTCACTGTGTTTTTTCTGTTTGGTTCCAATTACTTTTAAGACCACAAGAGCTTTCCTGCCAACCATGATGAAAAACAACTATGGTCACATTGTCACGGTTGCTTCAGCAGCAGGTCATTTTGGGACTTCTTTCATGGTGGCTTATTGGTAAGTGACTTTAAAATTGTCTTTCCCCTTTAATTTTAAAATTGACTTTGGCATCTTTTGATCATTTGACTCAAGTCGTGGGGGGAAATTCTTTGTAATAACCTGAAGTATTGCTAATTATCAACCAGTGATGTGTCAAGTGCAGGAGAGATCTCAGTCCTTCACACCATCAAGAGCACGTCTGGTTTGACTACAGACTTTATTGAGTTCCTCGAAGTTTCCACAGCCAGTGATTTACAATCAAGAGACAAAGATTTGGGGGCATTTCTGCGTTAAACAGAGACCCAGGTGAGGATGACAACGGCTTGTGGGCGGAGTGTGAAGGCACAGGGGCCGAGGATGGGAACAACGGGCCGCTGGAGGGGCTCAGCTGCACCGACCTCTGCACCAAGCTGAGCTTGGAGCAAACCTTAGACTGTGCTGAAGTTAGGTTATCTGAGCAGTGGCACAGCACACTGTCACTCTGGACCTGCCAAAAGAGGGATGAGGTCCTGTGTTGATTAGGGAGGAAAGGGGAGAGGAGGATTTTTATGAAGTGTGTTCTGGGAAAAAACAAAACATACAAAGATGCTTCTTTATGCCTCGTGTTCCTCAGTCCTTTCTTTCTTCTAAATTTTTTTTGCTTTCTGGCATCCCTCTGAACAATGCAGCCCTTTCTGTAAGTAATCATAGATAAATCACAGAACATTATGAGTCTCAGAACTCATTAGTCTTTCCTGTTAAAATAGGAACTACCAAAGTGTATTAAGCAGCCACTGAAGAGCAATTAGTGGACAACGTGCTACTGATGGGAATGGGGGCTGCACTGTGGCAGTATTTCAGAAGATTAAGTTACATCAGAAAAATAAAGAAGGGAGAGAAAAACCCCACACAAAGAACTGGCTGTAATGCCTCAGAAAGAAGCTTATACGTGAAATATTCTTGAAATCTTTATATTTTAAATTAAGATCATACATCAAGAATGACCTGATTGCAAATGATACAGATTTCATACTGGAACTTCTGAATTCCAGACATCAGAAAACATAATCGTTAAAGCCTTAGTAGGTAAATCTTGTTAATCACAGAATCCCAAATTTACATGTGCCACAAACTCTGCATTGAAAGTGGTACAAATCAAAATGCTGGATTCAAGTTTCCTTTTACAAAACAGATGTTCCAAATTAGATTAGGGTAGGTATCCTATAATAAATAGAAGTTTTACTGCATATTACATCTAATTGAATTAGAATCTTCATCAGCCATCCCCACCAGAACAGTGAAGGATTTTGGTTTATTCCTATATCCTAATAAAGTTTCATAGTTCCCCTCCATGCAGAAGTCTTGCAATAAATATATTATTGTATTTTGGATACTTCAAGCATAACAACTTGGTGAACCCAGATTCAGGATTTGTAGTAAGTTGCTTTGTTTATGACATATTAGGGCCCTTGGCCGGGCTGCTCCGGGGCTGCGCTCCTGCACCACCGCCCCGCAGAGCTCGGCCCGGGTGCCGGCTAACGGGAAACCCGCTGCTCCCGAAAGCGGAGCCCTTGCATTATTCATCAGCCGGCAGCCTGGCTCTGCTCCGCTGCCGCCATTGTCATCTCCATCCTCCTCTCGCTGCCGGCAGCTGGCGCGGCTGCCACCGCCCGCCGGGCCCCAGGCGCCGGGACAGCCCCGGGGACAGCCCCGGGAAGGGAACCCAGCGCTCTGCCGCGGGGCCGGGGGACCCCAGCCCGCGAGCACACAGGGCCGGGGGCAGGGGGCTGCTCGGCAGCGGGTTCCTGTGACCAGAGGATTTCACCTTTGCTCTCCAAACTAGCACGTGTCTTGTGAACTACTTGATGATTAACCTTCAGCTGGACTAGTAGTGGCAAGTGTTTACTTAACAGTCGGAGATTGGGTTCCTGCTTGCAGGCAGCCTTTGTTACTTTGGGAAGCTCTCTGAGTTAGAAATCAAAGATCTGCCCTGGCAACTTTCTGAGAAGTCCACTGTGGTCTCCTGACAGATGTGGAGAAAGAGAAGTGCTGGATGAAAAGGATAAGAAGACAGCTGTTGAAAGTTTGCATGTGGTCATCTTGAGGACCCTGCTAAGCTACTCAAGAAGGGTTCTTTACTGTCTCTATATTCTACAGCACAGTTTCCTGAAGTTTCCAGCAACAAAAGTAATACAATGTGCCTAAAATGCTGTTACTTACAGAAGGTACACCACATCAGTCCTTCCGAAAAGGGCTTCTGTACAATGTCTGAAGAGGCCAATAATATCTGAAACATCATGTGACTCTGTTCTCCTGGCACTGACAACTTCTGTGTTTCCTCCTGAAGAGATTATTGTAGTCATCTTACAGGCTGCAACGAGAAAGAAAGGAAACTGCTCTTCTTGTGGATCCCACTGCAACCCATTATTCAGCAGTTACATGAAACTGATTTTTGTAAAAGCTATGAAGAAGGGCAATTCAGATAGATTTAAGTGCCTCCTGGTGGCTGAAATAAAGAAGGCTGATCATGTAAACTCTAAAACCAAAATGACCTGAACTATTACCCCTACCTTGATGAAATTTCACATTTTTTCAGAAATTTAAACAGATTTCTAATTTCATATGAAATTTCTTAAATACTGATTTTAGATAATGTAACAATAAATTTCAAAGTGTCAATGCTTTCCAAATCTAAACATCTCTAATTTTAATTCCCAGAATGCAACAAAAAATAATACAAAGCACGTAAAGGATTGATAAGGTGCAATATACAAATAAGACCTCAATCTTTAGGACAGGATAGAGGCTACAGCCTAGTCTTTGATTGATTGACTGATTGAGTTCAACACTGATACCTAGTCCTTGCTGAGAAAGTGGAAAACACCACAGACTGCTTGGTTCCAATCACTATTTCCTCCTCAAAATGTAATGTTAAACCCAGAGTCAACCAAAGACACAAATCTATGCACTATTAATAGAAATGGGCTTACCTTCAAGTAGGAATTTCCAGAAGAGTTGAGATGAAAAGTGGGAAATGCCAAATATCCAGCCATTTCATTCATTTCCAGGTAAAAGGCATTAAGAAAAAAACAAAAAAGACACCGATTAGCATAACAAATACAGTGCCTGCAACACTTATTTTTACACTCTTAATTGCACTCAAAATTTCACTAAGAACCATAAGTTCGGGGTTAATAAAAGGAAAAAAAAAAAAGATGAACTGCTCTTAACAATATGATCATGGTGTGAGTATTATAATGTGCAGTTTAAAGTCTTATCTCAGATTATACAGTGAATGCTGTTAAGGTGAGAGGTCTCCAATGCTATCTAATAGAGGGGACTGTTATATGCTGGGGCTGAGTGAATCACATGGTATCTAAAATCTGAAACTGACACTTTATTTTTATTTTACTGTGTTTTCACTAGGTCTTGTATATAGATTTTGCAACTACGATAAACATATACTATTCATTTTACACCAGCTTTATAAAAGCATAAAGCAAGGACTAGATGAATCACAGTTTTCTAGAGAAATTTGTTGATATAAAATATCCACTTCCATACAATTGTTTCCACTACCCCTTAATTTCTTCATTTAGGTAAGCAACAGGTAAAAATATGTAGACTGCCATAAGAATGACCAACAACACAGCAACTTTCCAATGAGATCTCCATTCCACATACTTTAAACATGATTAGTTAGTAAAATGAACTTGGCTAACCTTTCTTACACTGCCATAACACTCCAAGAAATTCTTTTGACAATGAAAGAATCAGTATATGGACGAAAAAATCAGGAGGAAATACAAGACCATACAGAAAATGCAAAATGTTCTCTGACAAAGCCCCTGTGTTTCCAAAGAGGGTGGGAGTAATTCCGGGCGTCGGGGGTCGGGTACCGGGGCCGGTGGTTTTTTCCTTCGCCTCTCAGAACCCCAGCGAGGCTGGAGAAGAACCCCCTGGGGAAGCCAGGAAGAGCACCCCGGGCTCACCCGCAAGGGTATTACCGGCCCCGTTCCCGTCCCCGCCCCGGGAAGTCAGAGATCTCGCCACCAACGCTTTTATTTCTCGGGGCCTCTCCGAGAAACAAACCCCCGGGGATTTGTTTCGAGCTGGGGGGCAGTTTTGGTGAGGGGAAGCGACAGGGAGGCGGTGATGGGAGCGATGGCATCGTGCTGGCCGGTCCTTCTCGCTGCGAGGGTCCGAGGAGGGTGCTGGTACCTGTATTTCTTCTAGTACCTGAAAGGTAGTTCTATAGTGTTGAGGTATGTCTATAAGTGACTAAAAGCTGCCAGAGTCTTGAAATTAGTCGCTGCAAATATGTGAAGTTCAGTTTATTATTTATCTAGAAGGTTAATGCTTCATGTTGTTATGAAATATTTTGTTACAGAACAACCAGAAATAAAATACAGAAGACCTAATTTATAGATACATGTAGCACTAACACGGCAATAATTATGACTAGCCAGAACTGATGGAATAGTAGATCATCTGGAAAAAAAATAAGCAGAACCATTTCTAATGCTTGAAGAATCATTAATTCCTTTACCTCTGTTGCCAATCCTTTCTCTGATCACAGAAAAGACTTTCATGGCTTAGAAATTAACAAAAACATAATAAATACCCTCATTCACTGCTTCTAAGTCACATTTTTTAAGACAGTATCTAAAAGTTAACAAAGGTTTTGTTTGTTAAACACCTTCCTACTTAAGGATTCAATTTCTGCTTAACATCTAGAATACAGACTGGAACTAGAATAGAACTAAAACTAGAATGCAGTTGGAACTATCACTCAAATTAAATCAATCTGCTAGAAAGACTGGAAGTCCAGCACATAATAAAACGTACAAAATAGAAAAAAAATTAACACTGCATGAAAATCAAAGAAGTTGTTCCTTCCTTACAGTAAAGAATTATTTTTATTTTTGCATGCTAGAAATACAGTTTTGCCACAACTCGAAATGCAAGAGCTAGTGTTCTGCAAAGTGAAGACAATGTTAAAGAAAAATAATTATTATTAAATTTTGAATACACAGAACACCAACCTCAGAGAAAATCCCCTACATTCTGGGAGTCTGTCAAACAGGTGTGACTAAAAAGTGTCCTACTGATAGCAGCTGTGACCTGGAACACACCCTTTTAAGTGATAACTGCTTTCAAATTCACAAGACAAGCAAGGAAGGCAGAAAGGTACTTCAGTTGTAACAGCTTGTATAGCTCTCATATAGTTTGTGTTTACACTCAGTGGAAATACTTCATTATGCCTGGTGAGCAGGAGAAAGGTTATACTTACCAAGCAAATTAGGGAGATAGGGAAATAGTTCCTAGAAGATCCTTGCAGGGATGAAGATTAGGAATGATTAAATATGCAAATGTGGCCCATTCCTAAAGGGTTTAATTCAGAAGATAATGCAAATGTGGACGAGATTGAGCCTGTAGAAAATGGTGGCTGAATAAATCACTTTTTCCACACAAGGATTGGGTGAGTGGGAAAAGGGAAGTGTCTGATCTGATTCTGCAAGGATAAGGAAATTCCAAATATCTTTGTGGATGTCAATGGAATTAATCCTGTATTAAAGTCACTCCTGAAACCTTCTTCTGTTTGACTGCCCTTTTATTATCTCAGTTAACTATTCCACAAGAAGTTTTATCCCATCATTCTGCAAACCTACAATTTTTGAATAATTTTGGGGACATAGATCAAAGAAACAACATGGCTCTGATATTCCTATAGTTTAAAAATGCCTGTGGAATTATCTCACCTTCTCCCTCCCAGACAGCTTGATTTAAGTTTCTTCTAACAGCTGTTTGAGTTTAAATCATTATTTTTTTTCCAGCATGAGGAAAGGGCAAGAGTTTTAACAGATGAAGTTTTAAAAAGGTGCGTATATTCACTCTCACTTTGACTTTCCTCTAGTTCTACACTGGTGTGACAGTTCTTTACCTCAGCAACAATATTTTCTTCTTATGACAGATCTTGTCTGGGCAAGAGGGTAAAAATGGGATTTAGGTGCCATTTTAAAGTAGTAATGGACTTCTAAGAATTAACACATTAAAGAAGTTCCAAAGACCAAAGCCTGAATTAACTTGTAGCAATAGTTGCTGGAGACCCAGTAAAAAATAAAGCCATGCTGTGCCAAAGTGCTAACCTCTCCTATCTCTTTGATAGGGCTAAAAGGCAGTCTTTCTTACTCCACTGCAAAATTAACTATTTGAGGGATCCAGTGCTTCTTTCATGCTCCTCCATTCCCTTCCCCACTTACTCTCTTTCTCCTGTTGAGTATCTGAATGTTTATCAAACCAAAATCTTGGCAATCAATTTCAAATCTAGAGAAATGCAAGTAGCTGAGACCTCATTTGACTAAATTATATAGCACACTTATCAGCAGTTTTATATGTCTTTTGTGTTTCCTTTTTTTTGTTTCTTTCTGAGCTTCATCTTCTGTGTTTCAGAGCTTAGTGATATCTTCCCAGATGACTTGTCCAAGGGCAGGTAGAATTGCAGGATAGATCCAGTCCCTGATTGAGAGACTACCTCCTGCACCACCTGCTTCATGAGATGAGCAATAGGATTGACAGTGCACTTGAAATAATGTCAGAAATGGCAATGCACAGAATCAGGCAATGCACATGACAAAAAAGCGTGGGAGCATGAACTGATTATGCCTTAAAAGCAACATAAAGAATCTCTCACTGTGTAGCCTGTTAGATGTGTTTTGAAAGTGATTATCACTAAATACCACCTATTGGGAGATGATAATGATTTCCAGCCAAAAGTGCATGAACTGTGCCCATCTCTGTTTGCTCTGACATCATCATCATCCAACACAAGGACAGACTTTCACAGCAGGCTCTTTTCAGAGTAATAAGGAGTTCACAACAACACTGAGGTTCTCTCAACTTTCTGTGGGCACTTGAATCAGATGACTTAGAATTTCTTTACAGAGCAGCAGAGTGATTTCTGGGACCAACATTCCTTCTGTCACCAAAACATCAGTGCCTCAGCCAGAGAGCAAGTAGGAACTGATACCAAACAAGAAATCTTTCCTTAGATGAAACCTCCCTGGAACCACAAGCACTGCAAAGGGTGTATCTTCCTCATTCTGGCTTTCTCTAAATGAGAAAAAAAATCAGTTTAAATGCCATTGTTCCATCACAACACCCCCTGCTTGGGCTCATACTACTCTTGGCAGTGGCTGAACTTCACAACTTGCTTTTCCAAAGGGAAGGAGACAGGGAAAGCCCTTCAGCCTTTGGATTCAGATCCTGCTTTCCACTCAGATGGCTTCATCCCAGTCAGTCCCCCAAGAGCAATGATCCCACCCTTACTTGTTTGCCACTGTTACCTTTCACAGTGCTCATAGAGCAGGTGAATGGGGGAAACAGGTAAGTTTGGAAATGCTCTTTGGAGGCAGAAAGTACAAGTGGGAATGAATAGAATTGGATAACCCAGGCTGTGACAGAAATACTGCTGCATGGAGGGGCTACCTATATAAAGGGGGGCTCTGCTATATAAAATGAGGTGGTTTGACACATCATATGTCTGTAACAGGGTACATAATATGTTTTATAGAACACTTTATTAAGTTGGGTCTAGACCTTGCTTGTATAGGAAATGCTGGTAGGAAGAGACACTTGGTAACTGTATAGGAATAACCTTGTTTTTCAGTTATTCTGTTGCTTATTCACTTTGCTAGACTTGAATATATAAAACTGAAGCATAGATGTGGCAAGACTTTTTATATTTGTTCCACTTAGTATTGAAGATTCATCAGGGAATGTTAAACTGGGGCAAAACTTTAGCATGTCAGCTTTACAAAGTAATGGTTTTGAGAATGTAAAAGAAACCCAGTCCTTTTTCTCACTCATCTAACTGTGATTCTGTTCAACTGACATCAATTTGTCTTCTGAAAGAAAGGAGGCGCAGCAGGAAGGCATTTTGTCTTTACTGAAGTATTTTGTGACTATATTTTGGCAGGTTTATTTTGCTGAGCTCTGGAAGAAATGTAGAAATGCCTTGCTTCTAATTTCCACAAGGCTTGGTTAAGAGGCTGAGCTGTAAGACTTGGGCCCCCATTCTTTTGAAGCAGTGATGGAGAATAAACAACTTAATTATTTCGTATTTAAGGCTCTTACCTAAAGGTACAACAACAAACACCCCACATGCCAGTTGCTTTTGCCTTACTGTTACCAACTAGAGTAAGAGGACATTCTTTTCCTTGATCTGTTTTGTTTATACTAATGCTAAACAAGAATCTAACACAATGATTTAATGAAAAAGACCCAGTCCTCTTCACTTCATTACCTTCAAGCGAAAATGGGTCTAGCATGCAGATGACATCTAGTGGTTGAAGGCCAGTGGTTCCAAGAAGGAACTGTTATCTACAACACTGAGTGATGCTGTAGCGTAATACACACCCCTTATCATTCACATCAAGTAATTAAATAACTCACAAATTATTTCTGTACAGAAATTAGATGTCTTATCCAAAACCACCTATGTGTATCAAATAATGCATCAAATTCTGCCCTTTACTCAGTGCTACAGGGACAGTTTCTCTAGTAACAATTTAAAGGAGAAAAATGAAGACCTTTTAAAAGGCCAAAGTTTACTTCTCAATTAAGGAGGGATCCTTTTCTACACCAAAACTCCTCTGCTGCAAAACACTGTATTTAAATAAGTAAGTTTTAAAAATATCAAAATCAAGTGCATGTGTAAGGAGGGAATGGGAAAAACTGGATACTAGGGTAAAGGGTTGGATTGTGGCAGTGCTGACTGAGGCAGGACTGCACCCACAGGCAATCTAGTTCTCTTAGTAGTAGTGGTCTGCTTGCTAGGGCTGAGGTTGTTAATATCCACCAGCATGATGAGCTTCTAATTTGGGTTGGTTAAAAAGGATTCTTCTGGAGTGCAATTGCAGAGGCTAAGGTACACGGGTTAGGCAGTATTGCTGTACCACAGCTGGCATCATGGATATCTTGTTTTCCCTGGGGGTTAGTAGTCAGGTTGAAGACTCTTGTTGCAGTGGACTTGTGGGAAGGAAATACTTATATTGTACATTTTTAATTCTCTTTGGATTTAAAAACAGTCAAAGTGTTTCATTTTCCTTTGCATATTATTTTGCTGCTCCACATAAAACTCTGTTGAAGATGTTGTCACATGTATCTCCATATATAGCTCTACATTGGCTTAAAGAAAAACAGCCCAGATCACTCCTTGATGGTGGAATAAATCTGTATCTAAAATTTGCAGAACTGCAAAGCACAACTAGTGTCATTAAAGACGAATTTATTAATTGCTCTAAACCACTCTGTTGTGACAACAGTGAATCCGTGTGGATGGAGTTAATTCCTTCTGTTTACTGGTGTAGAGAGGCACTTTCTCCATGGCCACACAATCAACATAGAGAAATGTGGATAGAGTTCATAAAATACTTTGTCTGGCCCAGTTATGGTCCAGTATATATTACCTGTAAAACCAGCACTGCTCAGTATCAATCTACTGATTCTTCTGCTTTGGGTCCTATTCTGAAAGATGCTAAGTACCTTCTGGGACATGCTACTATCAGCCCAAGTAATGGTTGTAAGCAACTTGCAAAACCTAGGCTGGAAGAAACAGTGCTTATTAAGAAAAGCTGAAATACAGTCACAGGGGTGTTCATTTAAATAGTGCCACATTTACTCAAGGCTGGCAGTATTCAGTGAATGTCCCTTTTGCTTGTGCTCCTGGCAGCTTTCCCTTAAATGACATTTTATGGATTCAGGGAAATTCAAACCTGGTGTAATCAGCTGGGTCTGGACATTTGCTTGGCAGTTTTGCTGCAAAATAGACAAAGCAGAGAAAAAAAATCTTATTTTCCAACCAATTATTTCTGCAGACAGGTATTTTGGGCTTTCTAACCTTCCCAATTCCAGTCCCCAAGCCAGGCTAAAGTGCAGAATTATGGAGAATTGGCTCCACAGTCACTCCAGAGCTCAGGCACTGGTTCTGATGGGATGTTCTCCTGGGGACTGGTGTCTCTTGCATCTCTCACTCATAAATTCCAGTATTACCATGAATATTCCTCAGCATCTTAAACTTATTCCCGTAAAATAAATACATCAAGGATTCTCTAGAGATTTATAGCTACTCTGGAAAGTTACATCAGGCTTAGAAAACTACCTATTCCTCTCCTGTACTGTTTATTCTTCTTTATTTGGAACCAAATGCAAAATTGCTTCCAGCACAGATCATCACTTACAAACTGCAGCTTTTCCCCACTACCTTCAGAGTTTGCTTTTTCACTTTTTTTTTTTTTCCTTCCAAATCTGAAGTGCTGACCTGTTAATGAAATAGCTGTTCTGATTGTGAGGACCCAAGTGAATTAAATTTACATATAAACATGTGCAGTTGTCATCTTGGATTGAGCTTGCAAAACTGTAATTTCACCTTTATCTCAGAGGAATAGACTACCCTAAGATTTCTCAGTGCATACTTTACAATAGACTTAAACTGCCCAACAAAATATAAACAGAAAAAGGAATCATTTAATAAGAGCAGGCCAAGATGATAATGGGAAGAAAGAAGTAAACAAAATCAGAATATACCTTAGAATTTCAGTGTAAACACACTTCCTATGGCTGCCTTGAAATCTCTCCTTTTTACTTTTTGGTTTCTTAAATAAATACACATTTGTAGTTATCCAAGGTAAAACTGAAGCATTTTTAATGAGGCACCACAGCCTGATGGGTCCTAATTGGATTTTTTTTATCTACATGGGAAGATAAATTATTTGATAAGCAGGAGTTGGCAGTCTGCCACCAGCCCCTGCTGTGCTCTTCAGGAATAGCTGGGGGGGGGTCAACATCTTGACCCTGCAGACAGGTTACCAGGTTGAGTGAAGAAGTTAACTGAGCTAAGGGGTTAAAACCATGCTCCGCAGCATGCTCTGTACTGTTAGCTGCAGCGTGCTCTGTACTATTAAGGTAAATCCAGGGTGTCCTGCAGGTCGGAAGGGCTCAGTTGTAGTGCAAGCTGGGAGGGAAGAGACATTGTCTCATCTTACCCATACCCACTGTCCCACAGTGAGAGATGTTGCTCAGGTGGAGAAAACTGCCACCAAAGTGCCTCTGGGCTGTGTCTGAAATGTATTGCAGGTTACTGCTGAAATGGTAGAGCTATCCAATTAGAAGATTAATTCTAAAACCAAACTGTCCACTGCTTGCTAAGAAAGCAGGTGTTGTTAAATTACATCTCAGTAGATGTTTAATTGCAATGTTCTGTGTCCTTGAGATTGAGTTTTACCTGTTTTCTACCTAGATATTGATGAATGCCAGTCTTCTCCTTGTGGATATGGTGCTACTTGCATAGATGAAATAAATGGATATCGATGTACTTGTCCCCCAGGAAGGATTGGTCCTAGGTGCCAAGAAGGTATTCCTATCTCTATCAATCTTTACCCAAAAACCTGGAGGGTACAATATAGTCCCCCCTCCCTTCCAGGAGGTGTTGAGGTAAGAATGTTGCTTTTTTTTTCTCTCTTCTCCTGCTCCCTCCGATATTTTCTCTTGAAAGCCCTGAAATTGAGGGATTTTCAGCTGAAATTGAGGGATTTTGAGCTGAAATCGAGGGGTTTTGAGCTGAAATCGATGGATTTTGAGCAGAAATCGAGGGATTTTGAGCTGAAAATGATGGATTTTGAGCTGAAATCGATGGATTTTGAGCAGAAATCAATGGATTTTGAGCAGAAATTGATGGGGTTTGAGCAGAAATTGATGGAATGTGAGCAGTGAAGGGAGGGATTGGGGAAGGAATTGAAGATTTGGGTGGTGGGTCTCCAAATGTCCGTATGACCTCCTGTTATTCCCTCAGAGGAGAACAAAAGTAATTTGCAGCTGATGTTTTCAATACTGTTTCATTTGTTTTTAGACACTTTGTGTGTTACTTTGCAATTTGTTTGTAAAGTAAGTCAGAGAAGTGCTCCTCTTTTGTTCTCCAGGTATTTTATTTTTATGTAAAAGGATGCAAATTTATTGCAGTTTGTGTAACTCTTTTTTTTTTTTTCTTTTTTTAAGTATCTTGACTTTGTAGAAAGATGTCCACCTTTCTTTAAAAATAGGGTCCTATCTCCAGGAACCATTCTCATGACTCAAGGAGACTCGTCTCATCAATAAATCAGAAACAGAGACATCTTCTGTATAGTAAAAGCAGTCATGCACTTAAAGAATTCCTGGTAATATGACAATTCTTCCCAAAGTACCAAAGTTCTATAAGTTTCCCTTTAAAGCAGAAATTAAAACAGTATCCCTGCCCCAAAGAAAGCAGATTCCCACCAATGTCTCTATACTTATGTAAAGAGAGAATAAATCACTGCAACACATTTAAAACAAGTATTATGTAACATGCTTTTAGTAAATATAAAAAAAAATCAATTGACAATTGAAGATGCATAAAAAAAATTAAATTCTACTACTTAAAAATAAAGAGGTGGATAACCTAAAACTGGGAGCTGCAAGGGCATCTTAAATCCATTAACTCAGGCTTCAGTAGAATCTCTTCTGCACCTTCTTACCCTCTGTGGTAACCACCTTTCTCTGACAATATTTCTCTACTCTTCAGAGACAACTGAATTGACTAGATCAACATCTCAGCAGTTCCTCCTCTGTCTCTGAAGAGCCAGTTGCTGTGTGATGTGCAGATACCACAGTGACAAGAACCAGTTTCATAGCTACAAATGCATCTTGGTTTGTTTGAATTGATGATTATTCTAGAAAGTTTCCCCATCACATTTTAATCTAATCATGAAACACGTGCTGTGAAGTGAAGCTTTAACAAAGCTGAATATACTCATTTCTTTCAGCTAACTTCTTTCTTATGGAAAAAGAGAACATGCCCAGGGCAGAATCATATGCTTGACCCCTTTGGAAAGGGCTGCTTCAAACTCAGAAAAATAGTTTGTAAACCTTCATCAAGTGATCAGTAGGTTGTTTTTTTTTTCAGAGATGAGTAAAAACAACAGTAATAAAGAAAAGAGATTTGTCATAAAGAGATTATTTCTTGAGAGAGCCTGAATCTGTCAGAAAAACATCTATAACTCATATAGATTAAAAATACATTTCAACAGAGTGCAATGGAAATGGATTCCATTTACAGATGAGGCAATATGTTTTGTATCCTGAGTGCTAATAATTAAATTCTAATAATGAGATTTTCATATATACATATTTCAACTTATATTGAACTAATTTACTGGGGAAACATTCTTCTGCTTATTAGTAGATAATGAGTGAGGGGTCTTATTATTTAGATACATCTCATCACTGACAAACTACTTGGATATCAACCCTTGATCCTTCTCCTGAATTTAGTTTAGTTCATAATAGATACTTGTTCTGGAACTCTTGACAATTTAATTTTTAATTTGTAGCCCATGTTTAGTCCCTATATCAGCATGCCAAAAATATATGAGAGTGACTAGAGAAGCCTGGCTCTTGCCTGCCTGCTGCTAGGCACATGTTAATTAACAGAAGATCCAAAACAACAGTCAGTTTTATTACTGGAAGTTGCTCTCAACAACAGACTTTAGCAGAAAATACGTTTTCCTCCACCAGGTACAATTTATCAGTGACATCTGAGGAAAATGAACAAAAAGATTCCATTAGAAGTGTGACTCCTAAGAGTTCCCAAATTTCCAAATATTTTTCAAATGCATCCCCAGATGAAAGTTTACATTTTAAAGTACATAGTGGACTGCCTCTGCCTAAATTTTTCCTAAATGATTTTTACCATCAGATGTAAGTTGGTGTTTTCTAGTACTATGTGGTACAAGAAGAAAAGGAAATGTTTCTGTGCTTTTGACATCAAAAAATGCCAGATGAATTAAAGAAAATTCTAAGCAGAACCGTCTCTGTGCTGTGATTATCAAGGAGACTGCATGAAGGGTGTTTTATTTTCTTTCATGTTTTCCCTGCAGGAACCATCAAACTTGAAGTGCAAGCAGCTGAATTGAAAGAGTAGTTCTGACTCATTTGCTAAACTGATCAAGATGTGGTAGGAGATAACATCTTCCCAAGTGCTGTGATTTACCATCTCTTGTTCCAGGCATTTTTTAAAGAAAGATGAAGATTTAGCAAGGCTTTAGCAATGAAAAAAACTTAAGCTTATCTAGGCTTTTGTATCCTAATATTTGTCATACTGTGAGTATTGTTTATGTGTTTCCAAATTTTTCTGTCTTAATTTCATTTTTTCGACTGAGTAGGAAAACACTGCCAGGGGAGTTAAAGCAGATGATCTTCAAGGTAATTTTCAACCCATTCTATTATTATCCCCTCCAAAGTCTATGTCCAGCATTAGGGCCAGCTGCTAGAAATAGAAGTTGTGTCCTTGGTTTTGCTGTGCAGTTGTGGATAATTTGTGTCAAATGAAGGAGGGACTTTCTGTAGTTGTTTCTTCTGTTAACCTGGAGAGGATGACAGGCTTCTGCTGTGCTCTTTATTACAGATGGTGTTTGCTGTTGCAGAGTTCGTCTTAGTATTTTTAATTTTTATGGGATTACTTGGCTTAAGTATATTTAATCACAAATCTTTGTGAGATGTTTTGCTTTGCTTAGCTAAATGAGGTTTAAATAATAAAAAAACTCCAACCTGTTTCTCCATATGTTATATTGAATTAACCTTATATTTGCAATTAGGACTATCATTAACACATGAGAGTAAGATAAAAGCAGTTTGGAATAACAGATTAATGGAGAGAATATTTTTTCTTACCAAATGCAGAGTAACTTGAAATGGTCATTGTTTGCAGAAAACAAACCTCTGTGGTTTGTTACAAATCTCTTGATACTTGAGGTGAGAATGTTTTTAAAGCCTCACTGCCTGGAATTAGATTGTTTACCTGAGAATTCCTTCTTTCTCTAAGGTCATCTTCCATTTTTTCTGGATTTTGGGTTGGAATTGAGAGTAGTATCTTTTAACTTAGTCAAAATATTAATCCACAACGAAGATGAAAAGTTTTTCATTCAACATATCCAGAGAAAAAACTCAAGCTTCAGCTTTTACCTAAATTTATTAATGACAATTTAAGAGAGCCTAAAAATTAGTCAAAGCTCAAATTCCCCTGGACTTATTTTTTGACAAAATGGTGACATTGGAAAAATAAACAGACTATTAATAAAAACCTACATTCTAGCAATGATACTGAATCACAGATTGCACAAGCTACTATATTGTCAGTAATGAGAACTATTTGTTTATATCCATTGATATAAAGCAAATTACAGCCAGTGATCTGAGTGGCTTGGTGGTTACCCTCTGCTGAGGCAGCCCTGGCAGGGCTGATAATGAGACAATCTACCTGCTTCTGACTACACAGAAAACATGTTCAGCAACTTGTATGAGGATCTAGATTGAGCCCCAAATGAGCAGTGCAATAAACTGGTTTAGTATCAAAATGAAGCACCACCATAACATAACCATTAACCTCTCAAAATGGGGACACTGAGAAGCAAAAAACATTGCTTTTTGTTAATAAAAAATGGGAAAGGCGATCATATTATGATGGAAAACAGCACGCTAGTACATGCACTGTGGTGGAAGAACAATAGAGTGATGTGAACTTTCATTTCTGCTGGTTTGGAGAATGACATTTATCATTACTCTGTTTTCCCTAAAAATAATGCAGAATGCTGACTGTGAAATTGCTGGACTGCTCTTCAGAAATCCTCTACAATTTTCAGGTGGGACCTCTGACTACTCTGTTTTGTAACAGCCAGGAACCCAGGCTTGTAGGAGTCAAAATTTCCAAGTCTTTATCCCTTTCCCACATGTGCTAACTGGAACACACCTCAAGAAAAGCAGTCTTGCAGTGTCTAGTGACAGGCAATGTTACAGCAATATTGGAATTGCTGGTTTAAGAGAAAGAACAAGAAGCCACCTCATGTCTTTCAGGTGAGGTAAAGCAGTGCCACAGGCCTCCGGGTTCGCGAGCGCGCGGGTGCGAGCGCGCGGGTGCGAGCGCAAGCGCGCGGGCGCTACCTTCTTCTTGACGAGGGACATGACGCCGATGCGCGTGAGGACCTGCTGGCGCGACAGCCCCTCCCTGGGCACCCCGTCGGCGAAGGTGTCGGAGCCGTCGGCGCCCGGCTCGCAGAGGTGACGCATGAAGAGGGACACGTAGGCCCTGGGGACAGCCAGGGGACGATGGGCGACCGACCGCCGGGACACCACGGTGACGGGCGCTGCCGCCCCGAGGGGTCCGGGGCATCCCGGTCGCTTGGGGGGGGGTGGGGGGGGACACACGCCCAGGGCGGTTGGGGGATGCGATATTGCTGTTGTAAGAGCACGGACTAGTTCCCAAATAGCTTGAAAACCTGAGATCAAGATAGGAGGTGCCTTAGTATGGAAATACAATACGTAGAGTCAGGAAGTAAATCTTTGAGCTGCAGAAGACAGAAAACTGAAGCTATATCATATGCTTGAAAAAACAAATGAGCTGGAGAAGAGATGGAAGAACATGTGACAACGAGAGGACAGTTTATCCACTGCAGGTAGGATAAGAGGTTTGGTGTGCAGCATTGGTCATATTTACTCTGTAGGTGTCTCAGCTGAGATCTCAATGATTGTCTGGGTACCAATATTTTTCCTCTGTGATGTGGATCTCTACAGTCTTGACTGCATTAGACCTGTACACAGCATCCACAAAACACCCATCCTCTCCAAAGCTGCAGGTTTCCCCCTCGTTTGGAGTGGATATAATGTGATGTCCCCATTGCTTTTCAGGATGTATCAGGGAAAGTGGGAAATGGCAGATAAAAGGTTCTCTGCCCATCACCTAACTGCTGCAGTGACTTGCAGGATAGATCTGCTTTGGTATTTCCAACTGTGTGGTGGGCACTCAGCTGCTGTCTGCCCACCATGTGTGCCTTCAGGCTGTCTTCACTTCAGCCGACTCTTTTCCACTTGGGCATACCTGGTCATCCTAAAAAGTCATCCCTTTCAAGCGCTGTGAAGCGGAGTGTCATCCCAATTTCTTTATGCAATACACTTCCATTTACATCCCAGTAACAGCACTCTGTGTTGCTTAGACTTTGTCCACAAGAATCTTGTGATCCTTTGCTTTCCACCTGCTGTAATTCCCTGTTTACTTAGTTGTGAGAGGTGGATATTTCTGGATGACAGTGCACTCTAGCTTGAGGAGATGGAACAGGTTTCCCTCTGTCCACTGATGCTGGAGCCCAGTGAGTAGTTCAGGCCCATTTCTTGACTTCTAGGCAGCAGAAGTCAGGGAAAATAATCCCAGACTGATGGTCAAACTGATACTTTCTGTTTCACAATGCCTCAACTAACCACATGAGACTTATCAATTCTCAGAGATTAAATTAATTTTATTTCTTGAACTCCATACTCATAAACACATTTCACTGTTTCTAGATACTTTTAAAAGCACATAGTTAAGCGTTATTTTTCTGAAATTATACTGATGTGTGTTTGAGGAACAAATGTCACAAAGTTTTTGCCATACCTTTGCCATAGCTTTCAGTAGATGTTTGACATCTCCAAGCTGTCTGTTGTGACCCGTGAGCACAGTTTTAATATTATCCACCAGATTCTGAACTGTTTCACAAACTGTCTCTATTTGCTGTTCTCTTTCTGATTGTACTGTTCTCTGTGTAGATATTTCCTGGGTCAACTGCTTGTGAGCACATAAAGGGAGCCAGTTGGATGTAAAATGAGTCTAGTTGGTGTGTTTCTTTAGCTGAGCCCTGTGAGTTACCACCACTGTCTGTCCTTCACCGGGGTAAGGGAGGTAAGCAAGGGACTCTGGGCCAGTGGCTGGAGGAGGGATATGGGTCACAGACTGGGTGCCTGGTGTTGGTTGCTGGATGTGTTGATATCTCCTACAAACAGGGTGTGCACAAGGTATGCATGTATGCTCTTCAGCAAACTTTAAGCCGGACCAGCTGGTGAGCAAGGGGCACTCACATCTGGGGTATCAGAGGGGGAGGTGGTCAGTGCTGCTATGCCTGGGAGATTGTGCACATGCAGTATTGGTACACTGAACATAACTGGAATGGCACACACCAGGGACAGATGCCACTGTAGAATGCTTGGGTGTGTTTTTCACGTGTATTTGCAACTGCAGCTTCATTTAAGGTTTCATAAAACGTGTAAGTTCAGATCACAGCTGGAGTCATTTGACTTAGGATACCTGATAGAAGTGGATGGAAGCAGATTTGTATGACCATGATTCTTAACATAGTATTTAACAGTTCTTTGTGGCAGTACGAGATAGAAATCTTTACAAATGTGTGTCGTTCAGTTGCTGACGGATTGTGTTCTCCTTCAGCTTGTCTTGCCAATGAGAGCTTTCAAACGGGATATTTTTTAATCATAGACTTACATTTTTTGGGTTTATATTTTATATTTACATTTTTTGGTTTTATATTTAAAGTCGTTTTTAAACTATTCTTTTATCCAGGAACTACTGGAATCATCAATACTGCTACTGCAATACTAAGCAACACTGCACAAGAATTATAATGGGAAGCTACTTATAATCTGGGTTTATCTTTATTACATTTCTCTTACTGGTTTTATTTTCTCTTCCTTAAAAAGCTTCCTCTGAAACTATTCAGTTTGTGCTACTAAATAATTTTAAATGACACTTTATACAATAAAAGTTTTGAATAAAGGGGAGTAAAAAAACATTTTTTACTTCATTAATTAAGCCTCTGCAGAAAGAAAGAAAGAAAGAAAGAAAGGTAGAAATAAAGAAAGAATGAAAGAATGAAAGAAAGAAATAAAGGTAGAAAGAAAGAAAGAATGAAAGAAAGAAAGAAAGAATGAAAGAATGAAAGAAAGAAAGAAAGAAAGGTAGAAAGAAAGAAAGAAAGAAAGAATGAAAGAAAGAAAGAAAGAAAGAAAGGTAGAAAGAAAGAAAGGTAGAAAGAAAGAAAGAAAGGAAGAAAGAAAGAAAGAAAGAAAGAAAGAATGAAAGAAAGAAAGAATGAAAGAATGAAAGAAAGAAAGAAAGAAAGGTAGAAAGAAAGAAAGAATGAAAGAAAGAAAGAAAGAAAGAATTGAAACCTTACTCTGCTGCTTATGAGGAAAACACAAGTGATATTAAGATACTCTTTAAGCTGTAAGAACTGTAAAAGCTACTCAAGTAAAAGTCAAGTGTTCCTTGTGCCACAATGACACATTAGGAACAGCAAGTAGACAGTAATTCTGTACAAGTTTTCTGTCAGGTGGTGCAATATCATCTCAAACATTTAAGTATGTTTGGTTTTTTGTAGACATATGCAAATCATTTTTCTACTAGCGTACTATTTTTTTTGTGATAACTTAACCGGGCAATTCACTTATGAAGCTGTGTTTCACTCAAGTAACTTTTCAATAATACTTTCACCTCTGGCGTGACGGAGTTGTGTCAAAGATGAGAACAAAATATTTTTTGCCACTTGAAGCTGTGATGCCATGTGCAAGCTGTGGCCAAAACAAACCATCCCTGAACAGGGAAGGCTGTGAAGGAAGGCAGAAGGGAATAGATAGAGCAGTGGGCAAAAAAAAGAGATATTTTCTTTGGTACATCTTTAAGATTTCCTTTTGTATTTTCTTATGTCCTGTCAAATAGGAATCAAAGCAGGCAGCTACATTATATTGCTGTATCAAACATCCCCAGGTTGATTCACTTCTATGTCAATAACCAGGTTTATTGTTTGTAGGAAAACTGCCTGAAAATCACAAACTTTCCTCACCTGTCTGTCATAGTTTCTAAAGTAAACTTGCATGCTGCTTGTGCTTCTTGAATAGTTTTGTAGGGAAGTGAAATGACAGAAATACATTTTCCAGCATATTATATTTCAGGTAAACTCAACAGAAGTGAAGTCTATTTTGGAATTCATCAACAAGGAAATACATTTTCTAGCCTGACACCACTGTCTTCCTGCACATTTGTCAGGCCACTTACTAAAAGATGACTGTTTTGAACCTTTGTCACATTAACTTTTAAGCTCATTTAAAAGCTTCCACTCATAGTATGCAAGATACTGCAACAGTTATCTTAAGTGTTCTGGAGATTAAGAACTTTGAGTTGGGGAGAAAGTGAACAGCATTCAGGCCCATGAAGCTCTGATGAGAAACAGCTGATCAAAAAATCAGCCCCCTTTAATTCTATGGTATATAAAACAGAACTTCTATTAATGTAAATCAGATGTAGATGGCAAATAACATTAGTACAGGCTTGACTTTAAATATATTTAAGTCAATATGCATTCATGAATCAGTCATAGTTACTAAATAGGATAGAATAGACTAGAATATTATAATAGAATATTAGAATATTATATAGAATAGACTCCATCCAACTCTCATGGAAAATAAAATCCAACCTTCACAGGTTAATGTTGGCCTATTCTCAGCATTTTCTCTTTACTAAATTCATTGAGAGTCAATAATGTTTATCCAAAGCCATGCCTGTAATTGCACTTGTGTTCAAAAATAGCTGTGTGCCTTCTTTGTGTTGTTCTGAAGTCTAATTGCTTTGTCCTTACACCAATCTCAAGTAGTTCTTCCCATAGCTCTCACTACCACTAGAGAAATCCAGAGGGAAATGCACATCCTTGTCACCTGGAAGTCTCTTAAGATTCTTTTAGGTTGGCAACATAAACCACTGTGCCAGACAAACAGATTTTTTTCTTCCTGTGTTCCAGGACACCTGTTCATTCAGACATTTTGGGAAACTATGACGCGTGAGTGGAATGGGATAGACAACCTGAGGCTGGATAAGTTCTACATGGTAAAGCTAAAGGAGTAACTACCCACTTGCTGCAAGTTCTGCTTCTCAGTAGTACAAGCTGGTACTAATAACTCTAGTAAAAGCTATTTTTATGTCCTTACTAGGGGGAAAAAGGCAACAAAACTCTTCTATACACATTATAATATTATATAGAAAAGCAGCGTAGATAAAGCTACACATTTTCTAGCTGATATTAATTTATCATTTTTATAATTTAATCCATGGAATGCTTGTAGCTCCACTCAGGAAAATGGATTCTAGAACTGCAGATGTAAAATAATTTTCTTCTCATATGCTGATTGTGAATAATTCCACCCCTTTGAGCATACTACTGACAACATATTATTAGCCAGAGCATCAATTTTCAATGACACTGAACTCTCTTGTCTATCACATGATGAAGGCTGGCTACAGAAGTTTCTGTCAACTTCATTGGATGGTTTCCTCTCAAAGAGCTTCCAAGGAAATGGCCATGAAATCATGTGTAAAAAGATTTTCAGTTTTAACAGGTTGATAAACATTCAGAGGTGAACACTCCATGTATTCTCACCTTTCTTGTCCCAACAAGAAGAGTACAGAAATTAACAAATTCCAAAATATTAATAAAATCCTCTAGGAATTCTTCAAAGCTTCACAGTTTTTCTTCATTTTCTACACATGTGTGGATGCCTTTTTTTTTCCCATTTCTAAGTGGGCATTATTCTGAATTTTCCTAACGGCTTATATGTAAAAAATAAATACATCAGCTGCTACTCATTTATGCATTCTCACTAACAGCCGAGAAACACTGAATAATTCAACACTTCTGTTGGTTAGAGTAACCTGATCTCATGAAAGGTCCAAGAAATTGACTACCTTATTATTTTTTAATTATTTCTCATCTATTTGGTTACAAAAGATTCCTTCACAAATTAATTCAACTTTTTTTCCAGAATTTTGAAGCCACTCAGGTATATATTAAATACATTAAATAATCATGACATATAGGACATATTTTTTCAACAGAACTTTCATATAAAGAGAGAGCAGATCTTTTAGCACTGAGTGCTCCCTCTTGGGGGTAGTTCTTCCAGCCAGACCGCTGGGCAGTGGCCTCCTGGGGGGTCTTGCTGGTTCATGTTCTGGGGTCCCCTCATCCACAGCTAATCTCTTTGGATGACTTGGCCTTGGATGCTGAATGCTGGGGCAGGACACACCCAAAGCTGCTCTGAACGTAGAGAAAAATACAGTCAGGGCTTTGCTGCCTGCCTCATAAACCACTAGGAAGTCATGATTCCAAACATTTTGTCCCCCCCAACACAAAGCATGTTTCATTTATCTTTGCAATTCACTTTTTCTGGGGGGTAAGCATCCCTTGGGTGCCCTTCCCCTGCACAGTGCCTAACCTCTCCATTTGATGTCCTCTTAGAGAAATAAAGCCAAATTCCCATGTTGTATACTTTGCTCTTTAGCTGTCTGTAGATGATCAAATGGGATACTGATGTCATGGCTTCAAGTAAAGTTTTTTCTTTCCATAGATCTTAAGCATCTTCAAAAGCAACAGACACTTGTTTTGGTAAATGCAAGCTTTCAACAGCAATGTTGTTCAAATTTAAGTCATATAGCAACCCTAACAGCACTGACATGCTTTTCAGTTCCCTTCAGCCCCTGTAAATTCACGCCTGACATGTTGGATTTATGGGATTCATATTTTAAGCTTTCGAAACACCACACACAGAATCTGGAAACCACTAAGAAAGTGGTTTGAAGAACTGTTTAAATTTCGTCCGTTGATTGTAGTAGAGACAGTGTAGGTAAGAAAGGCAGAAATAGCATTAGGGAATTCCAGCTAACCATTTTAATTTGCAGATGGAGTGTGTGCACAAGTTTCAGAGGCAGAAGGAATCTGTGAGGCTCCTCAGCCACAGGCCAGTTTTATGCCCTGAATTTTGATGGCTCATGCAGGGTTTTACTGAATGGCCAGGTGACTTTAAATGGGAAGCTGAGTTATAGATAGGGTCTTAAAGTGTATTTGGATTGTCTCTGTCTGTGAACACAGCTGTCAAGTTGTGTGGCAGCTCTGAGGGCTAGCAGTCAGTGATACTCTTAAACTGTATACACTCTTAAACACTTCATTTAAGCATTTCTTTCTAAGTGGATACATATCAGGTAAATTTTATTGTTATGTATATTGTTGATATTATTCTTTTCAGATGCCTTATTTTACATAAAGGTAGAAAAAGCAAAATGATTCATGGATTGAACTTTCATAGATTTATTCTTAGATGGCATTGTAAAAATTGACTGAAAGGGATTGATTGATTTGCTGGTAATATAATTAGTTTGCTTTATTATGTATTTAGTTGAATTTTCTTCTGAACAGGTTGTGGTAGATGGAAGCTTATCAACAGCAGTTCTGAAAAACTTGATGTCTTTAACTGAATAGCCTTTATCCATTACCATTCATACACAAGTGAGGTGTCTTTCTTTTTCATTCCCATATTTTCCATGTATTTGCTATAGAAAAGCAACTTTGTTTGAAAGCCTTTCAGAGGAGAGCAAATCTTTGAAGAGATCCAAAACAAAGCTGCAATTTTTGACTGTAGTATTTTCATATCTGCCTGTAACATTGGCCACCTTGAATTCCTTGTACTGCTGCTTTTTAAGAAACAGATTTTTGAAAGCACTTTAAAAAGTAGACAAATCAATCACAGAGAGCTGTCACTTTTTTACATATATAAACCAAAGACAAGTGTTCTGCTATAAAGAATGATGAAGAAATAAAGCTTAACACAGCCTTGCAGAGTGTATCTTTGGGAACCAGTGCCCTGCATAGCTTACACCAGTTAAACAGAAATCTGATGCAAGTGTAGTGTGTACTATTATGAGTATACAAATTACTAGCTACTGAAAAACTCACCTATGATTGCTCAGGCATACCTCTAACCATCACACTGTTACACATCTCTGCTGCTATGTGCAATGTGATTAAGCAGCATGCAGAAATCTAAATTACATAGAATTAACTTCTATTCTTCTATGTTCAGAAATGGTCACATACCTATTATGCATGTTTTACTGAATAAAGTAAATCACTTCATTCAGATTTACAAGAGAAGCCTAATGGCAGACACTCCTATTGCAATTAGTATCCTCTTTTTCCCCAAGTCAAAATCTGTTTTGCCCACGGTGTTAATTGCTAATGAATCTGTCCATTCAGCAAGTTTTTCTGTCTTATTTTCTCACCCCATCCTCTTGAGGAGGGGAAGCACGAGAGCAGCTGGCTGTGCCTCTGCCAGTCAGCAAAGGTCAGCATACACCTGATCAGCAGAGGTTAGGGATCTGCAAGTTACAGAATCAGTGTCAAGGACAAACAGAGAAGATTTTGAAAGAGCCACTGCAGTAGCAGCCAGAATCACAGAAAGTCTTTGGTTGGAAGAGACCTTCAAGATCATCTAGTGCAACCTTCAATCCAACACCCAGTGTGGGTGGAGGGGTTAAAACTACCCTGATTGCCTCATCTCTCCAGTTACAGCAGCAATTCTGCTCTCTTTTTTTTTCATTATTATGATGATTATTTTTGTGGTGGTGGAACAGAGCAGGTTGTCAGGGTGAATATTGCCAGAAAATCAGGTTGGGTTTGGAATGGGACACCAGTACCAAGCTACAGCTGCTACTGGGGCAGGTTAAACCAACCAGAACAGGCCACCAGTTGCAAACTCAGCTCTGGTCCAGCTCCTGGAGGGGGCTTCTGAAATAACACTGGGCAAAAGGAGCAAAGGAAAAGTGACACTTGTGCTGGGAAAAGGAAGCAAAATGTCCCTCTACTGCTGAGGTTAAATTGGTACCTTCTTTCTGATATATTTAAAGATCCTTAAAAGTCAGGAAGATAACTTATTGCTATTTATTTGAAATTATTTCAGTAGAACTTGTGGTTCTTATTTTTGTTTATTTAACATAAAACCCTCAAGGGTTTACTAATTATTTTTAATCTTTTCTAATTTTATAAGTTTTTTTTTTCTAATATGCTCTACTATGATTATAGTGCTGTTTGATTTACTGCAGTTTTTCCATTTAGTATTGAAAACCTAGTACAATGACTCTACCATGTTAAAACAAGCAGGATAAAAGAAAAACCTACCCCAAAATGCACGTAATACAGGATGGACAATAAGTTTGCATCAAAAAAAAGAGAAGTTTTGGGATAAAAACAAATCTATTTATGAATTCACATTAGCAGAAAATGTGGGTAAACATTTTAAGTTGTGTAAACATTTTCACTTAACAGTATTGTTTCAGCTGTGACAAATGCTGTTCATTTCTGAATTGCATTTGTAATTTAGAATTGTCTCTAACGGGGGAAAAAAAAAGAGAATAAATAAACTGGGTTGAAAAGTAAGTTCAAAGCCAAGTGAAACCTTCCATTTGACATTGATCAAAATAAATTAAGGATAAGCTTAATTATTTTGTGCATCTTTTGTTTCAACCACTAAGCTGAATGTCTGTTATTCAACATAAAAAGACTCACTTTTATCTCACTCTGTTCACCTGGAAGATGTAGGACTGCTTTAAAATATACAGAACATTGTTCAAAGACAGCTTGTCATGGGGTTTTTTTTCCACAAAATAAAGTAAGAATGAATGTATTTTACCATTCTTTCCTCACTCACAGCTTGTTAGATGTAAACTGCATGAAATTCACCAAATGCAGAGGTTTCAAAGCAGGCTGGTAAAAAAGAAGTGACCTGCAATTTGCTGAATGCATAAGGAAAGAGACTGGAGCTCTTCAAAGCACTGGGTAATGAGAAAAGCAAGGAAATTCTGATTATAAAGCCAAGAAGGGAATACTCTCTGAATTGCCTTTTCATAATCATAAATTGGGCATTAGCTTTCCATAGGCCAGCATCTGAAATTCAGAACGATTCCTCGACTTGAAACGCACGAAGCTTTTCTTTTTCTTTTTTTTTTTCCCCCCCATTTCTTACCCTTTCTGCAGCAAAGGATAAAAGAGCTGGATGCTGAAATGTTGAAAACTTGTGTATGAAAAACGTGTTCAGTTCTTCCTCTGAAAACCAGGAGCGACCTGGCTTAGTTTGGAGACATTCTGGAGGAGAACGTAACCACTCGCTACATTTAACCCCCACTGGTGGCCCATCTTCTGCTTCCCTGTTCATTTGCCCCAGTGAATCATTCCCCTCTCCTTAAACCTATTACTTGGCATTTTTCAATGAATTACAGTATATCCAGAATATGCTCTTTTTGGAATATGATCTCCATGTATACATTTAACTTCATAGCAATAACACAATCATGTCACAAAATGTTCTACAAACATCTTTGCTTACTTGACAAGGTATTTATACTACATCTGAAAATAACCCTTGCACTTGATAGAAACACAATCTTCTACAACACTGTTTGTGGACTGCAAGAACATTTAACTCTTTGTAATATCTTTATGAGCAAGAATATTGAAGACAATAATCAGTTCACTAACCACTGAATAACTATCTTCTCTGTGTGAAACATTATTATAGCACCATAGCACAATTTGGGATTCTGGTACTCAAAGCCTACAAGACTCTCATTTTCACACAGAAAGCAGGATTCACCAGGGCTTGCACAGGAATACCTTGATATAGAATTTGGACCTGTGAAAGGTTTTGACCTGGCCTGAGGAACTGACAAGCTCCTGTATCCAATGCATGTGCAAAACTCTGAAAGTTACATGTTATTTTACTAGATCATGAAGTCATCAAATTTGAATGGCCCACTGTTTTGTCAAGGACATCTTCATGTTTCTTTCGTTAGATTATATGATTCAGTTATCTGACAAAAGCAATGAGGATAATACTGTGGTTCCAATGACTAGTGTTAAATGTGATATTAACAATACAAGCAGATCCAAACCATTGCCCACCTCCCTGAACACTCTGGACACACCACTCTCCTTTCCATCTCTCTCCCAGCCTTCCCTTGTGCTCTGGACCAAGTTCAAGATTTCAGCCCTCGTTTTCATTGCACTTTACAACTCAGGGCAATTACTGTTGGCTCCTAACTGCTGTAATGATCTATCTATGGTAGCTATTCATTCTTACAAGCACACCTACGCACACCCCTGTACATAAGCATGGTATGTGCTGGTTAATGAAAGATAGAGGAACAATAAAAAACAAATCAAGCATATATTTTTGTTAGGAATGTTAGATTTCATGTTTCACAAAAATCGCAGCCACACCCAGACATTTCCAAGCAAGCATTTCCCTTAATGATTGGTTGAATGATGATCCAAACTAGTTGGTTAGCATCAGTATCACTGAAAGATTAGAACACTTACAAGTATTTTCTCTGTAATGCATGAGTCATTTCACCTACACTATTATTGGATTTTGCATTAGGTTTTTACACCCTAACTATTAGTCTGCATTGCCTGTTTGTAGATAAACTGTTAAAAACCTTGAGGAGTCTGTACTAAGGGACCTACAGAGCCATTCCATTTTTGAGTGTTTTTTTTTAGCAAAAGAATTTATTCTGGCGAACAGTAAAATTTCAAGAGAGGAAACAGTATATATAGTACACTAAAAAGCAACAAGTGGAGGAAAGGGCATCGCAGTCACAACAGGAAAGGTCAGAACAGAATAAATCTAAATTATTTCAGGGGATTCATCGGGGCATTAAAATTTAGATGGAATCTCTGTCAAAAAGCCAGTAATAAGAAAGGAAAATGGTAGCTGTGGATTCATCTCCTGCAGGAGCCAGAAACCATGTTTTCCACGGACAGATCTGTACCTGCTGCTAAGGAAATGCAGAGAGATGACAAATTTCAGTGCAAAAGCCATGCAAGCATGTCTAGCCATGTCCACCACTGAGCAACAGCTTACAAACTGCTAAATAACTGTGAGAGCTGGGTTGGGTTGGGGTAAGGTTCTCGACAAAAGAACAAAAGCCTCTTGATTCACCACAGAAAGGAATGATCAACCACTCACTTGTTACTGTCTAGCAGTATGGGTAAGACCTTTTAGAGGAAACTCTGCTGCATGGTGGAGGAGGTATTCAATAGTCACAACAATGATTAAAACAACAAACAGCGTGATAAATTGGATTTTAATCTGTAGAACTACAGCCTCTAGGCAACAGATTACCCTGCAGTCCAGAAAACTAAACAACCCCTCCAGGGCAGGGAACACTGCCACAGAAGGAACTACTCACTCATATATAGCTACCAGACTTTGCTAATGAATACCACTTTCATCAGAATAAAACCAGATGTTGCTCCCCATCCTTATTGAAGC
The DNA here is from genome assembly GCA_024336885.1 of Actenoides hombroni. Lineage (NCBI taxonomy): Eukaryota > Metazoa > Chordata > Aves > Coraciiformes > Alcedinidae > Actenoides > Actenoides hombroni. Next base: position 304,360 of record WUAM01001943.1, read on the forward strand.
AGACAAGTTTATTGCTTGGTAATATGTGGGACTGAGATATTTCTCTAATTTACCCTTTAGCTCTGATTTTGAGCAAATCTATTTTTTACTGCCTGGAGAATTAAAATATTTCCCATATCTATTTTAGAAACTGGTTAGAGCTCATTGTCTTCCTCTTGACTTTACTCTGCTGATGAACACATGTAATTTGTGAAGCTCTACCAGCTTCAAACTCAAAATTAATTTTTAAACAGCAGGTTTCTGTGACCATTGCACTGCTGTTAAGCTCCCTGTCACAATCTTTAGTTTACTCAGGCACAGGTAATTATATTTTTTTCTTTCCTTTTTTATTTTTTATCCCCAACAAATCACATACCTAAATTTTCAATAGTGAGATCTGTTAGGTTTGTAAAGAATATACATATCTTTAAATAACAACATATTTTGAAATAAGGTCTAAAGTTCATTAATTTAATAGCATGAATTAAAAACTTCTTACATATTATTATCTTAGCAATAATACCTGTAATATTATACCAAAAGAAAACATTTTAGCATTTTGATCATTTTATTTGTTGATCTCACTTAAAAAAACTCGTAATCACTAATTGGAAAACCTCATGTGCAAGTTTCTTTGTGGAAAGATTTGAGAAATCAATACAAAAGATGTTATTTGAAAACTTTGACATGTACATTTCCAGTTTAAAAAAAGTACTGATAAAAAAGCCCACAAGCCTTTTGCCACTCCATATTTTTAAAGAAAATGGAGACACCTTAGGCCTGACCAAGTACAAAATTCTTAGTACAGACTGTCAACCAGGCTCGTAGCATTGCTTACTGCTGTTTGAAAAAGATGGAATGAATTTCAGATGGAACTGAATTTCACACAAGAACATGTCCTGCTAAGAACATATTGTTTAGTGGCTGGTGAACAGAACTAAGCAATATCAGCATGTGTGCTATACTGTTTTCTTATAGTTAGCATATAAAATGAGCAGATCTCAGCCCAGACACTGTAAGTTGAAGGCCTGGATTTGCTAGGAGGGGGGGGTGGGGAAAGGAGGGGGGGGGTGGGGGAAATGACTGGGGGGACAGGGGATGGGTTGGGAAAATCAGAGAGGGGTTGGGGACATCAGAGAGGGGTTGGGGACATCGCTGAGGAGACGTGGGATGGGTTGGGGACAGCAGAGAGGGGTTGGGGACAGCAGAGAGGGATTGGGGACATCGCTGAGGGGACATGGGATGGGTTGGGGACATCGCCGAGGGCTTGGGGACATCGCTGAGGGGATGTGGGATGGGTTGGGGACAGCAGAGAGGGGTTGGGGACATCGCTGAGGAGATGTGGGATGGGTTGGGGACACCGCTGAGGGGACGTGGGATGGGTAATTCAGGAGCACTTTTTCTGCCTTTGTAGGCACCCGGTACCTAGCATCTTGCAGCTATTAACCCAATTGAATGGAATGGAGCAGTGCCATCATTTGGACACACAGGGTGAGTGAGTTCCAAGGTTGAGTCCAGAATGGCGGTGGTATACCTTACTAAGCAGTGGGTGTGGTAAATGTATGTTTAAAGTGTGTATGATTGTGGGATGTTTGCATAACTTTTCTTTGCCAATTGTACAAAGAGGTTAGATGTTTTGTTGAGTACAAAAAACCAATAGAATGAAAAATAGCTTGGCTTGGGGATTTTTTCCCTGGTTCTTGTGCATAGGGGCTGCTATTTGTGGGGCCCAGTACGAGATGCTTTCGGGGAGCTCAAAGAGGCTCAAGTACACGGGAACCAGAAAAAGCTCTAAAATACAAAAGGTGGACGACATGAGGCGCTCGGGTTGAAGGGGAACCCTCTCTCTACACTTTCCTTAAGAGGCCTGTTCCTTCTCAACCCTCTCCTCTATGCTGACTTTAAAACCCCTTTGACAATTCCCAACCTCACCCCCTCCTACGTTGCCCGCTCCCACCACTTAGCTTTACAGAGTACTGGGTATCTGACTCCATCGTTGAATGAATGTTTCTCAGCTATTTGAGATACTCCTGTGACCGGTGGGTTCATCGTCATCACCTGCATAAGCAAAATTAATAATAGGATATATATGTCCAGAACAAAGGGTATAGAAAGAGTAATGAGTTGGCCAACCATAAAGAACTGTTGAAGATTACCAAATCTAAGTGAAACTGGGGGAAAGGTAATTCTGTAAGGGGGAGATGGCAGCTACTGACTCATGGACCGCCAACCCCAATTACACCACCTTCTCAAAAGAACAAGGAAATAATAAGTAGTTAAGAAAATAGAGCATGTGTTGTCATTTACATAGCAAGCGAGGATATTTTGACCAATTGTGTAGCTGAATAACTATGCATATGGATTAGAAAGAGGAATATGATTAACATTTTGTGTATAAATGAGTGACGGTTTCAGGGATTCCAGGTAAACATAAATAGATACAGCCTTAATAATGTATAGCTTAATGAGTCTGACAAAACAGTGTGATTGGATTCAGATTAAATATGTCATACCTAGCACCAGTATTTTTGCCATATAAACTTGGAAAATGCATTTTCAACCCATAGTGAATTATTACCTGATACTGAGTTTAGGTATTATAATGTACTTTTTGAGTCTGCTTTAATGTTAGTGTGGTTGTCTTTGAGGTGAGGGTTGGTTTTTTCTGTGGACTAAATTGTTAGATATACTTGTAAATGCAAAAAAAGATTTCTATTTATTTCAGAAAAGACTGAGGGGTATGCATATAAACAGGTTTTTCACTGGTCCCCAGTAGGAACCAGTAAGTCCCAGTCCACCATCCCTAGTCCCCAGTAAGAACCAGTAGGTCCCAGTATAATGTTCTTAGCTGCCAGTAGGAGCTAGTGGGAGGTCACCGGTCCCCAGTAGAAACCAGTAAGTCCCAGTATGCCATCTCTAGTGCCCAGTAAGAACCAGTAACTCCCAGTATGCCATCCCTAGTCCCCAGTAACAACCAGTAAGTCCCAGTACAAGGTCCTTGGCCACCAGTAGGAAGCAGTAGGAGACCACTGGTCCCCAGTAGGAACCAGTAAGTCCCAGTCCACCATCCCTAGTCCCCAGTAAGAACCAGTAGGTCCCAGTATCCACTAACCCATGTCCCTCAGCATCACATCTCCACGGCTTGGAAACCCCTCCAGGGATCACGGGGACTCCAACACTGCCCTGGGCAGCCTGGGACAGCCCTTGACAGCCCTTGTGGGGAAGACATTGTTCCTCATGTCCAACCTAAACCTCCCCTGGCACAATTTGAGGCCATTTCCTCTTGTCCTGTTGCTTGTGGAGCAGAGACCAACCCCACCTGGCTCCAACCTCCTGTCAGGGAGCTGTCAAGAGCCAGAAGGTCTCCCCTAAGCCTCCTTTTCTCCAGGCTCAACAACCCCAGGTCCCTCAGCTGCTCCTCACCACACTTGTGCTCTAGACCCTTCCCGTTTTTCCTTATATTTCTGCAGAACCGCTTATGCTCCAGCTTACACCCATTGCCCCTTGTGCTATCATTGGACATAGGAGAGAAAGCCTGGCTCCATCCTCCTGACACTCTCCCTTTACGTATTTATAAACATTAATGAGGTCACCCCTCAGTCTCTTCCAAGCTAAAGAGACCCAGCTCCCTCAGCCTTTCATCATAAGGGAGATGCTCCACTCCCTTAATCATCTTTGTAGCTCTGCGCTGGAATCTTTCAAGCAGTTCCCTGTCCTTGAACTGAGGGGCCCAGAACTGGACACAATATTTCAGATGAGGTCTCACCAGCGCAGAGTAGAGGTACCGATGCCGCAAACTTTGTCAAGATGTACAATTAGGTGGAGTGGTAGTGTTCAGAATCAAAACCTCTGCTCTTTTTTCTTTTAAGAGGTAGCTTAACATGTTTTTAAACAGAACGTTAAAAGGCTGTTTCTTCACTAGTTTGCTACTGTTAACATGAAAAATGCCCTTCTGGATCACAGAATTACAAAGTGGTGTAGGTTGGAAGGGACTGCTGGAGGTTGTTTTGTCCACCCTCCCCTTCTTCAGCAGAAACACCTAGATACAGTTGCCCAACACTGTGTCAAGTGTGTCCAAGAATTTAGACGACTCCACATGCCTCTCTGGGCAACTGGTGCCAGTGCTCAGTCACCCAACGACATCCCAGCCCCCATCGTCCCCGCAGCTCACCTCGCTCACTCCACGAAGGTGATTGCTGTGACTCCTGTTTCCTTTCAGCAGTGTTTACATTCTGCGGGCATCGCCACCAGTCCGATCCTTTACGATCCTAGTCGCCCTGCCTCACACGGGGCACCATTTGTGGCGATTGATTCATGGACTCTGTCTTGGTGCAGAAATGAAGATCTTTATTTTACAGACAAGCGCGTTTATATACCCGTTCTGCTTGCTATTTTTAGCATTGCAACTCCTCAACATTCTCTCTAACTCAAGGCTGTTTAGCTTCTGCAGTTACAATGTTTACCTTCCCTAACTACAATGGCGGGGGGGGGATTTGCAGGAGAGTCATTTGCGGGGCAGGATGAGTCATTTGCAGGGCAGGAATTAGCCTTGCCCGATGTTCTAGCCTGTGGCAGGTCGATTGCCATTTCAGTGGGAGCTGAGGGGATCACAGGGTAGGGTGGGACTGACGAAAATTTAGCGAAATCCAGCTCATCATCACCCCCAAAGAACCTCAGTGCGTCCTCGGGGCATGCTAATGGAGCTGGTTGAATATCAGCTTTGGGGGTAGCTATGATCTTATGCTCCGCCTTTAAATCTCCTAATGTATGACTATCGGCTTCCAGGTGCGGCTCATGTCCACCGCATGTCAAGACCCATCAGCCCAGCAGGAAGAAAAATTCTATTTTAAATTATTGAACATATTAAATTTTTAGGAAAATTACTTTCAATCACATCCATACTTAGATTAATTCTTTTATTTATGTATTTATTTATTTATATTTTTGTTAAGCTTATGTCCTTAAAAATACATAGAATCGTAGAATCATAGGATCATAGAATTGTCAGGGTTGGAAGGGACCTTAAAGATCATCTAGTTCCAACCCCTCTCCATAGGCAGGGACATCTCCCACTAGAGCAAGTTGCTCAGAGCCCCATCCAGCCTGGGCTTAAAAGCTTCCAAGGATTGGGCTTCCACCACCTCTCTGGGCAACCTGTTCCAGTGTCTTTCTATGCATCAGCATCACAGAATCGCTATGGTTGGAAAAGACCTTCAAGATCATCAAGTCCTACCGTTATCTAACTCTACCAGGGCCACTACTACACCAAATCCTTAAGCACCACAACCAGACAGCTTTTAAACACATCCAGGGATGGCAATTCAACCACTTCCCCAGGCAGCCTGGTCCAGTCTTTTATAACCCTTCTGGTAGAGAAGTTTTTCCTCATGTCCAACCTAAACCTCCCCTGATGCAGTTTGATGCCATTTCCTCTTGTCCTATCAGTTGCCACTTGGGAGAAGAGACCAACACCCACCTCTCCACTACCTCCTTTCAGGTAGCTGTAGAGAGTTCCCCTGTCTATTGATATTGTGACCTTCTCATAGAACGCTACCAGGTTAGTCAGGCACGATTTGCCCTTAGTGAAGACATGTTGGTGGTAGCCAATCACCTCATCCTTATTCTTCTGCCTCAGCAATGCCCCCAGGAGGATCTGCTCTGTGATCTTACCAGACACAGAAGTAAGACTGACTGGCTGATATTTCCCAGGTTCATCTGCCTTTCCCTTTTTGAATATGGGGATTATATTTCCCTTTTTCCAGTCAGTGGGGACTTCACCAGACTGCCATGACTTTTGGAATATAATACAATTTTTTTTAGATTAAATTAGATTAAACAAGTTTAAAGACAAATCCCGGGGCCGTTTCCCAGATAAGGGACAGTGGCCGCCCGTGTGTTTCCTGACGGGCTGAGCCTCCCGGCCACGCCGGACCAGCCCGCGGAGGCAGCACCCACGGGCCAGCCCCGGGCAGGCTGAGGTGCCCCGGCCGCCGGCACCAGCCTCGGGCCGGCCGGAGCGGAGGCCTCGGGTCCCGCCGGTCCCGGGTCTCGTTATTCCCCTTCCAAGGGCTGGGCGGGAGAACGACGCCGAAGCCCGAGAGACGCCCGGCCCGGCACCGGCCCGTCTCGCTGGGACCAGGGACCGCGCTGCCCGGGGCCGGGACCCCCACGGGGCGGGGCCTCCGGCGGGTCAGCGCCCGAGGTACTGAGAAACCTCCTTTCGATCCGTTTCTTCTGCCCACTCCATAAAATCACCATCCTGCCTTATAAATAAATAAAAAAAAAACCCCAGCCAACCCATGACAGCCCTGTAGGGAAAACAACATGATAAGTAACAGAAACTGCTAATTTATTTATTTTTTATCCCTTCCTGCCTTCCACAGGCTAATACAGTCTGATAACGAGCCCACATGCCATTCCACCCCCTCCTGCAGGTCACTCATTGCCTGCCTGGGGGTGTGGGAAGGTGGCTGGGGGGTTTGACGTTGGGAAGGAATAAAGGGTGGGAGAGGGTAGGAGAGTAGTATGGCTTGTAAAAGGGAGACGAGGGAGGGGGGTGAGGTGGGGAGGGGTGAAGGCTCAGCCCTGTGCCCGGCCACTCTCGCTCGTCATTTTTGGTCATTGCTGTCTTGGAAGTTGGGGTCGGCCCAGCAGAGGAAGCGCGATGCTCAGAGGTGCCGCTCAGAGAGGCGCTCCGATGGTGCCGGCACTCGCTAGGGTGAGCAGTGCCTGCAGTGCCGCTGAAACTTAGGGGAAGTTTCTAAGTGACTCGGTGAGTACTAGGCGGTGGCTTTGCACTTCTTCCCGGTGCCCGGGTGGCGTCCGCGTCCTAAGTCAGGCAGTGACGAGGCTATCAATAATGGACTCCAAGACAACTCTATGAGAGTTCCCGTCCCTCCCCCCGTTCCTCGGCCCGACGATCCCACACCCCCCCCCCCCCCCCCACTCCCGTTCCTTTTTCCCCAATCCGGGCGTTTTTCCCCCCAGAACTACATCACGGCCGAGGAGCTGCGGCGGGAGCTGCCGGCCGAGCAGGCCGATTACTGCATCGCCCGCATGGCTCCCTACCGGGGCCCCGACGCCGGGCCCGGCGCCCTCGACTACAAATCCTTCTCCACCGCCCTCTACGGAGAGAGCGACCTCTGAGCCCCCGCAACGCCGCCCACCCCGCGCACCCCGCACCGCACCCCACCGCGCACCCCTGACGGCACCCACCGCGCACCCGTGACGTCCCGCGCTGGGGTTCCCGCCCTGCCCGGCCAGACGCAGCCAATGGGAAGGCGAGGGCCTGCCCCGCGCGCCCGCCTCCTCCCCTCCCGCCCGGTGACTGGCGGGGTGAGCGGCCAATAGGAGCGCGGGATGGGAGCGGCACCGCCCTCCCGCGACGCTTATTGGCTGCTCCTTATCCGTCAATCAAGACGCAGCCCCGGAGGGCGCCACCCGAAGGAGGGCTGGGTGGGAGGAACCCAAGCGATCCTCGTAACCAATGAGAGCCGGCGTTACAACGTCACCGCTTTGGTCCTCTCAGCCAATCAGCGCCCTCTTTACACAGCTCCGCCGAGCGGGAGGCGGGGGCGTTAAATTGCATTAAATTTCTCCCTGCCCAGCTCTCCAGCCTGTCCAGGCCATGCTGGATGGCAGCACAGCTTCTGGAGTGTCAGTCACTCCTCCCAGTTTTGTATCATCAGCAAACTTGCTGAGGGTACACTCCATCCCTTTGTTCAGGTCATTGATGAAGATATTGAACAGTACCGGACCCAGCACTGACCCATCACTGGATACATATATACGTCACTAGATACATAGCTCCAGAGGAAAGGTCTAGGAAAAGTCCAGTGAAAAGGTCTAGAAAAAGCAACACATTCTCTAGAAGAGGGAATAACGCTGGCCGGGATTTTGCAGAGCAGCAGAAATGCAGTAAGATTATTTTCTTTTTACTGTTTTGTTTTAGCATTTTTTTTAATCTTAGCTTTTACTTTTTTTATATTTGGTTTTCATTTTGTGGTTTCATTTGGTGGTTTTTTAATATTAGGTTTTAGCTTTTTTTGATCAATATGAAGATTTAGATTTTTTTGGGTTTAATAGGAGATTTAAGTTTGATATATCAATATTTGGTTTTTGCTTCTTAATATTAGGTTACAGCTCTGTTTGCTTTCAATATTAGGCTTCATCTTTTTTAATATTCGGTCTTAGCTTCTTTTTTGTTTAATATTAGAATTTAGATTTTTTAATATTTGGGTTTAGCTCCTTTTGTGTTTAATATTCTCTATGACACTTGGCACTGTTCATCTAAAAAGGATTTGGCTTTTTTTTTTCTACCCCTTTTCTGAGGAGAAATGCAATCATGCAAATACAAATGATCTAATAAAGGATGAGTTTTTTCTTCTCAGCTTGGCTAATAGGAAGGTGTCTCACCAGATATTAAATTTCATTCAAATGGTAGGAATTTTGATTTTAAACTTCTATTATATGCAACTAATAAACACTGTCAATTCTAAAGCTGTACATCAGGACAGTTATATCCACACACAAAAATCTCTTTTCCTTAGGAAACTAGGCTAAGTACACAGTTCCTGCCCCATGAGCAGAGCTAATGAAAGAGAAGACTAATTTCCTTTTCATTAATGCTGTTCTAGTTTCCTTTTCTTATCGTTAATTCTCTCTCCCTTATTCCTTTTCTCTTCCTCTTTGGGGAGGGAGGGGGGTTAACAGAGAACGTGTGTTATAGGTCTAATGGTCTGCCCTAACCCTAAACCGTGACAGACTTCATATCCTAGTTAGGTAACTTGCTTCTTCACAATCTGAGCTTTCTGTTGGAAGACTCAAAATCCCCTTAGTCCAAGAAAGTTTAACAAGCTTACAGGCCACCTAAAGCATTATTCTTTTGTTTTGGTTACAGCAAGAAGTTTGTCAACATACTGCAAGAGGGTTCTGTCTTCTGATAGAGGTTCCTCTGTTTATCTCCCGTGTGGCAATATTATTGGCCGTTAGCATGAAAGGATTTTGCATGAAGATGAAAACTTAACACTCTTGTACAACTGCTGCTTTATTTACAGACTCTATTCTGATTACTCATATAGATCCTAAAATGCTAGCTTCTGCTGACTGATGATTTTTAACTGATCTTGTGTTATTGTTTTGTTTGGGTTTGGGGTTTCTTTTTTTCTTCTCTCTTTTTTCCTTTCTTAGTTGCTCACAAAAGCCTTTGCAGAAGCAGAGCGAATTATCTGCCTGCAGTTCTGGATTTACTGTTAACGGAGTTTAGATTTGTAGTCATCTTCTGTGTATTTTTCTTGTGCCGGTATTTGTAACCATTCCCCAGCCCCCCTTCTCAGGCTTCTCTTCTCCAGGCTAAACAGCCCCAGGGCTCTCAGCCTTTCCCCAGAGAGATGTTCCAGCCCCTTCAGCATCTCTGTAGCCTCCATTGGACTCTCTCCAGTATTTCCCTGTCCCTCTTGACCCAGGGAGCCCAGAACTGAACACAATGCTCTAGATGTGGTCTCACTAATGCAGAGTAGAGGGGCAAAACCTCCCTTGACCTACTGTCCACACTCTTCTTCATGCACCCCAAGAGACTATTTGCCTTCCTGGCCCCAAGGGCCCATTGCTGTTCCACAGCTGACTTACTGTCTACCAGGACATCAGTCATGATAGCTACCACCATGGGTCCGCAGCGTCCCATCAGCCTGAGTCCAATGGAAAGCGTTCCTTTCGCCCTTCAGTGTTCCTTCCCCCAGTGTTCCTTCCCACGATGCTGGTTCCCTGATGTTACTTCTTGATGTTACACACGCAAGCACGCATTCATGGTGCTGCACATGCCACCCCTGATGCTTGTTGTTCCTGCTCTTTTATCATACTGTCATCCTCTTTTGAAGAACTACTTATCATATTCCTGGAGCTGCTTTGCTTAACCCCACCTACCAGCTGGTGGTGGTACGCATGTCCAATACCGTCTCTGGGGGGTCTTCAGGGGTCTCCAGACCCCCCGCGGCGGGACCCCCCCTCCCCGCGCCGCCGCCGCCGCTGCTGCCGCCTTTGTGCGCGACGCGGGGCAGCCCCGCGCCCGCCCGCGCCCGCCCCCGGGTGAGGCGTTGGGAGACGGTCCCTTACGCAGGAAAGTTCGGCGTCGGTTTCAAGGCTCCTCCCTCCCGGTGAAAGGCAGACTGCGGGGCGCCTGGAAACCGGTCGGAGGGAGCGCGGCGCGGCGAGGCGAGGCGAGGGGCGCGGGCTCGAGGGGCCGGCACAAATGGTCAGGCGGCGGCGGCGGCGGCGGAGGCGGCGGCGGTAGTCGGAGGCGCGGCGGGCGGGCGCTGCCGCCGGTGCGGGCAGATTGGCCGAGACCTTTGTTCCTCCCACCCCGACCCCCAAAAAAGCCCCAAAACTCCTCGGTTTTGACCCAAATCGGCAGCGTTTGGGGGGAGGGGGTTCTTTGGAGGTCCTCGGACCTTCTGGGCACCTGGGGGTCTCCAGGTCACCCAAAGGTCTCCAGGACCCTCAGGAGCTCCAGGCCATGAGGTTCTCGAGGTCGCTTGAGGTCTTCGAGGTCACCTGAGGGTCTCCAGGTCACCCAAAGGTCTCCAGGACCCTCAGGAGCTCCTGGCCACAAGGTTCTCCAGGTCTCCTGAGGTTCTTCTGGTCACTTGAGGGTCTCCAGGGCCCTCAGGAGCTCCTGACTCGAACATTCAACACTAATATAAAGTTAACCCTCACTAAAGAAAACTCATAACTTTTCAAAGAAGATCTGCTCCACGGCAAACTCAGAGTCAGATAATTGCACAATCATTCAGACCTAACTGAACTGTAAAGGCAGAAGTTTTAAGAGGGGAAGAACTGAAAGGAAATTAAAGGTTAAAAAAATATTAAGATAATCATCACATAAAGACACCACAAAGAAACAGGAACTTCCAGCTGATTATTTTTAAAAAACCCAAAATACCAAGGTATAACTATAAGGTTAAAAAAGGCAACTCGTTAAACTGACAATATAGATGTCTTCTTCATATAGACAGATAGTTTACATCTTGTTCTTGCTATTTGAAATCTCTTAGGTGCAACTCTTCATCCTGAATATGCTTTGCAGCCTCTAGCTTGTACGCCACAAAGAGATTTACCGGCTGGTTTGAAAGTTTACTCGGTGGCTTAAAAACTTCATGTTCTCAGTTAGAAATCTCTTAGCTGAAACTCTTCACCCTGAACATGCCTTGCAGCATCCATGTTGTTGAATACAGTACGATTTAACAGCTCCGGTGAATGCTTTCTCGGTGGCTGAGAAACATCCAGATCTCCCGACGTAGAAGTCACATATCTGCAACTCTTCACCCTGCATATGATTTGCAGCCTCCAGCTTGTCGAATATAGTAGGACGGACAGACAGACTCGTTCCTCTTCCTTCTTCTTCGGCCTCCTCCTCCTCCTCCTCCTCCTCGGCTTCGGGACGGACGGACGGACTCGGATGGACTTGTGGGGGTGGAGGATGGAAGGGAGGATGGATGCACCTCAAACTGGGCAGTGGGGGAGGTCAAACTGGTCGGCGGGGAGCCCAAACTGGGCCTCGGGGATCTCAAACTGGGCCTCGGGGATCTCAAACTGGTCCTCGGGGACCACCAGTTGGCCCCGGGGATCTCGGACTGGGCCTGGAGGACTCAAACTGGTCGGCGGGGAGCTCAAACTGGTCGGCGGGGAGCTCAAACTGGTCGTCAGGGAGTCGCAGGGTGTTGTTCATAGAAGTATCTCCTCTGCTCTACATGCAGGAGAAAGCTCAGGGTGATGTATGATTTCATTTGGAAAGTCATACTTCTGTGTATCTATATTTGGGATAATCTGGCTTGTAACTTGCCCAGGTGGAAACTTTTTGTCAGACCCATTTTGTCAAGTGCCATCTGATAGTTCCCATATATCCTTATATCCTCCTCTGTAATTTTATCTGCAGAATGAGCCATTCTAGAAGAAAAAAGCCTGCTCTTATAGATACTATTTTTTAATGACCACTCTGTTAAAAAATATTAGGACAAGGAAGAACTTTTTCTCAGTAAGGAAGTAAGACAGAGCTGTTTCCATGGCACTTCTGGGTAGATGCTGTCCATGGCACTTTCCTTCCCTGGACAGACATAGTTGGAACAGTCCAGAAGGCACTGGGGGGTTATGGTGGGAGATGTGTTCCTGGGTGTCTGTCCAGGGGCCATGGAAGCAAAGGGGTCTGAATGAAGAGGCCATGGAGACAGGACCAGATAGTGACCTCATGGTCCCGTACCTTTGCTCCCTGGAAATGCTGGTGTTTCCCAGGGACCTGGGCTGGCTGTTTCCCAGACTGCTAGAGCAACCATGGAGGAAGCAAGAGAGGAAGCTTTTTTTTAACTCCATCCCAGGAACTGGAGGAGTACTTCCATACTTTTAAAACCTCAGGCATGCGGGAGCGGCGGTCAGTCAGCGCTCACTGCGAAGTATCGAGCCGCACAGAAGTTACACGCTCTTCTGTTTCAGAAGAGGGCTGGGCTCTCGCCTGCCAGCCGCCGCGGATCCGTCGCGGCCCCTCTTGCTCTCCCCACGCTGGACACATCCCTCCCGTTCGGGGATAGGGCCCCGGGGCAGGCCCCGGGGGCGGCGGCGTGCAGCGAGGCTGAGCCGCAGGGAGGTGCCGGACGGGCCGCCGCCGAACGCCCCCTCCCCCCCACCCAGCGGACGGCCCCAGCCCCCACCGACAGCGGCACCGCCCCGCCCCTGGCGCGCGCCGCTGGCATATCTTGGTTTGTGTCCTGCCTTTCTGATTTTTGTCCCAGTGTGCTCTTTTAAACAAACCTATTGATCTGGTTTCTGCTTTTTCTACAATTCCTTGTGCTTTAGCCAAGCGAGTCTTGGTAATTTACTACACTCCCTACCTTTCCTTCACACAGTATAGTTTGTGTCTAAGAAAGTGCCAGCTCTCCTGAACTCTTCTTCCCCTTGGGGAATAGATACACAAAAACCACATGGGAAGGAAGCCTCTGCTTATTGAAGTTTTCCTCCTTGAAGCCCACTGGTTTTCTTCTACTGTTCTTTTCCCTTCCTTTCTTGAGAGTTCTGGACTCTCATGGCACTGTCACTGTTCTGTTTCTTGACTCCAGTGGATTTTAAACTATTATAATATTAAATGTGGTATTTCTCACACAAATCCCATGAAAGATTACAACTTTGTGTACACTATATTATATATATTATATCTCCAGCTTTCTATCTAGCAAAGATCACATTGAAATGCTTTTGTAAAAAAGCATTTGGAGTATAGCTCTACCTACAACACAGGACTCTGCTGCGTGTTCTGATTCCACTGTATGCAGACAAAGATGCAAACATGCTTGACAGCTTCAGATTCTGTTTCTTAGACTTGTTAGAGATTATCTCTTACCTCTATTGTACTGAGCTTTACACAAAAACACTGCTACCTTTTCCCCCACCTAGCCCCGCACCCCGAGGCTGAGCCAGGACCCCCCAATCCCCCCATGACTGCGGGGATTCCCCCCTCTTTACGTCCCCCCGTCCCTCCCGGGCAGGGCTGTCGGCAGCGGCGGGGATCGGGGTGGACGATCTGCGGCGGTTGTGCATCCTGAGGCTGAGCTTCGTCAAGGGCTGGGGGCCCGACTACCCCCGGCAGAGCATCAAGCACACGCCGTGTTGGATCGAGGTGCATCTGCACCGCGCGCTGCAGCTGCTCGACGAGGTCCTGCACGCCATGCCCGCCGCCGAGCCGGGACCCCTGCGCTAGTCCCCCCTCCCCGACACCCTTAATTTAAGTCAGTACTAATTGCTATTATAATACAAATCTAATATGCAAATATATACAAATAACCTACATGGGATATGTAATCAGCATTTAAATACCCACATTTTTGTTTTAAAGATCAGCTGACAGGTATGTTCGTTCTGTCATAATGGGACTTCTTTGAGCTTATTGGTCCTTTCAGAAGTCAGTGCTGTTTTCTGTCATTCAGCTTCCAAGTGGGCCACTAATTCTGATTACCCATTTTGAAATACATCAGCAGTTTTCTGGTATTTCTGCTGTATATCTACCAACCTACCATTCTGATTAGGTCTTGCATGGGCAGACTGCAATACCAGGACTTATTAGGAGAATGCTGTCTGGTGCACGCGTGTGCCCGAGGATGGGGTGTTGGGGGGGGCAGGCAGGGGGGGCAGGCAGGGGGGCAGGATGCCCTGGCCGGGTCCCAGCGGTTAACTGGGGGGGGGGCCAGGGAGGGTCTCGCAGCTTACCCAGCCCCATTTTGCAGGTGTAGGAGAGGTGGTAGTTGCAGGGCACGTCGCTCCACTGGCCCCCATCGTGCCACACGATGACCACGCAGTTCTCCCCGGAGAGGAAGTAGCTGTCGGGCTGCCCGGGGTGCCAGTTCTCATAGAGCTGAGGAGGGGGAGAGGGGGGCACAGGCAGGACAGGGTGCACGAGGCACCCAGCACACCTTTCAAGAAAAATTAATAGGTCCTGTAGGTGTTTTATCTACTTAGGTAGACAATTTGTTTTTATTGGTGGAAAGGTGGGTCTGTGATCGAATTTTGCTATGCCACTGATATGATTCTGTGGTCCTGTTGAGGTTTTTTTCTTATTACTCAAGACATTAAAAAATTAGAATTTAAGAACTGACATTATATGGAAAAAACTTCTTTGCTGAGAGGGTGCCAGAGTCTGGACCAGGCTGCCCAGAGAGGTTGTGGAGTCTCTTTCTCTGGAGAGATTCCAGACCGGCCTGGAAAGTGTGATCCTGAGCACCCTGTTCTGGATGACGCTGATGTAGCAGGGGGGTTGGATGCGTTGAGCTAGGGGCCTAAGTTCTTCATGGCTGTTGGTTTCTATCAGCTGGGTGTTTATAGCAAGGCTTATGATGAAAGAGAACCAGGTTTCCTGCCCTGGATGCAAGTTATGAAGTATTGTGCAGGCACCACTGAAAGAACTAATTGAGGTAGGAGTTGTGGAGCCCCAATTGCTCTGTTATCCATTCCTAGACTTCTGTGAGGCCTTGTTGCCTCAGTAAAGATCACTCACTGGTGAAACAGCAAAGATGGGAGTTGTAACCAGAAAACGTAAATCCAGAAACCAGCTACACTTCCCAGTTGTGTGCTCTGTGTCAATTTGAGCAGACCTTGATAGAAAGGCTTCTGTGAGTTCAACTGTTGCGCCAGCACTGCTAGGGCACCACTAACCCATGGCCCTCAGCACCACAGCTCCACGGCTTTGAAACACCTCCAAAAATCATGGGGACTTCACCTGGACAGCCCTTGTGGGAAAGAAATTGTTCCTCATGTCCAACCTAAACCTCCCCTGGGGCAACTTGAGGCCGTTTCCTTGCAAACTTTGGTCCCTCCTCGGCCATGGGTGAGGACATGATGGGCCTGTGTGTGTCCAGATATGACATATGTGGGCAGAAGGTCCCTGCATGTGTGTATGGGGGTCCCTGGAGCAGCCATGTTCAGGCAGGTGACGGTCAAGAGCAAGAAGAACCTGGTTCATTTAATTTCTTTAATTTAAATTCATTGTCTAAAAAAGAGGTTTAAAATTAATTGTCTAAAAAAATTCATCTTGTGAAAACAACTAAATTCTGGAAAACAACTTTTTCTGGAAGAAAAAAGACAAATTCAGGCAAATCTTAATTTCTTTTTTTCTTTCTTTTTTTTTTCAGGAGACCTGAGGGCGGAGCTCGGTGAGGAAATTTGGGGGGAATTTCTCCTGCTTTGGGTTGAGCTGGAAAAAATGTGGATTTTTTAAATGTTTTGGGATTTTTTTCTTTTTTCCCCCCAGAAAATGTAAAGGCTGAGGAAGGCGGTGAGTTCAGAAATCGATTTTCCTTCTGCAACCCCCCCCTTACCGCCCCCCCCCCAACCCCCCCCGAGGGCCCCTCCCCCCCCCCGTCTACCTCCCTGCCCCCGCCGGACGGGCCGCTTTTCCCCCCGGCCAGAAAGCCCGCTGCCTCCGCCGCCGCCCGAACAGCAACTCCAAGGGAAAAATCTTCATGACGAGCTCGTGCGGCAAGGAGCGCAGCTGAAAGATACATTGCAAATGTTGGATAAGATCTCGGGCTCGGAAAGATACCGGGACAGATACCGGGACAGGTATCAGGACAGATATCGGGACAGATATCGGGGCATGAGACGAGTGACTGAGCCGCCAAAGGTGGGGGTGGGGAAGGAACAAAAAACTTTTTTAGGATACTCATACATTATTAATCCCTGTGATGTATCTCATTTGAACACTCTCATATAGCAAAATGAGGAAGTTTGTTCCTATTTTTTGACATTAGTGTTACTCAAACTAAACAAACTGAACCAAACTAAAAATTGTTAGTTTTTCCCAGCATGGCTTGGTACACTTTAACCTAGTTTTCAACTAGCCACCTTTCATCAGACCTGATGGTTGCATCTTAACTAAAAATAGTTCTGTTTAAACATTCCTCTGAAGCTTGTGTTTTGACACAAACCCATTTTTAAGTTTTGGGTTTCCCTCATTCTTTTTTTCTTTTCTTTTCCTGTTCTTCTTTTCACCCTTTCCCCCCCTCCCCCTCCGCTTCCCCTTCTCCCCTCCCCCTTCCCTCTCTCCCCCGCCCCTTCCCGTTCTTCCCTGCCCCTCTCCCTTCCCTTTCTCCCCTTTCCCTTTCCCTTTCTCTCCTGCCCCTGCCCTTTCCCTTTCTCCCTTTCCCTTTCTCTCCTGCCCCTGCCCTTTCCCTTTCTCCCCTGCCCTTTCCCTTTCTCCCCTGCCCCTTCCCTTTCTGCCCTTCCCCTTCACTTTCTCCCTTTCTCCCCTTCCCTTTCTCCCCTTCCCTTTCTCCCCTTCCCTTTCTCCCCTTCCCCTTCCCTTTCTGCCCTGCCCCTTCCTGCCCCTCTCTTAGGAAAAGGTGACAGGACAGTTGTTTGCGGAAGGCTCATCAGCACAAGATGTTAAAGGGGTTTGGTAAAAATACATATGGAAATATCTTTATCACTGTGAAGTTGGTTGTCAGTCTCTCCACTTCAACCTAGATGTTGGAGCTCAAGCTAGACCACAATTTTAAAAAGAGTAAAAGATAATTATAATTGTCCCAATTAAATCTAAGAAGATTAGGGCTTTGTTTCTCCACTGAGCACCAAGTACTCTGCAGTACCAGAGGGACCTAAAGCTTTGCTCAAAAATGCTTGAAAACCCTTCCAGAACCCAGCCAAAGTCAAGGATGTGAGGTTAGATAAAGAATAGCTCTTTTGTGATGTGTGGGTTGTTTGTGCATCTGCTGTACTGCTTGTAGAAGCTAATCACCATTTTGCCAAGACCCACTTGCATTCATACAGAAACACTTTCATTTATTTGTTACTCAGTAATGAGAAGAACAAAAATTAAAAAACAATCCTTATTCTCAGGAGTTTACGAACTAGAAGGCAAACTGTACTTTCTTTTATTGGAATAAAAAAACCCCACAACCTATAAAAACAATTACTACAATTTTTAAATACTAAAGGCTTCCTACATTCTTCATATTATGAATTTTATTAATATTTTTTTATTCATATTATTATATTTATCTACATCAGATAAAAAAGGTCAGTTGGGACGACAAGAAAAAAACTCCTTTCCCCCCCCCCCCCCCCCCCCCCCTCAACATTTGCGAATCAAATAAATACAGAATCGGGCAAATCTGGTGGGAATGGTTTAGTTACAATGGCAGAGATGAGTCATGTGCAACACAGAGACCTATAAGGCTGTTTTGTTTTGCTTTTGCTTTTTTTTTTTTTCCCCCCCTCCTCATTTGATCTCTATGAAACCAATTACCGATGCGGAGATGGCGGTCACGGGCGTGTCTACCCCTTTGCACGGGCATTAACACTAATTAATTAATTTTCTCCCCTCCCCCCCCTCCCCCCACACGCACACACCCCCCCCAAACGGCCGCTTGGAGCAGCCTTCCAAAATTATGAATAGAGAAGTGATCTTTTTACCACCTTTGAATGCTGTGGGAATACGTGTTGGGATTTTGCTAGGATTCAGGAGCCATTCTGGCTTGAAAATTTATTAAAACTGTGAACACTTGCTAAGACTCAAGAGACGTCAAATTCCACAGTATTTTTGCCTGCCCCTGCTTATGCCATAAGTTTTGCTGGGTAATGAACCTTCTCTCTCATCTGCCACAGAGACAATATTTGGGCAATTAGGCAAGGTGCAAGTGGCCTCAGTAGCTTCAAAAAGGAGTTACTGTTCTTTACTGTTCACAGAAAACCCTTATGCTACTCCATTGTCCTGGTGCTTGCTGGCTTTATCAGAACACAGCAGCCTCCATTCTTGAAGGGCTTTAGTGTGTTGAGTGGAAGTGTGATTCACTGGTCATGACAGAGGGATGAAACAGGAGCTTTCATCAAGGAGAGAGAAGAGTGTGTGGCTGGAGGCTAAGGAAGTCTGTGTGACAGGGTCAGATGGATCTTCAGCTTAGCTGCTGCTTTCCAGTCCTTATAGCAGAAGGAAAGGGGAGATGCAGCACGAGCAAGAAGGACAGTAACGCGGTGCCCAGCACGGGTCTGCGATAAGAAGGTTGGGGATGACCTGCTGAGCAGAGCCAGGAAACTTGGCTGGCATCATCTCCTCTCTCAGAGTTTTCTGCTCTTCTAGCTCCCTCAGCTGCAGCCACAGCTGCCTCCACATCCTCCTCCAGTCCTGTTTTCCCAAAACTGTGTCCATCACCACCTGTGCAATAGCCAATCACTCAGACACATGCTGTGGGTGTTTACTGTCATGAGAGCTCAGTCGTGGGCAGCAAGTCAAATCCGGCACCCCCAACACCTGAAACCATCAGTTACTTATGAACATCTTCTCAATCTTATTCCTCTCTCTAATCCATGTGCAGCTTGTTCAACTTGGTGAGGGCCTACAATATCATCATAGAAGCATCATGGAATGCTCCAGGCTAGGAGGGACCTCCAAACACCATCATATATGGGGTGCTGAGATCCATGGGTGCTGAGCGCGTGGGGTGCAGGGATGCTGAATACATGGGGTGCTGTGATCTGGGGGTGCTGTGAGCTGTGGGTGCTGAGTGTGTAGGGTGCAGGGATGCTGAATCCATGGAGTGCTGTGATCCATGGGTGCTGAATAAATGGGGTGCTGTGATCCGTGGGTGCTGAGTGCATGGGGTGCGGGGGTGCTGAATACATGGGGTGCTGTGAGCTGTGGGTGCTGAGTGCATGGGGTGCGGGGGTGCTGAGCACATGGGGTGCAGAGATCTGGAGGGCACGCGCCCGAGCTCGGGTGATCGGCTATGTGGACGCTGTCATCCGTGAATACTGAAGTGTTTAAATCTTTTGCAAGAATGTATCTATTTTATTTGGTAATTCAGTAAAAGCCTGACAAAAGGCTGGTGATCTGAGTTTCAGGAAACCCAGGAAATCTTCATCCGAGGAACATGTGTCAACATGGGTGCCTCATACCTCCAAAGTCCTTTGAACAACAAGAGATCCTTTTTTACTAATAATTTAGTTGGCCTTGTTTTCCTTTGGATTCACAACAGGTTTTTTTCTTCTTCTTTAAGCTTGAAAACATCATAAAAGCTCCCTGTCAGATGTAGTTGTATTACTTAATTTGCTAATTATGAGCTGCCCAAAACCTATCTACCTGTCTGTCTCATAATGTCACTGTCACTACTGGTGCTTTGGGGCATGGCCTAGGGAAGTCCCAGACTGGACTAAGTGGCAGACTGGATTCTGGATTTGGATTCAGCTATGCACAGATTGTGTAGGCAAAAGAACAGACAGATTTCTCCTCAGAAGCTGACTACTAAATAAGAGGGCTTGACCCTTGTGATATCTCAGCTTTATTCTGAATATGACATATATGGAACACCTTGTTGGTCAGTTTCAGGTCACCTGTCCTGTCTGCTCCTCCCCACATGTGTAACCTCTTACTTTATGGCACCCCAACATTGTACACAAGATTTAACAGAGACCTCGGTTTCTGCACATCAATCCTGTCCAGTTCTTTGAAATTTATCAGTGTATACATTGAAAAACTGTCTGACATGAACTAATATGGAACGAATTTATTATGAAGGTTAACATTTTGCTCTTATGGGTAAGCAAATCTACAGTTTTGCTACAACAAATTGTTTTCCATTAGCTGGACTTTTTCTCAACTAATGAATAAAGGTGATGGAAAACTGCAAGCTCAGACACTTAAAGAATATACTAAGCATGCAATTACTTATGATATTTGTGAAGAAACAAGAGCAGACAACCTTAGAAAATGCCAAATAACCTTAAATTATTCTAATACTTACCTATACAATCCATCTATCTCCAACACTGCATTTAGTTTCTAATAATAAAAGAAATTTCTATGTAATTTCAATAGATTTTAATTTACCTATACACATACACCTTGGGATAATTGCAAATACAATTATATTTTACTTTAGGTGTTATATATGTTTTGATGATTTCCTATTAAGTGCAGCCCTCCATGACTTGTGTTTAAAAACATGTGCAATTGATGTCACAGGCTTGTGGGGCTGGCACTGAGGAATCCCCTTTCTGCTAAGGACTGTAGGTTCTGAGCTCCAGACTCCCTGTCATCAAGCAGGATGTTTGTCCTGCATGTGCATTTTGCTAAGATTGAGACATAGTGAGAATTTAAATCCTTTCTTTTTCTCTAGCAAGCTGGATAGGTTTGTCAGCAGACTCCTCCACAGAATTATACTGGTTTGATTAAGATAAACTCTAGCATGTGTCATTCACAGATTCAGGGAAAATGCAAGGATAATTATCATCCAATATAGTTGTAGCTTTTAGAGCTTCAAGAGAGGGGCAAAGGCCTCACTGCGATAGGACAGGTTTGATAGAAAACTCCTTCACAGAAGTATACTGGTTTGATGAAGATGAACTACAGCATATGCTACTTGGAACCATCTTGGAGAAAATAGAAGAATGAGATGTTTTAAGGAGAGATAGAATCATCTTAGAAGACTGGGTCTAAAACATATATGATATGATGCTGACAAGCTTGTAAGATTTGCTCATGTGTTTTTCTTCCCAGATCAAAAGGATTAAAAGGATCCATGTCTAAAGTGACTTAGCAAGGATGGTAAACTAGTAGTTAAATGTTCTCAGGAAATAAGGAAGCAAATAATAAATAGGGAGGTAGAAAATATTGATTCAGAGTTTATGTTTTTGACTGTGCACAATTCAAGAACATAGTTGTTATCAGAATACTGCTATCTCTATGCATTTACTCACATTGTTCATGTATTCCATAATATTATATGAAATGGAACATTATATCAGCTTTTATTATTCTAATGTAAATCACTAGTATTTCCAGAGCTACAAAATATATGTTGTCATAAAGACTAGGCTCTTTGGTGCACAGTGTGTTTTATTTAATGTTCTTATTGTGCTGAATGTTTCCGCTTGACTCTGTTCATGCTTAGTCATTAATTTTACACATAGTTGCTTTAAAAGTGCACTAAAGTACCATGTTGGAAGAAAGCCTCTGATTGATTAAACATTTATCTCAGTAGAAAAGCCATGAACATATTTGATTTCCAGCAGCTTCATATATATATATATATACAGCTCTAAAATAAGATGTAAATTGCAATAGATAGCAATTTCAAAGAAAATGTGGAAAAGTTTATGTAAAAGTGTTGAAAGAGAGGGTTCTATAATAATATTTTGCAACATCTATGTAGCTTTGAGCATATCTGGTTTGTCTAACCTCTGACTTGTTATTGCTATTTTCAGATAGTTGATTTTGAATGTGGAGGGAGGAGTTAAATATTTCTTCATTGTTAGTATGCTTTAAAGGTGTGTCACCTGCACACGTTGTGATATTTCCAGAACAATGGACTTAAGGCCCTTGTCGTCAAAGATTCTATGTGCCTGTTGAGAACAATGGGAGCACTCAGACGTGTGAAGTTATTTGGGCATGGATGATTTCTGGGATTGAAGCTTTGGTCTGTAATTCCAGTGATGAAATCTGCTAGAAAGCAAGTTGCTGAGCCAGCCTGCTGCTTGCTGTGCTGGGCACTAAACTGCCCTCATGAGTGACTAAAAAAAGCCATGCATCCATATACAATTTCTAAGGAGCTCCATACCTCTACCAGAAAACTTAGAGGAATCCAACATCCATAAAATTTTAAAGCCACTATTCTAGCCTGCCATCAGAGTGGTTCACTAATGTCAAATTCATCATCCACTGCAGTCTATTCTGAGTCTCTTATGCCTGCTGAGTTGCTTCCTAACTTGAATTTGTGCAGTTGATTATTCTTACTTAAGCACAGAAGTCAGCATTTGTTGAATTGCACCTTATTTTTCTGCATAGTCTGTGCTATTTGTTAAAGCAATTTTAAATTCTTGCCCTTTTTCTTTCCAAAGTGCTTGCTTTTAGGAGTAGTCAGTGATGGTTCACCTCATTTTTGCAATTTTGCATGTGAATTTCCAGATTTAATCGAAATTTCTGACAAAAAGCTAATGGAGTTATATAATTATCTGTTTAACTTGTTAGGGAGTTTTTATGCACCAAGAGTGAAATTAAGGCATATTTGTCTGAGGTAAGAAAGAGGTGTGACTTTAACAGCCATACCTTTTGGATTTATGTATTCTTGAATTGTTTTGCAGTTTACTCACTTAAATTGAAACATGCTGCTGAAATCTAGTTGAAGATTTCCAGTGATTAAAAAAGAACCTTCCAATTGCCTCCCTTTAGTAGCTAATACATCTTAATTCCTGGGCTGTGAAAACCTTCTGGTGCATAATCTGTGATTATGAGTTCTTTCTTAAACCCTTGTACTCAGTATTACCCTACAGCCAGAATGATTCTTCTCAAACCTCACACTCCTCTTCTGGGGGGAAACCTGGTTATTTTTCTGTTCATTGAAGCCTGAGGCCTCTAGAGCCACTGGGGGAGGAACAGCTCACATCTGTGGCAGGCTCTTCTTTGGCCATCACTCGCTTGTCTCTAAATGCATTGAATACATGGGGGTTTGGGGTTTGTTGGGGTTTTTTATTGGTTGGTATGTTTGTTTGCTTTTTAATGAGAGTTCTGAAGGGGCAGCAAAGCACAGACATGTTATCCTGTTCAGTGATGAGGACTGACACAAAAGACTGTCTTGCACCAGGTTATTAACTCTGTCATTGCAGACAATAAATTAATTCATGCAGTTATTTTTTTATCTTGAGTCAGGGCAGTGGTACAGAACAGTTAATATGTAAGATGCAAAGCTGATGAAAAATAATGTAACTGGTTTGTAAACTGTTGTAATTAATTTCAATTTCTACAATTGTGTCACATAACCAGTAGCAGCCTGTGCTAGGATCCAGGCTGCTGGGCAATCCCAACCCTTTTTACAGAAGCAAAATCCTAAAAACCATGAAGGGCAATGATGTCAGGTCACTTGGAAACCTGCTGTATCCGCATACATTCTCCATACACTTTTTTACAGATGGTGTAAAGCTTTATTTGAAACTTAATTCTAGCATCTGTTGTGTCATTCATTTAGAGTTACTGATTATTTAATAACTTATTAACACCAGAGGTGGTAGACTAACATCAAAGACTTTAATACCACATTATCATCTCTCTAGTGGAGGAGTCCTTTCTTTACTCTCACCTCTACCAGTGGCTTTTTCCTGAATGTCAGAAGGATTTTAAAAGTTTTGCTGATACTGACTGCTATTCATTATTAGAGTAAGCTCTTATGTATGTCCATGGAAGACCTCTTGAAGGGCCCTTCTATTGAAGGGAAATACACTAGAATAATGGAACCCGTGTACATTTATCTGACAGATCCTGGAAATCTGACTAATAACAAGGTCCAGGGAAGAAGGAATGGAAGAGTGCACCTAACATGATGGAATTCCACAGTGGACAAAGGTGAGAATGTGAGCTCCAGATTGCATCACCAATCGGAAAGGGCTTTACAATGTAAGTAATCCAAATTTTTAAAATTAAACTACATCAACAGCATATATTAAAGCTATCATATAAATCTTTTTGCACGTTTTAAATAACTGTTAAACTGCGTGTCTAAAATGGTGAATTTAATGTAAAAAGTGACTGATTTATGGAACTGAATATAAATCTGCAGCAGTAAATCTTGCACTTCTGAAGCAGCTCAGGTGGGTGCTTGAAGCAGACTAACTTACACAGAGGTGCTCACTTTCCACCCAGCAGTTCATCTGTAAGGACAGCACTAGTCACTGGCACCAGTGAAAAGAAGAAAGTGCATAGTCACAGTAGGAATTAATTGCTAGACAAGGCACTGATGAAGACTCCCTGCCAGCAGCAAGGAGGGTGCACTGGAAGAAGCCTGACTCAATGAGGTGCCTTTTCAATGGTTCTGCAGTTGTCAGTACTGAATGTCCTGGATCCACTACTGTAGCACTGACAATTTGATTCAAGCAAAGCCCCTCTGCTGAGTTTAGGATCTAGAACATTCCAGTTCTATGCTTGTACTCATTCCTGTTATTTTTCTGGGGGTAGAAACCTACTCAGAATTAACCCATCCTCAGTCTTGATGTTCCAGGAGGAAAGGTTGATTCCTAATGGAAGCTGTAGGTTCTGAGTCATGGGTACTAGTCAGGAAAGACAGAAACAAAGGCAAAGGAGTGTGTTGGTTTGGGCTGAGATGGAGTTAATTTTCCTCACACTAGCTTTGCATGGTGCTGAGGTTTGGATTTGTGATGAAAACTTGATTACACAGGGGTGTTGTCACTATTGCTGAGCAGCACTTCCAGAGTTAAGGCCTCTTCTGCTCCTCACACCATCCCATCAGTGAGGAGGCTGGGGTTGGGTCGAGGGAGGGGGGTCAAGGGAGGGGGGTCAAGGGAGGGGGGTCCAGGGACCGGTTTCGGAAATGACAAAGATGGCGACGGGTCCTACCTGGCCTTTGGTGGCCACCATGAGCTCCTGGGGGTCCAGGATCCTACTGTGGAGCTTCTCCTGCAGCTCCTGTAAGACGAGAGACCCCCACACACACGCAACCCCCCCCCAACCCAAGAGGGGCCACGTTGTTGTGTCACCGTCACCGTCGCGGTGTCACCGTCGCCCCGGGGTCTCCGTCACCCTCTTTTGGGGTCTCCGGGCTTTGTTATTGGAGGGTCTCCAAGATGAGGTTGGTCATTGGGAGGGTCTCCGGTCCGTTGGGCCGTCCCCTCGCTGGCTTTTTGGGGGCCCCGGGGGGTTTTTGGTGTCCCCGAGTCCAATTCTGGGGTCCCCGAGTCCAATTCTGGGGTCCCTGGGTGTGATTTGTGGGTCCCTGGGAGGTTTTTTTGGGGTCCCTGAGTCCAATTATGGGGTCCCCGGGTGTGATTTGGGGGTCCCCGGGGGGTTTTTGGTGTCCTCG
The DNA here is from genome assembly GCA_024336885.1 of Actenoides hombroni. Lineage (NCBI taxonomy): Eukaryota > Metazoa > Chordata > Aves > Coraciiformes > Alcedinidae > Actenoides > Actenoides hombroni. The sequence goes on from WUAM01001943.1 coordinate 329,670, forward strand.
GGTGTGATTTGAGGGTCCCTGGTGGGGTTTTGGGGGTCCCTGGGGGTTTTTGGTGTCCCCGAGTCCAATTCTGGGGTCCCTGGGTGTGATTTGGGGGTCCCCGGTGGAGTTTTGGTGTCCCTGAGTCCAATTCTATGTTGTTTAGGTTCCTGTTCATTCAAGCCAATTTGTGCCTAGAAGACCATCCTATGAATTGAAATATCCTCTTCCTCTTTACCCTTATTTTTGTCTTTTCTCATCCTCTGGAGGAATCATGAGCTGCCAGATTGTTGAAAACCTCAGGTAGTCAATGGTAATACTGGGCATGGAGATAAGATTCACAGAGGTCTGGTATTAGGAATAAAACATGGGTTTATTGAAGATATTTGGAGATGGAAACACTTTCTCTTCTGTTTTTTTATTAAACTAAATAAAATTAGGAGTGTCTGGGACACTCTACCACAGTTCTGTGGTTAAAACAAAATAAACCCTCTCTCTAGGTCACTTCACTGACCCTTTCTCAATCCTGCTTCCTATGTACACACCTGTCCAAAGAGTTTTTAATCCACAATAGCACTCTGCCCTGGATTACATAGCTATTCATTTTCCTCAAAAGAATCTTAGCAGGAGCATTTTGGAAGGCTTTTAGGAAATCCAAGTGATTTGTCTCATCAAGGTTGCCTTTATCTTCCATCAACTTCTTCAATAATGCTGATAATGGAAAGCACTACAATTTCCTCACCAAAGCCATGTCATTACAACTTAGGTTACACTAGCCTAGTTTTCCCCTTGTGCTCTTCACATATGAAAAATCTGAGGGCTTAACTCCATATCCACTTAGAAACATAAACTTTAATTCTTGGAATACTTCTAGTTAAACAATAGAAGACAGTGAAATTGAGAATTCCTCACCTTGAAAACTCCTATACTGACTGTATGGGTAGGTGTTTCCCAGGACCAAGCTGCTGGGCTCAATCACAATCTCTTTGTATGTTCCTGCTGCTTTCAGAGTTTCTCTCCTCCCACCTCCTTCATAAAGGCGAAGAGTAAATTCATTTCCATTTCTCTCCAATGTGATGTGATGCCATTCACCATTATCAATGTGGTAAGAAGGAAGGCTCACAGAGTAGTCTCCATCACCCAGATTATATGAGACCATGAGGAATCCCTGAACAACCTTGTGAATTTTTTTCTACTTTCTTACCACTGAACAGATGAGGTTTAAGCTGTGATCTGTAGCAGGGAATGATTTGGAAAGACTTCAGCTGTGTCTTTTGTCAAAAAAAAAGAAGAGGGAGGAAAAAAGGGTTTCATTCTGGAAAGTGGTAATTTGAACTTTATCCACATATCATTTTGCAGTGCTAGTATTGGAGCTCAGACATGAGTTCTAGCACACTTGTCTCACACACCACCTTGGGGATAATGATTTTAGCAGCTGAGAAATTACAGCACCTCTCTGCCCTCACAACACTCACTGAAACAGCTGAGACCTACCTCAATGAAATGTTCACCTGCATTTGTTCCTTCCTGGTCCCTGAACAAGTGGCAAATAGAAGAATTCCAAGAGCCTAGCAAAGCAGCTCTGGCTGATGTGGAGACAGCAAACAGCCACGTCCCTCAAGATCAGATCTCCCTCCAGGCACCATGATCCTTTTCCCACCTTCATTTGTAATAGAGCCCTCTCACAAACGGAAAGTACTTGAGCTAGGAGTAGCTTCTCAGTCTGGGCATCAAAACAAAGACTAAACACATACAAAAAACCCAACTAAAAGATGCTCCTGTTCTGCTCAGACCGTTGCCACTTCTCAGTGAAAAATAACAAGACGCCCTCCTGTTGCACAATGAGTAAAACCACTCCTGAGTTCTTTGTTGCTTGGAGCCTGTCACATACTTCATCACTTATGGCAGTGCCATGGCTTTCTATGCCTACTTCGTTCTTACTAAACAGGTAAGTCCTCGTTTTGTAAATGCCTGTAAATCCCAGTGATGAAAATAACAGTTGATCAAGTAGCCCTGTCATCAGACAGGGATCTCTGATCCCTGATGGGGCTGAGTATGAACATTACATTGTGAAATCAACATATGAAGAGCAGACCAGCTACTGAGCATAGCTACCACCTGTAACATTTCATAACTAGGGGATGAAAAGTGATGAAAGAAGTGATATCCCAAACTTTTGTTGATGATTTTGATTAGTAAATGGCTCCTTGCTCATCACCTGAGGGTTTTACTGACACTGAGCTGACATGCAGCTCAACTAATCATACATGCCCTACCAGACCACTAGAAAATAAGCTGAGTAGGGCTATTTTAATTACTGCTGCCACAGAAGAACCTGTGATTCACTGATAGACTGCTTTTTTGGATGGTGCAACTATTTATGACTGTCCTAGTATAAAATAATTATGAATTTTGACTCCTTAATGAATAGTAACAGCTTCAGAAGTGAGTCACATATCTAAGTCTCTGGATTTATTTTTCTATTACCCAGTCATCTGCATTGTTGACATAACAGAACAGCATTTTTGCAGTAATTCTGCCTTAATGGCACACAGCTTCTCTTCACAGGCTGCAACAAGTACATTACAGGAACACAGAGAGGTGATCTCTGCTGAGTTCCTTTGTGTTATGTTTCTCTGTTGAAGATTTCTGGCACTCTTGAGCTCCTCTCTGCCTTTGCATTCAAGGACTTCTGAAGGTTGGGTGCTGTTCTACAGCAATGGCTGGGACAGTGATGTCTCTGCTCCAATACTTCCCTAGCTGCCTGGCTAGCACTTTGGTAAGTCTGGATTTAGTATCACAGTGAAAATTTCTGCTCTTCTGATCACTGCTGCATCCTCTCCAAAACTGTTTTTGCCCCAATGTTTGCCAGTTTCACTGTGACTATGAGAGATGAAGTTAACCATAGAGAGTTTTGGAGAGCTTTATTCAGGTTTCTAACTTTTTTTCAAGCACTTTGAGATGGGAATAACAATAGATGAGTGGGCATTAAAAAAATTAATAATACTTGTAAATTGAGTCACAGCCTCTGCCTCTTCCCCCTCTAGGTTCTTCCCTGTTTCTGAACAGGTATATGAATCTCTCCCATGCAGGGATACATTTATAATTTCTACTAATAGCTAAGAAAGAGGTGCCACTTCCTCCCTCTCAGACAACCTCCTTTTAGTTAAAAAACAAAACAAAACAAAACAACAGACCAACACCACCAAAAAACGAGGGGGAAATGAAACATATATCTCTCACTGATGACTCAGCAATACCTGCTTCTTATGCTCGTGTGTAATAAGACTGTGTATATGACCAGCAGCAGGACCTTCAATTACAGCTAAAGATACTCTAAGACCATGGGGTTGTAAGGTGTATATTGCCTTAAGTGAGTGAGATAAAGGAAGTCCACAGAATTTGCTGAAATGACCAGGATGTGCATCCATCCTTGCCCAAGGCCAAACTCCCAAACCTTCAATCTTGTGCCTCCTGATAAAAAATGAAGACCAAAATCAGTCATTCCCCCATTTGTGCTCTACACACAGTAAATAAATCACATACACACACAGACACATACTCTCAAATAATTCCAAAAGATAATTATGGTTAGGCATCAAAACACAAGTGTGTTTTGTGTTTTGACTCCATCCCAAGGCTCAGAGTTTTCTATGAAACAGCTGTCTCTTGGTGAAGGCCAAACAATTTTATTTCTATTTCTGATTTTGGGGTTCCTCTCCCCCTTAATTCTTCACCTCAGAATGGAGCAGCCCAGTCTGGCACTACCATGGTGTTCAGAGCCATTCCACACTGTGCTGAAACTCTTGTTTTCTGCCTTGGTTCTGACTTGTATGGACACTGCAGGGGATGAGCTCCCATGGGTGTCCATGTCCTGCTTTCCCAACATACACACTGGAGGAAACAGCTGGATCTAGCTCTGCTTCCATTCTCCTGGTGGCGGGCGGTGGGGGGGGGGGGGGGGGGTTGGGGGGCGGGGGGGTGGGGGGGGGGAGAGTGGGGGGCCGGCTCGTGGGGGTATGTGGGTGTGGGGGGGGGGGGGGGGTAACTGGGTGAAGGCACCGAGGTCCCCGCTGGCAACCCAGCGTCCTGACCACGCAGCAGGGCTGCCCAAAGTGAATAGTCATGGAATTGTTTGGGTTGGAAGAGACCTTTAAGAGCACCGAGTCCAACCATCCCTCAGCACACCCATGGCCCTCAGCACCACAGCTCCATGGCTTGGAAACCCCCCCAGGGATCCCGGGGACTCCCCCACTGCCCTGGGCAGCCTCGCACGGCCCTGATATCGTGGCTACATCCACATTTCTGAACTCTCCAAAACAGATGGGCACATCCTAAATGCTTGTTGGAAGTCATCACTGCCCAAGCTAATTCCTGAAGAGTACTTACAAATTGTCTAGCAAATAAGTATTTGGACGGAGCCAAAAATATGGCAGATATTTTCTAGTAATGTAAGGATGCAGAAAATCACATGTCAACATTGATGTTATCTGGCACAACATAATTTACACAACAACAAGGATATTTGTATCTTGAAGTTGTTGGATGATTGGATTTTACTGTATGTTTTCATCAGTATTATATTGAGCCTTCAAGAGGAAACTGTCTATGGGAGTGTGTGGTGACATTCAGAATTAAACAATTAAAATAATTAAAAGGTTGTTTTAATGCTAAAGAGTCTGTGTTTATGGGCCTCTGCAGTTTGGAAGCCTTAGTGTGTGCCTCAGTTGAATGCATATTCCTTGAAACTCCTGTGGGGTAAACATACAATTTTTTTGTAGTGTTTTTTATGGAACTCCTGGGGAGCAGTCACTTTTAGGATTGCTTCTAGTAAATTAAATGTCCTCTAGTTTGCTCAGGCTGTCCCTGATTTAATTGCTCTACTTGTTTAACTGCTCGGACTAAGGATAAAATCCATTCTCCATTCAGAATGTCATTGTTCTGTTTCTTTAAATGCAGTTGGGATAAACCTTTAAACAATTTTATTTTTATTTGGCAACTGCACATATGGAGACATTATACAAAGTAATAATGTATCTTTTCTTCAGAACTTGCATCTAATTTATTACACCTGTAAGTAAGCAGTGAATCAGGTTGTTGAAATGAGCAGAGGATAGGTTATAACACATTTCAATGAGATCTGCCCAAGCTTCTAATTCTAAGATAAGATTAACTGACAGAAGTATGATATTTTGTTAGATTACCTTATACCCTCTGAGAACATTTCTAATCACATATTCCAATATTAATACCTGATAAAGAAGGACTGAATTCAGTGCCAAGAAGATTTTGACAACTGTTAGCTGCATATGAACAAAATTGGCCCTTTCCTTCGTGGCTTTAGCAGGAGGCAGCAAAAAGAGGGAGGGTTTATAATGGACTGGAAAGCTTGTGCTACATGTAATGAAACTCAAGCACCCTCTTGCCACGGTGCTTACCCCGAGCAGATGGATGTGTCTGGTTTGGATGGCCCTCGAGGGTGGAGAAGCAGAAACTCAGCTTGTTGGAAAAAGCCATGGATGGAAAATGGAACAAAAGTATGCCCTTTTTTATTTTTTCTTCTTTTTTTTTTTTTTCTTTTTTCCCCATGCTCAAAGTTAGCACCACACTGCAGTGCACAGTCTGCTGCTCTCTCCACTTTGCACAGCTTTGTTAATCCTGTAGTAAGAATGTAGACATGTATATGGCTTTTGTGTGCTATCATAAACGAAGAAATGAAATATGACCTTGAATTCAAACACCTAATTTATAATCTTTTTTTTTTTCCCCTTCTTTTATGTCATTCTTATGATATAATGTGTAACAAGTTTTAGATGTTGGGATAGAAACCTGCCTCTGCAGTAGCTGCTCTGTTAAATGAAGACGACCCAGTTTTAATGTCCCTCATAATTTGAGGGCTTTATTTCAGCTTTGTCCTGCTTCTCAGTACCGTGGTGACCTGGAGCAGATGATAAACTGGATTTTATCTCATTTGCCATCATTGATATTAGAGAAACTTTGAAACTGGTAAGTAATTTTTATATTATTGCACTGTAAACAGATGCTATTTTCCACTACATATTCAGCAGTAATGAGCTAATTCAATGTGTTAAGACAACAAAAGATCTTCAAGAATGAGCTGTTTGCTTCCACAGTCCAAGCTCCAGTGAAATCAGTGTTGAAATCACCCATCTTAGGGAGTTAGCAAATTACTCCAGAAGCCCTCTTGCAAAAGAACTTTCTTTAGTCCATTTATTCAAATCCTCAGCGTGTTCTGCTACCTTCCTAATATGCATATTATTGATCAACCTCTGGCATATTGATTCAGAAGCTGTATTTTGAGCATTGGCTGATATACTTCATTACTCCACATGGAGGAAAATGAGCAAAAGATGTGCAGTAAATTTTTACCTTTATTAGTAGTTGGTTTTTTTGCTGGCCCTGTCTATGCTAGATTTCATACGAAGTTAAGAAATGTCTATCAAAGGAATTGTAACTATTTCATATCATAAATTCTGTAAGTCTTTGTATAATAAATTTGTATAAATATAGACATTTACATGAGAAATCTGGGGCAATAAACTAACTCTTCTCATAAGTAGCTTGGTTATCTGTACAAAATGTTGGCCCATACCCCACTCTTTTTATTTTATTTTACTTGATAGGCTTTAATACATTGTAGCAACCTCTTTTGCCTAATAATTTTATTGCTGTCAGGGTCTGAAAGGCTTCCAAGTCCTGTTGCTTATTTGGAATGCAGTCACCTTTTAAGGGGAGATCTGTCCTTAGAAGAAGACCATCTCCATCACTGCACGTTGTCCCTCCTTAAATCAAATCACACCCTGCAGTGTTACAAGAGCAACACAGGAATTTGGGGTAGGGTGTGCAATCTGGCATTCTGTTTTGTTTTCTAGTAATTTTACAATGATATTTTCTAGCACATCATCTTTCTGAACTTTTTGAAACCTTGGTAGGAGTTACAATTTATAATGGCAGAGTATTCTTGATATGCCAACTAGTAAATAATAATATAAGTGCATAAAAAGCGAGGAAAGCTCACACCCAGGGACCCCCACCCCGGTAGACGGGGCACCTCCCACACCCAGGGATCCCCCACAGGGACTCCCATGCCCAGGGACCCCCACCCAGATAGACTGGGGACCTCCCACACCCAGGGACCCCCACCCAGTTAGGCAGGAGTTCCCCACTCCCAGGGACCCTTACCCAGATAGACTGGGGATCCCCTACTCCCAGGGATGCCCCCACCCAGGGACCCCCACCCAGATAGACTGGGGACCTCCCACACCCAGGGATCCCCACCCAGTTAGACAGGGGACCCCCCACACCCAGGGACCCCCCTGCAGGGACTCCCCCACCCAAAGTGGGGACCCTCACCCAGGGGAAAAGGCCAAAGCAGTAGCTGGCTTCAGTTGCTGGGGGGTACCTCTGAATCTAACCACAAATATATGGAGACATATGGAATATTCTGTCCAAATCACAGCTGTATAGGAATAATACTTCATAATCTTTAGGATCATTAAATCCGCTCCGTACAAGCATTTCAATGAACTCTGAATGTTGGAAATATCACATTGCTGTAAGTGCAAGAAGCAGCATATGCAGCAACATTTGTTCATATTTAAGCATACAGCCTTCCAAATTAAACATACCTCACCATTATGAACAGCATGCATATGGACAGTGTTCCTTGGAGTGAGATTTTATTGAACAGTTTCAGAAAAGCTCAAAGTTTGACCCTTTGCCCCAAATCTCGACCATTACCCTCCCATCCTCAAAGTTGGCTCAAAGTTTGCCCCAGTTCTGCCCCAAATCTTCAGTACCTGCCCTGAGGATAATAATTTTTTATTTATTTTAATCAGTTTTGGTTTTCTATTTCTTCCTTTATTTTTTAAATTCTTCATTTTAATCCTTGATTTTTTTTCAGTTGAAAAAATACAGAAGAACCTACGTTTCATTGATTGAAAATAATTTTAATAGCAGAAAAATAGAGAAGATGAAAAATAATTAAAAGGACAAACCACCTACAATACAAAGACTATAAATAAAATAATGACATGAAATAAAAACGATGATCCATCCTAGCATGGTTATGCTGCAATATACAGTATTCTTCATTTATTATGTGTCATTCATTTATTACCTCAGAAGTACACGAATCCCTACGTGTAGTTATGTGGGGGTGGCCTGTGTACTACAAGATTTAAGTTGCACTTGCTTGATAGAGTTCATGGGGGATGAAGACTGGATATTTGCTCCAGATATCCATCCCTGATCATCTTCAGCTCTGGGGGATGGGACTCAATGACCCAATGGCCTCTCTAAACATTTTAAACCTTTTTTATGCAATCTTAATAAGGAATAATATAACTTACAAATTCATTACAATCTATCCGAGTGTCCATTCAACAAAGAGGGAAACTAGGAGGGGAGGGGGGGGGGGAGGGGATGGGGGACAAGGACAGGACCAAAGAGAGGATGGGGATGAAGCGGGGGTGGGAAGGGGGGGGGGATGGGGAAGGGAGGAGGATGAAGAGAGGATGGGGAAGGAGGGGGGATGAAGGTGATTGGGATGGGAACAAGGAAGGGATGGGGATGGGGATGGGGACCAGGGTGAGATGGGGGTGGAGACAAGGGTAGGGACTCAGGCTGGGGACAGGGATGAAGATGAGATGGGGACAGGGATGAGGAAGGGATGGGGACCGGGATGGAGATGGGGGTGGAGATGGGGTGGGGACAAGGACTCAGGCGGGGGACCCTCACTTTCCGGTATGGAAAAGAACAGAAAATCATTTGGGAACAGCAGCAGATCTCTCTGATGGTTGTTCACTGAAAGTATCGCATGCCCCTTTTGGCTACACAACTTCGAAATTCCTATTGATAACTATTGACTAACTGTTTCTGCTTTGGAACAAGAAATCTTCTTATAAAACTCATTTGAAGTATGAGATCCTGAAAAGGGAACCCTGTCATTACCACTGCTCCAAAATGTTTTTAATCCTGCAAGGGAGAACAGGCAATAGCTGCTATTCACAAGTTATTTCAGTTTTCTTATCCCTCCTTTAGCAGCAACTAAAGATTTCACATGAGACACTGAAATTCATGATGTCATCCTCATCAAATTTCAGCTTCAACTTTGTAGAAAAGGTGGTGGGGTTGAAGTTTTGTGACTTCCAGTCATGCTGCATGTGTCCTGTCCCCCAAGATCTTCATATCTGTTTCTATCTTATTTAAATCTAAACCCCATTCTCGGCTCCTGGGAGTCACAGCTGCGCAATAATGAGTTCTCATTTTGTGAACTTGGAGTTTTGCTCCTTAGTGGTTACCTGAAAAAATACTGAAATTTGTGCAGCCTGCTTTTGTCTGAGTGCCCTACGTATAATTTGAATCTGTGAATAACTGTTTGGGTGTTTATTAAACCTGAAGTACTTAAAGTAGTGAACAATTTATAATCAACAAGCCACTGTCAGTTAAATAGTTTACAAAGTATTCCAATATTTACCAAACAACAGGTTCTGGAAAAGCGAGTAACTAGAAATCAGAGCTCAAGGCAGGTCTTTGTTGTACACAACGCATCACATTAACACAGATTTATAATACACTACTAATGTGGAGATGACAGCCCAAGACTGCAGCTGGGCTGAGAATACTCTTCAGTAATTGGAAAAACAGGAGTTCAGAGGTTCAAGCAGCCATAAGAGTCCCTGAAGCTTTTAAGTCCTCTCAGTTGCACATGCTGCTAGTAACAGGATTTCATCCCAGCATCATCAGGGGTTTTTTGCATCCAAGATTAACTGTACTAAATACTCAAATTATCTCAATGTAAAACAGTGTCAGAGTCTGAAAGTAAGATGTGCTAATTCATGAGGGCACAAACCAGTATGCTACCCACATCAGTATGATAATTAAATGTTATTCTTTACATTAATTACTTATCAAAATGTTTTTTATCAAATTTAACTGAGGTATCAATACACTATCTTCAAAATGTTCTAAAAGAAGATGACCTACTTGACAAACATCATTTAGCTGAAGAAAGGAAGTAAAATAAAACTTACTGTTGGCTTCTTCAGTTGATAAAGCAGATTATTTTGATCTCCAGATTCTTCAGATTGCCTCATTTCATTTAAATAGCAAACGGCTCTGGCCCCAACCTCAGACCTTCCCACAGGACCCTCAGCTGCAGATCAGCCTGCAAAGAAAACCAGAGAAGGCAGAAATCACCTTATGTGCCCATTCCCACCCAGGGCCGAGCGCTGCCACACGCGAGGTGTGACGTGTGTGTGCTTGTTCTGCAGAGTTCCAGAGCGTGTGAGGGTGTGAAGGTTGGGAAGGGATCCTGCACGTCAACCTCTGGAAGTGCTGTTTGGGACAGAGTGAGAGAATAAAAGCCAGTGCACCCAGCGTGGTGGCCCCTGACAAGCCATCGTTTTACACAGAAAATCTTTACAGAAAACCCCCTGGAATATAAATGTTTGTCTAAAAGCAAAACCACCAATCAGGAATTTGGAAAAAAAAGCACATTCTTTAATTTCTTTTTCTTCCCACTTGAGTAAGATGACAGTGCTGCCTAGGAAAATAGAGTCATGCTCTTAATTTTTTCTCCATAATTTTACTTCCTGTTTCCTTTGTCATGCAAAATCTGACCAGCTTTGTTTCAAATCAGATTACTATAACAATCTCTTAATAATACCACCCTTATTTTCCTTGTATTATTATTAATACCACCCCAAAAGCATGCCAGGACAGGCAACGTATATAGCTAGTGGTGTTCCCCATGGGTCAGTACTGGGTCCATTCTTATTCAAAATCTTCATCAATACAGAGAGATGAGAGAGAAGAGAGTTCTGCCACAGACCTTAAAAGGAGAGAGTTTGCCTCAGATTGCATCCTCAGAAACTTTGCAAAGTAGACATGAGAAGGAGAAGCAAATTATAGATGCTTTCAGAACCCTTCATCTCTAACAACTGCTTTGAAATTATTTGGGATATCTTCCAGGCAAAATAACTATTTAATTTTGAGTTATAAGCACAGAGATTTACCATTCCATTAGAATATTAAGTGGCTTAAGTTTAATAGTTGTTAAATTTTAGAATCATTTTTATTTTACTTTCCTTTTTTTTTTTTTTTTTAATATAGTTGCTTATGTAGCATTTAAAATAATCAGTGCAAAACTGTATATGTTTATAGTGGCTGAACACAAATGCAATTGCATCAAAGCACCTAATAATTGGTCAGATACCAGTAGTTTAAAAATGTGGAGAGAACCATGGCGTTTCCTAACAAATTTGCCACCCTTTTCTCTTTAAGTTTTTCTTTGCACAATTTGTTTTTAAATCCGTGTTTTGAATCGAAATGGTTGAAGGGAATGTTCCAGCCCTTCCAAATGGGCTGAGCCACTTTGGGAAGAGAACAGCTTTTCAAGTCAATCATCAGCTCCACACACAGTGGATGTGCTCACTTTTAACCTGACAAAGAATCTCTTCAGCATTATTTTCTTAACATTGTGTTATCTTATATATAAGAATCCCTATACTAATGATATACAATTATCCATTAAACTTATCTTCACTACATCACCTATGTCAACTACAGGCGGCCACCATTCCTATGTTATTTGTACCATGCATAATTAATTAATTAAGTAATTAATTACTAATTAACACCCTCTCCCCCATTTCTATGACACCCATTCCCATTAAATCCACTATTGATTATTGATTAGTGTTTCCTCCCCACCCCTCTCCCCTGAGGTGCCCCCTCCCCCCCGCCCAGCAGAGCCAAGGTGGGTTTTGGGGGGGTATTTTTGGGGTGTTTTGGGGTGTTACTGTAGCGGGAGGCGCCGGGGGGGTGCAATTTGCCTCCTATATGGCTGTAAAAGGTAAAACAGCTGCTGGATATGGCAACTAAAACTCAATAAAACACCATAAATATTTAAATGGATAGAAACAGCAAAGTACAACCAAGAAAAAGATTTATTAGGCTACAATTTGTAATTGGAATTTTTCTCCTGATTCAATGATATAGTATTATGGCATCTATACATCCCAAAGGACATAGACACAGGAATGTAAGAAAATGCAGCAATTCTCTCCTATAGATAACCAGTGAAAACAACAGACCTTGGGGAAATCCTGTTCTATTAGAGGCATTATTTTACTAATACTTTGATTTGGATGTCAAGACAAGCATCTTTGTAAAAAGGATTGTTCTTGTGGAGGAACTAAAAAAAATTGACTGAGCAGGGGAGGAGAGGCTATAGATTTAAATGAGTATTTGGGAGTTGTTCCATGTGAAGAAATTTAACTTAATTGTGAGTTTGCTGAGACATAACTTGTGAACCTAACAGTGAGTTCTTGAAACTTTCAAATAAGACTGGCTCACTTCTAAGGAATTAGACTTGCCTGTGTCTTTTAGTGCTGAATACTTGTTTACAGCAGGGTATTTTCATCTGGAAGGAGAATAAATTTCTCTTGTGACACAAGATTGTCTGGCTAGGAGGTTTTAACCCAAATTCCAAAGGAGCCTGAGGCCAGCTATGATTGAGGAATGGGAGTGTAGGAAGATCCTAGTTTTTGAAGCCCTGGACTGGTTGAGTAATTCCTTAGCTTACCTCTCAGATGAATTTTAAATTATAACCGTTGATGTCACCGAAATAATTTTGAAAGAGAAAGCAAAGTGTTTACTACTTGGAGTTGCTTATTAGTTCAACAGTCAGTTATCCTGAGCTGTCAGAAGCACACAGTGACACTTCTTCAGAAGTGCAGACAATCAGTATCAGTATTCCACTTTCCACAGATAAAAAGAAAGTAGGAGTCCTCTCCCTCCCACAGAAGAAATCAGCAATTACACACATACATCAAGAATGAGAGGGAGACAAAAATTCTCATTAAATGTTGGACTTCAGTGACCTCCTTTAGCATTGAGTACCAGAGTTCAATCAGCCATTATAATTGATTTTGGTTTTCCCACTGTTTCATTGCACTGAACAGCTCTTTCACTCCGTTAAGAGAGAAAAGGGAGCTGGATAATATTTGGGAGCAAATATTCTATTTCAGAAAGGCAAAATAGTTTGAAAATCCCAGAAATTTGCTTAGTTTGTCTCAATTGTACATTTATTTAATTGCTGTTTTGTTTAGAGGAATATTAAAAATAACTGTGATGTTCTGAAATATTCCTGGTGAAGCAGTTTGATGATTTGCTTCATAGTCCTTTCATGAAAGGACTATAATAGGAGTCAAAGAAATATTTCTGTGAAAATTGCATATAGCTACATGTAGGTACCTAAAGGACTGCTTTCTATTTTGTCACAAAGACAATTTTAGTTGTGTTCATATTATATTGGAGTAGTTTGACAAATTTTCTTGCCTCCAGTACTTGTCACCTATGAAAAAGTCTGTTTTTATTACAAACAGCTGCATCGATTTTCTTGACACCTTTAGGGAAGCCCATTGTATTGATATACTTTGAGTAACCAAACAAAACCTGATATTCACTGATAACCTAGAATTTATTGCCTGATAAAGAAAAATAATAATAAAAATAGCTTCACCAGTGATTTTCAGGCACTAAAACTACATATCAAGAACTTTTGAATAAGGATGGAAATACATTTCAATTGAAAACTATTCAACAATTAAAAGAGGAGAGAGTGATTAAAACTTGGTTTCAATATGGCCAGCTACAGGCCAGATGGACAGAAGATCAAAAACAGGGTATTTTGTGTCAGGATGAAAATTTGATCAAACAAATTAGAGACCAAAGCCAAATGCACATAAAAAGGTTATACAATGCATTAGTTGAAATAGACTCAGAGATGGAATTGGTAAAGGATTGCATGATAAAGTGGGCTCAAAACATAGGTGAAGTAATAATGATGGACACATGGGAGAATATATGGGTTAGAAATGTGAGATTGGGGTTCAGGGGTGGAATTTTGGGGTTCGGTGGCTGAATTTTGGGGTTCGGGGTCAATTCGGTGGTTCAAGGGCTGGAATTTGAGGGGTTCGGGGTCAATTTTGTGGGTCAAGGGCTGGAATTTCGGGGTTCAGGGGCTGGAATTTGGGGGTTCTGGGGCTGAATGTTGGGGTTCGGGGTCAATTTTGGGGTTCAAGGGGTGGAATTTGGGGGTTCTGGGGCTGAATTTTGGGGTTCAGGGGTGGAATTTTGGGGTTTCGGGGGCTGAATTTTGGGGTTCGGGGTCAATTCGGTGGTTCAAGGGCTGGAATTTGAGGGGTTCGGGGGTAATTTGGGGGTTCAAGATGAGGGATTCCATCCCATATATATTGCATTTGGTATGAAACAGAGGGATTATAAGGGTCAAGTTCTCTTCAGTGGCTGGTGTCCAAAGAAGATTCTATCTGTTCTGCCTTCAGTCCCAAACCATGTGTTCCTGAATGCCACTCCTGATCTTGAATGAAGGTCCTGTCTGCACTGTGTGTCTTCTGGGTCTTCCCCAGTGTCTACCCACAGCATCAGTGGTGATGGTGGCAAATGCCATGAGGGTGGGGTTGGGTTCAATATTGGTTTTATATTTTTGGTTTTCAATGTTATTTCTATTATTTTCATTAAAACTGGTTTAATTTTCCAATCCATAAATCTCTTTAGCAGTCACCATCTGGGTGTGCTCTGATCCATGCTGGGTTGTGCCTTACTCCTGCTGCCAGTAAATGATAGAGTTTGGTATCTCATTCCATGTCATGTCTGTCTAGAAACATTCTGAAGCACAGTGCTTGCTTTTTTATTAACCCTACCTCCCATGCTCCAAATCCCCCAAAATAGAACAAAGCCACCTTAAGATGTGCAGTTCACACAAAGAATTTTTGTGTTCACCTCTGTGAAGTTGAGACTGGCTCCATGTATAGTGGAAAAAGAAAGAAAAAGAAAGAAAAAGAAAGATATTCCTGTTAATGTTCAGGTAAAGAAACTCCCTCACAGTTGAAGTTTATTTATACCTTCAGGTGCCTCACAATGATACTAAACAATTTTCTAGGAATAATTGAATGAAGGCATGAGTCTCTGAAAGTAAAGTGTGGAAATAAGGTTGAGACCCATTATGTCTAGCACACTCCTTTAACAATTGATGCTTTGTGGCCTGTCAGTGTGGCAATGAAGTGTCCCTTTAGGGTACTTCTAGCACTGACTACAGTGATCTGCAGTTTTTGCTAGCTCTGAGGAAAGGACTGAATAGACTCCAGAGAAAATGGAGTAATACAGGGGAAAAAAAAAAAAAAAGTTTTTTGAGAAATTTTAATTAACTAAAGTCTCCACATTCTAAATATAGGTGGTTTTTCTAAACCCTACAGAGGCAGTTCCCAGAGGGAGGTCTGACCTCTCAGAGATGTCATGGCTGCACAGAGAAAAATTAAGACTCACTACAACTGCTGAAGACAAACCAATGATTGCAGCACAAAGCTGTCAGAATGATGATCAGGAGAAAAGCCTAGATAAATCAGCACTTGGGCAGCTTCAGGTAAGAGACAAGGGCAGACACAAATGCAGACACCTAAGGAGACTTTGAAACCTCCAATAACATCTCCTAGGAGCCATATACAAATAAAATGTGACAAAACTAGAAGCGTGTCCATTTCTGACAAATAAATGCACCTCACGATGTCCAGATGTCAGTGTCTTTTTTTGACTGATTCCTTCTGCAGACAGCTCTGGTAACAGAGATGATATCACCACTGCACAATAAACCAGGAAAAAAATGTATCAGGGACCACTGCTTGTGAATCTCAAAGAATATTTTCAACTAAAAAACTGAGTAGCAAAGTTTCACCTCCAAGATCCTCAACTAGATCAGTTCCCAGAATGGTGCTAGAGTGGTTGGCCAGTGGGCAACAGGTCTGAAGGATGAGGCTACAATGAACAGTAGCAAGTCTGCAGACCAAGTGTGCACACTTACAAAATCTGAAATGCTTGAATAAAGGCACAGATGATGTATGTACAAAGTTAAAACAGTTCTTCCAGCCCTCTCACTTTCATGGTTTGTAGAAGGCATTCTAAACATACACATTTATTCTACCTGAACTTCTTACAGAAAACAGTATATTAAAGGATATAAATAATTCCACTTTAAGTTAATTACTAATTACTAAAACCAATTCCTTATTCCAGAAATATCTCTTCTCTGACTTTGACATGACAAAAATGTATCTGGGTTTCGGCACTGGCAGTGGGATAGAAGTGGATGACAATCAGTTTTATTCATAAACATACATTAAAGACAAATGGTGCATAATTTAGATTCTCTCCTGGCTTATTGTATCTGTAGGCAGCAACACTTTCTGTTGCATTAACATTTTGATTGAATGTGCTGGGTAGTACCTGCTGCACACACCCAGCTGTCAGCTCTGGTCATATTCTATCCAACTTCCTAATGGCAATTAATTTTACGAGGGAAGAAAGATCCTCTGAGCACAGAAGCTGCTATATTTGATCTAATGGGGCTGAACTGGGAAAAGGTGAAAGCTGACTAGATTTCATTTCTTTTTGTACAAGATGGCAGCAAACCCCTTATATGTGAACAAGGCTGTTTCTCCGATTCCTTTCCTTATATCTACATTCTTCTCAAGTGCAGAATAAAACCAAGACAATGCACTCCACAGAATGCAAGGTAGAGTTCTCTGCACTTGTGAGCTGTGAGAGATGGAAACAGCAAACACAGTCATCTGGGTGTCACACTAATGACCTGCTAATTTTTCCAACCAAACATGAAAGGATTCATATCTCAGTCTTCTACATTTTACATCCCAGTAATTGGTATCTTTCCTTAGTGTACTATAAGGAATTTTAGGAGCCACTAAGATTTTTCTACCTTCCTCAACTTGGACATAGTTTTCACATGAAGCTGAAAATTTATGCAATGTTTTAGTCTGTTATTTCATAAATCTAGTATTCTCAAAACAAGTCAATAAATCAGATCATTCCTTCTGCCTCCCAAAATGCTGATATTAACACTACACTAACATAATTTTGAAGCAGATGCTTTAAGTCACGTAGTTCAGAAGTTATGGCCTCTAATCTCTTATTTGCATGGACTATATCCATCACACCCCCTCTCAGTATTTTCTGCAAGCTAAGACAAACTTGGAACATTATAGCAGACCCAAATAAATAAACTGTTCTTCTAGCTTTGAGTCCAAAACCAGAAACCTCTCCTGGATACTCTAATGATTATAGCTGTGTTTCCTATGTCTGTTCCTGCTAAACTACTTAAAATTTTAGTTTAATGTATATTACTTATTAGAGTCAGCTGATAATACTACCTATCCTGATGGTTTAGTAGGCAATATTCCAAGTCTCTCCTTGAGATAAACTGTTCAGTCTTCAACCACATAGTTTATCCATGTCAGTGCACAGTTAGTGACCTGGAATGTTTTAGTCTGATCTTGTTACATTATTAATATTTTTTTTTATTTATGTGTTAATTTTACTTTGGCACCATTGTCCTT
This sequence comes from Actenoides hombroni, assembly GCA_024336885.1. Classification (NCBI taxonomy): domain Eukaryota; kingdom Metazoa; phylum Chordata; class Aves; order Coraciiformes; family Alcedinidae; genus Actenoides; species Actenoides hombroni. The sequence continues at coordinate 347,102 of WUAM01001943.1, forward strand.
TAACATTTGCTGGACTGTACTGAACATTTTACCTGCATTATGCATATAGTTTTCTTACTTTTTACTGTTTCTTTCTTGCTTTGTTATTAGACTTTATTTAAGAAGGCTCTCTGGAAGCTTTACTAGGACTCTTGCATATTTTCATTTGTAGTAAAATTGAAATAATGGGTTTTGTAGTGTCTGACTGCTTTCTGGGGAAAATGTCATGTTTTAATCATTGGAATAATATCAGACATTGTGCTGTT